>JAMWET010000285.1:15000-64300 GCA_024036415.1 Prochilodus magdalenae
TTGGTTCAATGGAGGTCCCCGACACCTCCTCGAGGCCATTATAGAGGTTACCTGCTCCACTGTAGCTCTATACCATTCACAGGAGTGGGATCTATACCACTCACTGTTGGGAAGCACTTAATGTGCAGGAAGTCCATTCCTGGTAGGCCTTCACTATGTGGGGATGTTCCAGAGCCCCTGCCAAAGTTCCTCATCATCACCAGATCACGTCCTTTGCCGATTATGATCGATATGCACTCTGCTACTACTGACCTGTATGCTCACCTACTGATGCATACAAACCCATCCGGTCATGTGGCCTCTATGGGCCGAGGTTACTCTAAATCAGGGGTGGTCATAATAGTAGTTTGCATCTCAGTTATTAAGTTATGCACGCTGAAACGCTCTTTAACTGCATGTGGCAGGAGAAATTCATATCCTCTTCATATCCTGAAGTCGCAGCATTGAGGCCCGCTGCCTCCCCCTGAACAATAACGGGCAGGCTCGGCACCCTCCCCCAGCCTTCATTTGTTGACCTGCATTAAGCATTCATTCTCTATTAGTTCAATCGTGTTGGCAATAGCTGAGCTTGCTGGAGGGGACACACAGCCCCCGCATGTCCAGCCCTGCCCTGTTTGGAGCGACTAGCGGCCAGCTAATCTGGTGCTGGGTGGACAACACGACCTCCTTCCTTTAGCTTCCTTTCCTGCCGTGTCTGAAACCAGTGTTCCCTAATCACAAATCCCTACACCGGAAAATCAGGAGCGCCGCACCAAGGACAATAATAGGGATACCCTAATAACGTTCTACAACAGAGGACTACATAGAGCCCTATTCTCCCCTCCCTCATTCCCAATGGTGTCGCACCAGACTGCCATGGAGTGACTCAGAACTCTTCATCTTCAGTGACGAGACCAACGAATGCACGTGTGGAGGCACCGTGGTCCAGAAGGCCTGGTGTCCCTCCACCTCCACCCCTACCGCACCATCTGCAGGAACTGTGTGAGGATGTTCAAGCTGCATGGGATGGATTATCACAGGACACCATTAGGAACCTCTACAGCTCCATACCGAGACGTCTGGCGTGTTGGGTTAGCAAACACGGCGGCCCAACACCATACTGAGAGACAGACTTCTGTATGTGTAGCTCAATAAATATTGATCATATCAGTCTAAATTTATCATCAGTTATTGATCCTGGTCTCCTTTATCTTCCTTCCCAACCGCACCGCACTCCCACACCTCCTGGGTGCAGCTGTTCTTTTGATGATGAGTTATGCTAATGCTGCTGTTGCTAATTAGCTGTAAGGCTAAGGCTAATACAGCATGCATGCCATGAATCTGATCTAGATCTAGTGTTTACATCAAATTCACGGTCTGATCTCAGCTAATACACACAGCTGCATAGTTTCTAACGGCAACCATACACGTCTGGGTTTCGTCTTAAAGCCCGCCTTCGACGACGGTCCTCCGTAACGGGGAAGATCTTTTGCTATTCCAGTTCTATTCAGGCATCCAATAACACAGGAAGACTTCCCTTGTCAGAATTTTACGGATCTCCTCACGCGCAGCTCCCACTCCAACACGAGCACCACCTAGAACACTAGGGTAGGGAACCCGACAGGCTCCCCTACACACTACTGCCTACACTGAGAAGGCAAACACTTCATTTCACACTGCGGCTGCATACCACAGTGCATTATGGGTATTCGATGCCCCTCAGCACAGCAGATGCAGTCCTCCTCAGTTTTGGAGCTCCGTCATTCAGCCGGCCTCCTTGGCGTTACTCCTTCTAAGCCCTGTAAGGCCTCTCGCTCGTTTCTTGACAGCATGTGCGAGTAGGAGAGACTGTAATTAGCGTACACGCTGATGGGGAGATAGGCTCGAGCAAACGGCGCACAGGAACACCGTCTTATCTGATCTCACCCTCAAAGAAACCGCGCGGCCTCGGGGGCTAAATAGGGGGTTCCCATAAACCACTGGGGGGTTCCTCAAGCTCCAACCGTCCGACTCTAATTCGCAGGCCCTATCTATGGGGCATCGGCTCCTTTCCAGACGTTGGCATGCATTTAAATGCTTCATTATAAAGCGGATAATTCGGGCTCTAACGTCTGATTGGAGGACGCTCAAAGCTGTAGTACAATGCACACGTGAACCGAACAGGGTATTAAAGGGCCCATATGCTGCATATTTAAATCCCCTGATTAAAAAAAAAAAAAAAGTCAGGTACATCCCCTTGTATAAGCGCTCAGTGTCCACTCTATCAGCTCCACTGACCATATAGGACACTCTGTAGGTGTACAGCTCTAGACCCCCACAGGACCACCACAGAGCAGGTACTATGTGGGTGGTGGATCATTCTCAGCACTGCAGTGACACTGACGTGGTGGTGTGGTAGTGTGTGTGGTGCTGGTGTGAGTGGATCAGACACCGCAGTGATGCTGGACACCTCAGTATCACTGCTGGACTGAGAATCGTCCACCAACCAAAACTATCCACCACAACAGCGTCCTGTGGGGCACCGTCCTGTGGGGCACCGTCCTGTGGGGCACCGTCCTGTGGGGCACCGTCCTGTGTCCCTTGATGAAGGACTAGAGGATGACCAACACTGCACTGTGCAGCAGCAGATGGGCTATCGTCTCTGACTGTCCATCTACAAGGTGGACCAGCAAGGTAGGAGTGTCTAATAGAGTGGACAGTGAGTGGACGCAGTGTCTCAACACTCCAGCAGCACTGCTGTGTCTGATCCACTCACACCACCACCATGTCAGTGTCACTGCAGTTCTGAAAATGATCCTCCACCCACATCATACCTGTCCTGTGGTGGTCCTGTGGGGGTCCTGTGGTGGTCCTGTGGGGGTCCTGTGGGGGTCCTGACCATTGTAGAACAGGGTAATACAGTATACAGAGAAACAGATGGACTACAGTCTGGACCTGTACACCTACAGAGTGTCCTGTATGGTCACTGTACGTTACACTGTCCCTCATGTAGGCAGGTGTACTCAGGTACTCCTGAATGCCAGTCAACAGCGTGCAAACTCTTACCTGCAATGATGTCATCCATTTGCTCCAAGGCTGCCTCCAACATATGACTCGCATCCGATGCCATTCTGTTCATTGTCTACTGGACTCCTGCATGGGTGGTGTAGTTTGGTTGTAGCCTGAAAAAGAGGCAAGGCAGTGTGGCTTTGAGCATTAGGGACGCATGACATGCACACAAGATGCAGTGCTTCATGAAGCTGCTGACTGGACGTACTGCAGAAGGAGGACCGTGTACACTAGAGACGTACCGTATCCATACACCCCCCTCCGCTAACCGGATGTGAAACGTTGTTGGCCCTGTGTTTAAAGTGTGAGTGTACGCCGTTTGTGTGGAGCTGTGGGTTTGGTGGGTGGTGTATCTGCCGTAGAGTGGGAAGCTATCGCTGGACCTTTCATTCTAACCCCTGTTCAAATCCTAGCATGGCGCTTCCAGTGTCTTGCCACGACAGTACACTTGGGCACCCCCCTGTGGCAGGGAATGAAACAGCACTTGGAAAACTTCAACATGGACGCTTAGCGACGAGCCTGAGCCTGGGAGTGTTACACATCAGAGGAGCTCTCGGGGAGTTGACACTGGCTGGTCAATATCCCTACCACGACCAGGAGTGCTCTCTCACACTCACTCACACACACACACACACAAGCATCAGTCACCAGTGGTGGAGCCAAGGCAGGAAGGTTGTGCTAGCGGCACTGTTGATGGCATGGGGAACGGCAAGGTAAGAGGAGGGCAGCATCCTGGAATCGTCTATGGAATGTTGCCATTCTAAGGAGAAGCTGAGCTGGATGCAGCCCTGGGGCACTAACGCTGGCCAGTACTCTGGTATGATACTCCAGGCTCCTGCAGATGGCGCTATACGAGGATGATGGGGTGATAAATCCCTGCGGGGTGTGAGTGACGGGATCCATAGATTGGGAAGAGGTGCTACAGTGCAGGGAATGTCTCGTTCCATGTGTGGTAAATGCTCCAGAGCAGATGTTAATGATTGGCAAAAAGGAGGGACTGCATGTGGGCGTGGCCAAAGACCATAGTGTGAAGGAAGTAGCTGAATCTGCAGGAAGCGTACGGTCATACGGGTCTACCAGCAGTGGATAAAATCCCAGTCTACAGGGAATTCTCCTCGGAATTGGGCCAGGGAAGGCATCCACTGCACAATTCTTTGATGTTAGAGTGTCTGAACACTGATGTGGCTAGATCTGGAAACTTCCAGGCCAGGCCGTATCCAATCAGTGGGGGTGCTGGTGCTTGTGGAGGTGTTGCACAGTGGTAGGTATGTTTCAGTCACAAGGGAGCTTCCGGATATACCGGAAAACACATCACAAAACATTATTCCTTGGAACAGACTGTTAAGCCAATCAAATAAGACTCTTGTCCTTCCCACAGGCCTGCCATCCATGGACATCCTTACACTAACGGCCGGAGAGGAACGAAAGAGTGACCACTTCTATATAAAGCGTACCTCACACACATCATATCTCATGTGCATCACGCCGGTCTGAGCAAACACGCTCCGGAAGGCTTCCATGCCCTGCTGTTCAGCCAGCTTCAACTCTCTGCCTTCTGAAATTACCCACAGCACATGAGCTCGCTCTCCTCCTTTCTTTCTTCTCCCTCCCTCTCTTTCTCTCCGCAGTGTAGGAACCTGAGATTAATTAGGCCTGCCAGGGTAGAGTTTCAAGTCTTTGTCATGCTGCCTCACGGCACACGCCGGCCACACAGGCGCAAATACTTCTGACATGCAGGCTTTATATTTATCCTTAGTGTATGATGGAGGGCGAAACATCTACCGCAGTCTACAGGACCCCACTTTGGAGACTGAAATCAATAATCGATGATGGCAGAACAGTGGTGGAACCGAAGTTCTACTGGGGACTATTATGGTGTTATAGCACCCAACATGCACCTCTCCGTAAATAAGGTTTAGTTAAGTTACGTAAATAAAATAAATACGTTTTATAAATAAATACAAATCAATACCAGCTGTCTGGCAAAACTGCGGACAGATATTTTAAAATATATATTTACAGAGATGTTTTATAAAGTTCATGCCGTTTAGCACTAACACTTGCATATGAGGTAATATATTAACTAAGATGTGATGTTAGCACTAACGCTACCCACTGAGGTAATTTGTTAAAAAAGTTAAAAGTAACATTCTTGATAGTTATTGCGACTTAGCACTAGCTAACGCTAACAGCTAAGGTAATACATTAACAGACATGTATATTTCCAGATAGTTCTTGATATTTAGCACTAGCTAACGCTAACAGCTAAGGTAGCATTAACAGAGATGTGTAGTTCTGAATATCCCTCGCCATTTAGCACTAGCTAACCCTAACAACTGAGGTAATACATTAACAGACATGTACAGTTCTAGATATTTCTTGGTATTTAGCCTAGCTAACCCTTACAGCTGAGGCAATACATTAACAGACATGTATAGTTCTAGATATTTCGCCATTTAGCACTAGCTAACACTAACAGCAGAGGAATACATAGATAAAGCTACATGTTCTATATGGTTCTTGCCGCTTAGCACTAGCTAACCCTAACAGCCAAGAAATATCTAGAACTATACATGTCTGTTAATGTATTACCTCAGCTGTTGGGGTTAGCTAGTGCTAAATGGGGTAATACATTGACATGTATAGTTCCAGATATGTCTTGGCATTTAGCACTAGCTAACCCCAACAGCTCAGGTAATACATTAACATGCATGTATGGTTCTAGATATTTCTTGGTATTAAGCACTAGCTAACCCTTACAGCTAAGGTAGCATTAACAGAGATGTATATGTCTAGATAGTTCTTGGTATTTAGCACTAGCTAACGCTAACAGCTGAGGTAATACATTAACAGACATGTATATTTCCAGATAGTTCTTGGTATTTAGCACTAGCTAAAGCTAACAGCTAAGGTAGCATTAACAGAGATGTATATGTCTAGATAGTTCTTGGTATTTAGCACTAGCTAATGCTAACAGCTGAGGTAATACATTAACAGACATGTATATTTCCAGATAGTTCTTGGTATTTAGCACTAGCTAACGCTAACAGCTAAGGTAGCATTAACAGAGATGTGTAGTTCTGAATATCTCAGGCCATTTAGCACTAGCTAACACTAACAGCAGAGGAATACATACATAAAGCTACATGTTCTATATGGTTCTTGCTGCTTAGCACTAGCTAACCCTAACAGCCAAGAAATATCTAGAACTATACATGTTTGTTAATGTAGTACCTCAGCTGTTAGGGTTAGCTAGTGCTAAATACCAAGAAATATCTAGAACTATACATGTCTGTTAATGTATTACCTCAGCTGTTGGGGTTAGCTAGTGCTAAATGGGGTAATACATTAACAGACATGTATAGTTCCAGATATGTCTTGGCATTTAGCACTAGCTAACCCTAACAGCTGAGATAATACATTAACAGACATGTATGGTTCTAGATATTTCTTGGCATTCAGCACTAGCTAACCCTTACAGCTGAGATAATACATTAACATGCATGTATGGTTCTAGATATTTCTTGGCATTTAACCCTTACAGCTGAGGTAATACATTAACAGACATGTACAGTTCTAGATATTTCTTGGCATTTAGCACTAGCTGACCCTTACAGCTGAGATAATACATTAACATGCATGTATGGTTCTAGATATTTCTTGGCATTTAGCACTAGCTAACACTTACAGCTGAGGTAATACATTAACAGAGGTGTATAGTTCTAGACATTTCTTGGTATTTAGCACTAGCTTACCGTAACAGCTGAGGTACTACATTAACAGACATGTGCAGTTCTAGATATTTCTTGGCATTTAGCACTAGCTAATCCTAACAGCTAAGGTAACACATTAACAGACATGTATAGTTCTAGATAGCACTAGTCAATGCTAACAGATGAGGTAATACATCAAGAGACATGTATAGTTCTAGATAGTTATTAACAGAGATGACAAATTCTAGATAGTTCTTGGTCACTAACTGTAACAGCTAAGGAGGTGGGAATCTCTTTACCAGTATAAACCCATACAGGAATATCAACCAGCTGAAAACAAGCACTGGTGTATGATGTTGGTGATACAGTGATAACGCCTGAGCAATAGAACCAAAGAACTAATGACTGGCTGGCTGACCTCAATCTGGAACCAACACTACAAATCAAAGTGACACACGAGTGTGGAGCTGTGGATTAAGCACTGATGACCGTGAGAGACAGAAAGATGGACAGAGAGAGAGAGAGAGAGAGAGAGAGAGAGAGAGAGAGAAAGAGAGAGAGAGAGAGAGAGAGAGAGAGCACGCAAGAGAGAGCGAAAGGGAATGCAACAGAGAGAGTGAGAGAAAGAAAGAGAGAGAGCGCAAAAGAGAAAGGGTGCACGAGAAAGAAAACGGGAAAGAGAGAGAGAACGTTCAAGAGAGTGAGAGAGAAAACGAGAGAAAGAGTGAGAGAATGTGAGAAAACAAGAAAGAACGAGAGAGCGAAAAAGAGTGAGCACGCAAGAGAGAGCGAGAGAAAGAAAGAGCGAGCAAGAGAGAAAACGGGAAATAGAGAGAAAACGAGAGAGAGATCATCCAAGAAAGGGAGAGAGAAAATGAGAGAAAAAGTGAGAGAACGTGAGAAAACAAAGAACGAGAGAGCGAGCGAGCGAGCATGCAAGAGAGAGCGAGAGAGAGAGAGCGCAAGAGAGAGAGAGAGAGAAAGAAAGAGCGAGCAAGAGAGAGAGTGCACACGAGAAAAAACGGGAAATAGAGAGAAAACGAGAGAGAGATCATCCAAGAAAGAGAGAGAGAGAGAAGACGAGAGAAAGAGTGAAAGAACGTGAGAAAACAAAGAACGAGAGAGCGAGCGAGCACGCAAGAGAGAGAGAGAATGCACAAGAGAGAAAACGGGAAAGTGAGAAAGAACGAGAGAGAGAGCATGCAAGAGACAGTGAGCGAGAACACAAGAGAGCGAGCGAGAGAGAGAGAGAAAGACAGAGAGAGACAGAGAGACAGAGAGAGAGAGAGAGAGAGAGAGAGACAGAGAGAGAGAGAGAGAGAGAGAGAGAGAGAGAGAGAGAGACAGAGAGAGAGAGAGAGAGAGAGAGAGAGAGAGAGAGAGAGAGAGAGAGAGAGAGAGAGAGAGAGAGCGCAAGAGAGAGAAAGAACGAGAGAGAGAGAGCATGCAAGAGACAGCGAGCGAGAACACAAGAGAGCGAGCGAGAGAGAGAGAGACAGAGAGAGAGAGAAAGACAGAGAGAGAGAGAGACAGAGAGAGAGAGATACAGAGAGAGAGAGCGCAAGAGACAGAAAGAACGAGAGAGAGAGAGAGAGAGCATGCAAGAGACAGCGAGCGAGAACACAAGAGAGCGAGCGAGAGAGAGACAGACAGAGAGAGAGAGAGAAAGACAGAGAGAGAGAGGGAGAGAGAGAAAGACAGAGAGAGAGAGAGAGAGAGAGAGAGAGAGAGAGAGAGAGAGAGAGAGAGAGAGAGAGAGAGAGAGAGAGAGAGAGACAGAGACAGAGACAGAGACAGAGACAGAGAGAGAGAGAGAGAGAGAGAGACAGAGAGAGAGAGGGAGAGAGAGAAAGACAGAGAGAGAGAGAGAGAGAAAGACAGAGAGAGAGAGAGAGAGAGAGAGAGAGAGAGAGAGAGAGAGAGAGAGAGAGAGAGAGAGAGAGAGACAGAGACAGAGAGAGAGAGACAGAGAGAGACAGAGACAGAGAGAGAGAGAGAGAGAGAGAGAGAGAGAGAGAGAGAGAGAGAGAGAGAGACAGAGACAGAGAGAGAGAGAGAGAGAGAGAGAGAGAGAGAGAGAGACAGAGAGAGACAGAGACAGAGAGAGAGAGAGAGAGAGAGAGAGAGAGAGAGAGAGAAAGACAGAGAGAGAGAGAGAGCGCGAGAGCGAGAGAGAGAGAGATAACAGGCACCACTGCTTTAATGATCTGGGCGGATTTAGCTCCACTTGACTGAGAGCGAGTCTCCATTCACGGCTGCTGAAGCTTCTCCCCTAACAAAGCCAACAGCAGCGATGCAGTCACACGCTGAAAGAGCAACATAAAAGCTCTTAGTTAAACGGCAGTAAGAGACGGATACAGCACGGCACAGTTCATTACCAGAGCCTAATGCCTTCCTTAATACCACAGTGACAGGGGATTATTCAGCTGTAGCCCCAGGGGCTGTGAACACAGGCCCAGCACATGACACAGGCTGCATAAGCTTCATGCCATCCTGCGTTTGGTCTGCCACAGAGGTCAAATCTGAATCCTTTAAGAATAGAGTGATTGTGATGTAAACAGAGCGATTCAGAGTGGGATCCTGATCTCTCCACAGCAGTGGTGATGGGAACCAGGGGTCACCATGTCCACAACAGCAGGCAGCACATTGAATGACGTCCGGTTCCCATCACCACCACTGTGTATATATACTCAACATAATGCAGGCTAATATTTAACTACGTCACATCACTCGTTCACCAAAAGCAATTTTAATACACTGCAAGGCAAACGGCAATCACAAGAGATAAACGAGTCCCCTGTGACTGAAACACATGTACTAGCCTGTGACTGGATTGGGCATGTACTGGACAAGTTTCAGGATGGAGACCACATCAGTGTTCAGACTCTCTCACATCAGTTGGTCCAGATTTGGTGGATGCCTTCCCTGGCACACTTCTGAGGAGAATTCCCTGTAGACTGGGATTGTATCCACTGCTGGTAGACCCGTATGACCATACGATTCTATACACCTGCAGATTCAGCTACTTCCTCCTTACTATGGTCTTTGGCCACGCCCACATGCAGTCCCTCCTTTAGCGAATCATTAACATCTGCTCTGGAGCCATTTTCCACACATGGAACGAGACATTCCCTGCACTGTAGCACCTCTTCCCAATCTATGGATCCAGTCACTAACACCCTGCAGGGATTTACAGCCCCATCATCCTCAGAGACCCCTGGTGGAGGCATCAGCTGCTCATGTGACGTAAGCAGGGACGGGTCTTATCTCTGGACCTGATTGACCCAACAGCGAGCAGTGGTGTCCTCCATGAGTCATCCTGTTAGTGCAGCACCATTGGCAGACGGCTGCACCACGCAGGACTCCATGCACACAGACCGTTACCACGACTGCCCTTAACACCACGTCACCGTCACCAAAGACTGCAGTGGTGTCGTACCAGACTGTCATGGAGCGTCTCAGAATGGCAGCGGGTCATCTTCAGTGACGAGTCCCGCTTTAGTCTTGGTGGAGACGCCCCAACGAATCCGTTGTGTGGAGGCACCGTGGTCAGCACCCAAGATGAAGCGGTTCCCTGTTGTCACACACATATCCAGAAGGCCTGTGTGTCCCTCCTACCTCCACCCCTACCGCACCATACCGGGTCCATCGCAGGGAACTGTGTGAGGATGTTCAAGCTGCATGGGATGGATTATCACAGGACTCCATTAGGAACCTCTACAGCTCCATACCGAGACGTCTGGCGTGTTGGGTTAGCAAACACGGCGGCCCGACGCCATACTGAGAGACAGACTTCTGTATGTGTAGCTCAATAAATATTGATCATATCAGTCTAAATTCATCATCAGTTATTGATCCTGGTCGCTTTTATCTTCCGTCCCAGCAGCACCGCAACCCCACACCTCCTTCTGGGTGCAGATATTTTTGTGATGGTGAGTGTATGTGTGTTCACTGGCGTGTTGTGGACATAGAGACCCTCATACCCTCTCTACAGTAGCGTAACTGGTCTATAGGCACAGCGTCCCAGACAGTGAGAGGACAGATTCACCAGCCGGTTCTTCAGATTGTTACTCTGTGGTGTGTCACACCGTGGGAACGAGAAACGCCCAACGTTCCAGTTCCCACTCAAACCCAACCCGACAAGTTCTGCAGCCTCTTCCTTTAACCTTACTCACTTAATGACTGTTGAGAAAGCGAAACCCATCAGTCCAGAAAGGCACCTTGAGCCGCTCTCAATGTCACTCAGCAGAACGAGCGAGAGCGCTCCGCTCCTCAGGCTACCGCTGTCAACAAAGAGGCTCAGGCCACCAAAGGAGGCCGCTCCACTCCACCGCCACTTCCCACAAATAGCCTCGTCTTATCTGAGCGAGATATCCACAACACACAGACCCCGGTCTGCCCATAATAACACACGCAGCGACGGCTAAACAACCCCATCTTCATTTCATAGCTTTCCGGTCTGGGCAAACACTCCAACCGCTGATTCCTGCAGACCTCTTTATGGGTCAGCTTATATTTCAGCAGCCTGCATTCAAATGCGTCCGCACCTGCGTCCGGCATTGTCCAGATTAGCCAGAGAGAGACGGAGGCTTAAATCAGCCTCCTGCACCGAAAGCACAATTCCAGCAGAAGCTCGACACAGCTCAGCACTTGCCAAGGTCCAGCACAGCAGGAGAACCCGAGCCAGAACAATGAGAAGAGACCCGAACAGCAAACTGCAGAGACTCGCTCCAAATCCTGCACTGAGCATTCATACATGCACCAAGGCATACCCCGGCTTCCCGTGCTGAGCCAACAGCAGGGACGTTTTTCCGGTCAGCAGAAAGAGAAAAAAACAACACCCAGCAAAATAAACTTTCCATCTTTCCCAAGAAAGACAGGCAGCCGGTGAAGCGGCCCATGAGGAGCAGATCAATTCCTTCAGGACATGCGCCAAACCAAGCAAGCGCTAAGTCTCCGTCCTGGAAACGTCAGGTTAAAACCAACTTCAGCGCCGAAAAGGAACAATCGATACCTTATCTGGAGCATCCCTGACCTTTAGAGTGATACCGCAGGAGGGAAAACAAACGTGCACCTGTTTCCCTCCTACGTCTGACGCAGGCCGTCAGCTCAGGCCTGGCTGGTGTCTGCAGTCTGCCTCTTTAGTTCTGCACTGGAACTTTGATTTGCTCATACGGGCCTGAGCACCAGCTGTAGACCCGAATACACCCTCTTACACCTGTATAATAATGAAGGCACCACTTCAGAATGAGGCTTCCTTATAAAGGCGTTATACATGGTTTACAAATCGGTTATTACTGTTATTATTAGGTCATAACCACTTCATCAAGTATTAATGAGCAGTTAACACAGTAATACAACAAAATTCCTCATACGATGTATATAAATATGTATAGAAGCTGACAGGGTTTATGTGGACTGGTGGAACAGATGAGAAAGATTAGCTAACGTCAGAATCTGAGCTTTATGTGCTGTAACTGCTTATAACCATTATGCATGTGCTGTAACTGCTTATTACCACCAGGCATGTGCTGTAACTGCTTATTACCACCATGCATGTGCTGTAACCGCTTATTACCACCATGCATGTGCTGTAACCGCTTATTACCACCATGCATGTGCTGTAACCGCTTATTACCACCATGCATGTGCTGTAACCGCTTATTACCACCATGCATGTGCTGTAACCGCTTATTACCACCATGCATGTGCTGTAACCGCTTATTACCACCATGCATGTGCTGTAGCTGCTTATTACCTTTATGCATGTGCTGTAACTGCTTATTCCATTATGAATGTGCTATAACTGTTTATAACCATTATGCATGTTTTAACTGCTTATTACCATTATTAATGTGCTGTAACTGCTTATTACTATTATGCATGTGCTGTAACTGCTTATTACTATTATGCATGTGCTGTAACTGCTTACTACCATCATGCATGTGCTGTAACTGCTTATTACTGTTATTCATGTGCTGTAACTGCTTATTACTATTATGCATGTGCTGTAACTGCTTATTACTATTATGCATGTGCTGTAACTGCTTACTACCATCATGCATGTGCTGTAACTGCTTATTACTGTTATTCATGTGTTGTAACTGCTTATCATTATGCATGTGTGTAACTGCTTATTACCATTCATAAACTTGTTATAAAAAAGGAAGCCTTATTCCAAAGTGGTACCATAATAACCATCATTCATTTCAGTATAACTGTCTCCATTTGAAGATTGGAATGAGGATGAAGTATGGAATTACGTATCACCTTCCTGAAGAAGTAGCGGACTGGTCGTTTCGAGACAGAATGATGAATAATAATCCATATATTACAGTACATGTTATGGTAGAGGGATACACGCAGGGTGTTGTGAGAAAACTGCCACTCATCATCAGAACAATAGATGCACTGCAACAGAATCAACCGACAGGAGCCTGAAATCATATTCTCCAAAACTCCAGCTCCACCGAGAGCTGCACCCAGAACGAGTCGACCGACAGGACTGAAACCTGGTGAGTAGGTCTGACATGGTGAGACATGAGAATAATTCAAGTTTCACACTTATCTCTGTACCTGACTGACCCAACAGCCACCATTACAGACATCCAGCGAGCAGTGGTGTCCTCCATGAGTCCTCCTGTTACTGCAGCACCATTGGCAGACGGCTGCACCACGCAGGACTACATGCACACAGACCGTTACCACGACTGCCCTTAACACCACGTCACCGTCACCAAAGATGGCGTCAATGGTGTCCAGCAATGCTGTGAATGGGACGGACAACCGGTTGACCATAAACCTACTGTGTAACTAATGTAGTGGGTCATATGACCAGTCGCATCTACTGTTTTAACCCGGCAGTGAAAAGATAAAGCAGCAAACACTGTAGCCAAGCTGGCTTAACCCTAACCCAACCTAACCATCTACTCAACACATGAGCTGCTCCGTGCTGCACACCATGGGGCTGGACAGCTACTCTTCTTCTGGTACCTCCAGAGTAAAGGTTTAAAGACCTCCGCTTGTCAATGGATGCCACATGTGGGACAATGTGGTCAGCACGTTACTGAGCTCCGGTTCCCTGGATACGGTTTCCGCACCTCATTATCACCAATCGTTTGTTTTTGTAGGAGCTGATTAGATCAACAGTGTACAGGAACTCCTAATTAGGAAAGGTTTAGCCAGGAGTCCCTTAATAACACACCTAATGGGCTCAGGGTCTCCAATCCAGCTGGGCGCATCTCCTCAATTCCATGACAGGATTCCAAGACCCTGGAAAGTCCTCCTATAGTTGCACATTGAGCCCTGTTCCGTTCCGCTGCAAATCCAGATTATTTTCATAACAGTGTATCCTTTCTACAAAGAGACGCCATAGAAAACAGACCCCACCCCCCTCCTCCTCCTCCCCCCCCGGACCCCTCGCCACGTCCTCCCTCTACGGCCTTCACCGACAACAAGCCAGTTTAAGATGGTCAGAGCTTCTTGGGTTAGTTTTTCTGGGAGCTGTTTGCTGAGGAATTAAAATGGATCTCAAGGTCACCCGGAGGGCCGGGTATTATTCTATTCAGATGTTGTAAAGCTAACAAGTGATTTCTTCTAATAAGAGGGGGATAAGGACCCCCGGCCGCAGGCGCTACATTACACCGCAGGCTCTCAGAAGTGGGTATTCATTTCACTCGTTCATGCCCGAACCTACATCCTACAGGGATAAGCACGGCGGACTTGTGTTACTGACGCGCCAACAATTTGAGAGGCAAGCTCATTCGTCCGAACAGCGCAGTGACAACGCGCTGACTGATCCGGGGTAGAGTTACGGCCCTTTGTGGTGTTCGTTTCTTACACAGGACGGACAAGTCGGAGCAATCGAGAGGTCGGCATGAAAGCCTGTCTATCAGGGAGACTGCCGAGAGCTCCGGTTAAGAAAGGAAGCTCACCAACTTCAGCATCATTAAAAACAAGAGGAATTACGACTTTCACATTTAACCCTTGTGTAAAACACCCACACTAGGGGGCAGCGATGGCCCCCAGGAACCCACAGCACCCAGGAAGCAGCTCAGGTGCTCAAGGGCACTTTGGTCCGGTACTGTAGGCTCAGAAAATCGAACCACTGACCCTCCGGTTAGAAGCCTGGTTCCTTAGCCTCCAGAGCACGACCGGCCCGGATGATGAAAACTTCTGTTCTACATAGACTTGCTGAGTCAGGATTGGATGCAGTGTTGTTGTTGGGAACCAGATGTCGGAAGAGTTTCCGGCCCGGCTAACTTGGGAGCTGAACTCGGGCTTATTTCAGAGGCTTAACATCTAACCAGCTTAATCATGACAGCGGCTTACGCTGCTCTCCACAGCTGGCCTGCTTCAGGGCAGCTTATGCTGAGGTTTAGGATGAGTGAGGGAGAGATCTGGCGTTTAACCAATCAAATCTGCAGGAAACAGCAGGTGACATATTCTTAAAGCAGTAGCACTCTCACTACACTGGAGCCAGGGCACGGCTAGACCAGGTTACAGACGCGCTCTAGAGCACAGGCAAAAGTTCCAGGACTGAAGGGGCTTCGGTATCATCCATCCTGCAGCCTGGCAAAGCTTACTGCGTGTAGTTACAGACTGCCTGACACTTTCATCTACAACTGCTTCTTCTAACAGGGTCCAAGTCACCGTTAGGTTAGTCTCACAAGCCAGACTTTGTGGACCTTTTGTGCATTATCGTGGTACACGCAATGAAGGTATGAAGGAAAAAGGTTGGTGATGGATAAAGGAATGAAGGAACAATGCTGGTGTACAGATAAAGGAATAAAGGAACACTGCTGGTGTACGGGTAAAGGAATGAAGGGATGAAGAACCCATGCTGGTGTATGGATAAAGGAATGAAGCGATGAAGGAACGATGTTGGTGTGTGGATAAAGGAATGAAGGGATGAAGGAAAGATGTTGGTGTACGGATAAAGGAATGAAGGGATGAAGGAACAGTGCTGGTGTACGGATAAAGGAATGAAGGGATGAAGGAACAGTGCTGGTGTACAGATAAAGGAATAAAGGGATGAAGGATCAATGCTGGTGTACGGATAAAGGAATGAAGGGATGAAGGAACGATGTTGGTGCTGGATAAAGGAATGAAGGGATGAAGGGACGATGTTGGTGCTGGATAAAGGAATGAAGGAACAGTGCTGGTGTACAGATAAAGGAATGAAGGGATGAAGGAACGATGTTGGTGCTGGATAAAGGAATGAAGGGATGAAGGAACGATGTTGGTGTACGGATAAAGGAATGAAGGAACGATGTTGGTGTATGGATAAAGGAATGAAGGGATAAAGGAACAGTGTTGGTGTACGGATAAAGGAATGAAGGAACAGTGTTGGTGATGGATAAAGGAATGAAGGGATGAAGGAACGATGTTGGTGTACGGATAAAGGAATGAAGGAACGATGTTGGTGTACGGATAAAGGAATGAAGGGATGAGAGAACAGTGTTGGTGTACGGATAAAGGAATGAAGGGATGAAGGAACGATGTTGGTGCTGGATAAAGGAATGAAGGGATGAAGGGACGATGTTGGTGCTGGATAAAGGAATGAAGGAACAGTGCTGGTGTACAGATAAAGGAATGAAGGGATGAAGGAACGATGTTGGTGCTGGATAAAGGAATGAAGGGATGAAGGAACGATGTTGGTGTACGGATAAAGGAATGAAGGAACGATGTTGGTGTATGGATAAAGGAATGAAGGGATAAAGGAACAGTGTTGGTGTACGGATAAAGGAATGAAGGAACAGTGTTGGTGATGGATAAAGGAATGAAGGGATGAAGGAACGATGTTGGTGTACGGATAAAGGAATGAAGGAACGATGTTGGTGTACGGATAAAGGAATGAAGGGATGAGAGAACAGTGTTGGTGTATGGATAAAGGAATGAAGGAGTGATAGGCAGCTACAGACAGCAGGTCTAGCTTGTTAGCGGTTGGTTATGTGCTTCGCTTAACTCTGACCCTGAAACTGCTGTATGTGGGCGGGGCCAGAGACATCAGCCCTGTGATTGGTCAGGGGGAGGCTTATGGAAGCATTACCCACGATCAGGACCGCCCAGTTTACATGGAGAGGAGAGGGCTAAGGTGGTCAGTTCCCGGTCGGTGGAACATCCCCCGAGGGTTTACCGTTTACCTGGGAGAACACGATTCACCTCGTCAGAGGGAAACTGGTTTAGGCTGCCATGGGGAAACAGGCTTAGTGTATCTTGGCCCGCGTCCACTGAGCCACTTCAGCCACACATGAGAACCTGTTAACCTGGCGGTGAAACTCAAACGCCCTGTGTGTATAATCATTACTGCAGCGGCTGGGAGAAATCCTTAACTTGGATTTTAACCAATCCAGTGACACGGCGTGGGAAACCCAATCCACTCTGCTGTTCAGGTGCTCCTGAAGGTCCTTCAGTGTTCGGTCATCCTAACTGTCAGCATCACCCCGGGGAAGCGTGGCCATGGCCATTACACGACCTTCTCCTGTCCACGTCAACTGCGATGATAACGGCACCACTGTCAGGGCTCGCAGCATGGAACAGCCATCAGTCAGGGTTGGTCTACCGACGTGCTTCCAACTCGGACCCCGAGGATAAGCAGCACGGCTTCTTACATCACGACCTTAGTGATGTCATAGAAATGCATTTGCATATATACACACCCTTATTCAGCAACAAAACACCCATCTGTTTCTCTGTGTACTATATTACCCTGTTCTTCAATGGTCAGGACCCCCACAGGACCACCACAGAGCAGGTATGATGTGGGTGGTGGATCATTCTCAGCACTGCAGTGACACTGACGTGGTGGTGGTGTTAGTGTGTGTTGAGAATCATCCACCTACCAAAACTGTCCTGTGAGGCGGCGTCCTGTGAGGCAGCGTCCTGTGAGGCGGCGTCCTGTGAGGCAGCGCCCTGTGAGGCAGCGCCCTGTGAGGCAGCGCCCTGTGAGGCAGCGCCCTGTGAGGCACTGATGAAGGACTAGAGGATGACCAGCACTGCACTGTGCAGCAGCAGATGAGCTATCGTCTCTGACTGTCCATCTACAAGGTGGAGCAGCAAGGTAGGAGTGTCTAATAGAGTGGACAGTGAGTGGACACAGTGTCTAAACACTCCAGCAGCCCTGCTGTGTCTGATCCACTCACACCAGCACCACACACACTAACACACCACCACCACGTCAGTGTCACTGCAGTGCTGAGAATGATCCACCACCCACATCATACCTGCTCTGTGGGGGTCCTGTGGGGGTCCTGATCATTGAAGAACAGGGTAATACAGTATACAGAGAAACAGATGGACTACAGTCTGGACCTGTACACCTACAGAGTGTCCTATATGGTCAGTGGAGCTGATAGAGTGGACAGTGAGGGTAGATACACGGTGGTGGTTTACACTGGGGGTGAAGGGAACCAGACACCAGACTGTTACAGCGAGTGACTCTGAATGACTCTGTTTACGACTCCATCAGTGAATTATGCGGGGAAGCTGACAGCTCAGTGGAATTCCTCTTTAAGCTCGTCACGTTTCAGCAGCGCGGCTTCATGCTACGTGTTTAAGATTTACAGATGGCTTCTCTAAACCCTGCAGTAACAAAGCCTCAGAAAAGACCTAGACCCAGGACCGAGGCAGAGCAGAGGCAGCGTGCAGCGTCAGCAGGAGGTGTCAGGCCCATAAAGCCAGCATGTCAACACTGCTTAATACAGCAGACATCAAAACACACGCGCCTTCCACCGCAGCTCGAGCAGCGCCACTCAACACCTCACCAACCCAGTGTGTGTTCATAATCAGTGGTGTACAGTAACTCAGTAAGTGTAGTGTGTTAGTGTGCTGTAAGTAGTGTGTTGGTGTACAGTAACTCAGTAAGTGTAATGTGTTAGTGTAGTGTAAGTAGTGTGTCGGTGTACAGTAACTCAGTAAGTGTAATGTGTTAGTGTGCTGTAAGTAGTGTGTTGGTGTACAGTAACTCAGTAAGTGTAATGTGTTAGTGTGCTGTAAGTGGTGTGTCGGTGTACAGTAACTCAGTAAGTGTAATGTGTTAGTGTAGTGTAAGTAGTGTGTCGGTGTACAGTAACTCAGTAAGTGTAATGTGTTAGTGTGCTGTAAGTAGCGTGTTGGTGTACAGTAACTCAGTAAGTGTAATGTGTTAGTGTGCTGTAAGTAGCGTGTCGGTGTACAGTAACTCAGTAAGTGTAATGTGTTAGTGTGCTGTAAGTAGTGTGTTGGTGTACAGTAACTCAGTAAGTGTAATGTGTTAGTGTACTGTAAGTAGTGTGTCGGTGTACAGTAACTCAGTAAGTGTAATGTGTTAGTGTACTGTAAGTAGTGTGTCGGTGTACAGTAACTCAGTAAGTGTAATGTGTTAGTGTGCTGTAAGTAGCGTGTTGGTGTACAGTAACTCAGTAAGTGTAATGTGTTAGTGTGCTGTAAGTAGCGTGTTGGTGTACAGTAACTCAGTAAGTGTAATGTGTTAGTGTGCTGTAAGTAGCGTGTTGGTGTACAGTAACTCAGTAAGTGTAATGTGTTAGTGTGCTGTAAGTGCTGTGTCGGTGTACAGTAACTCAGTAAGTGTAATGTGTTAGTGTAGTGTAAGTAGTGTGTCGGTGTACAGTAACTCAGTAAGTGTAATGTGTTAGTGTACTGTAAGTAGTGTGTCGGTGTACAGTAACTCAGTAAGTGTAATGTGTTAGTGTGCTGTAAGTAGTGTGTCGGTGTACAGTAACTCAGTAAGTGTAATGTGTTAGTGTGCTGTAAGTAGTGTGTCGGTGTACAGTAACTCAGTAAGTGTAATGCGTTAGTGTACTGTAAGTAGTGTGTTGGTGTACAGTAACTCAGTAAGTGTAATGTGTTAGTGTACTGTAAGTAGTGTGTCGGTGTACAGTAACTCAGTAAGTGTAATGCGTTAGTGTACTGTAAGTAGTGTGTCGGTGTACAGTAACTCAGTAAGTGTAATGCGTTAGTGTACTGTAAGTAGTGTGTTGGTGTACAGTAACTCAGTAAGTGTAATGCGTTAGTGTGCTGTAAGTAGTGTGTTGGTGTACAGTAACTCAGTAAGTGTAATGTGTTAGTGTGCTGTAAGTAGTGTGTTGGTGTACAGTGACTCAGTAAGTGTAATGTGTTAGTGTACTGTAAGTAGTGTGTTGGTGTACAGTGACTCAGTAAGTGTAATGTGTTAGTGTGCTGTAAGTAGTGTGTTGGTGTACAGTAACTCAGTAAGTGTAATGTGTTAGTGTGCTGTAAGTAGCATGTCGGTGTACAGTAACTCAGTAAGTGTGATGTGTTAGTGTGCTGTAAGACTGGTGGACTGAGAAACACTAGAGTCTCTTCACCTACACTGAGCTGATGAAGAGTCCTGTTCCAGAAATGGAGTGAGCTATGGAGTCATTTCTAGAGTCAATTTAAGTCACTCCATGACAGTCTGGTACGGCACCACTGCAGTCTTTGGTGATGGTGACGTGGTGTTAAGGACAGTCGTGGTAACGGTCTGTGTGCATGTAGTCCTGCGTGGTGCAGCCGTCTGCCAATGGTGCTGCACTAACAGGATGACTCATGGAGGACACCACTGCTCGCTGGATGTCCGCAGTCGTGGCTGTTGGGTCAGTCAGGGACAGAGATAAGACCCGTCCTTGAAAACTGAATAGCTGTTTGGATGGAGAGTTACAGCCCATGCTTTTAGTCACAGCGGGGTTAACCTAAGGAGACGGACGCGAGGCTGACAGAGGGCACCTGCAGGGAAAGGTGATCTGTTGCGTAACACGGGTCAGATGCGTCGCTGCCTTGCACCCACACAAGGCCGCATTGTTGCCTAGCTGGCTGCGAGCCGCGCGCACAGTAGCGACTGACAATGTGACTTCTATCCAGGGTGCAGTAGCGCAACAGGAGCGAGGTCAACAACTCATCCAACAGACACGGCACCAAACTGCTGCAAAGTGCAGGAGGGCGCTAGCTGGTGAGCGGTTCCTGGACAGCCCCCCACCTATAAGCTCAGCCGGCCATATAAAACCCAGTTCAAGTGACAGCAGGGTCGGGTTTCAGCTGCACACTCGCAGCTCAGGCCTCGTGACTCCGCGGCTGGGCACAGCACCACATGTGCACTTATCACTTGACTGCTGAGTGAAGTGAAACATCTTCGCTCCCTTAAAGTAACAACCCACAGCACAACACTTCCAGAGGTGTTCAGTACAGGCCCAGGCGGAGCTCCACGAAACCAACAACCACTGGAGCATAAGGTCCCGAGATGGGACAGAGAGATCTGAGATACTGATATAGACTGATATGGGCAATATTTACTGAGCTACACATACAGAAGTAGTGTCCCAGTGTGTCAGTGTGGCGTTAAGCTGCTGTGATCGCTAACCCAACACGCCAGACGTCTCGGTATGGAGCTGTAGAGGTTCCTAATGGAGTCCTGTGATAATCCGTCCCATGCAGCTTGAACATCCTCACACAGCTCCTGCAGATGGTGTGGTAGGGGTGGAGGTGGAGGGACACCAGGCCTTCTGGACGTGTGACCACAAACCGTTCATCTCGGTGCTGACCACGGTGCCTCCACACACGGATTCGTTGGGCGTCTCCACCAAGACTAAAGCGGGACTCGTCACTGAAGATGACCCGCTGCCATTCTGAGTCCCTCCATGACACCACTGCAGTCTTTGGTGATGGTGACGTGGTGTTAAGGACAGTCGTGGTAACGGTCTGTGTGCATGTAGTCCTGCGTGGTGCAGCCGTCTGCCAAGCCGTGTCATGGAGGACATCACTGCTCGCTGAACGACCGCACTTGGGCCTGTCTCTGCTTCTATCATAGAAATAATAACACGGAGGCTACCGGCCCTGTGTCTGAACACTACGCTTCCACACACACAGGAAATACAACACCACACCCCTGCATTTGTTTACGAACAGGCGAACATGGGATTAAGCCTAATCTCAGACCACACAGTGTTCTCTATAGAGGTTCTTCCACAGTGCAGGGCCAGCCTTCGGCCCTGTCCAGGAAACCAGTCCGGGATGTTTTGCCTGATTCAACTAGTGAACTAATTAAGAGGCTCTTCCTCAGCTGAAGTGGGTGGGTCGGAGCGGGACCAGCGATGGGAGCAACTGTTCATAGAGACCGGAATCCAGTCTACAGTGTTATATAAGGTTCACCAGAGATGCTTATGGAGAAATGAGTGGGCACAAATCGCAACTGACATGTTTGGGATACATGCGGTGGGGTTGGGGGGTGGGTGGAGGGTGTTCTGCTTTGTGGTCAGTCAATCAAATATCATATCTGTATCATGTAAATCTAAACATAGAAATACACTGAAAAAAAAAAAATTATATATATATATATATATATATATATATATATATATATATATATATATATTATATATATATATATATATATATATATATAGTATGTGGATAGTGAGCACACTTGCCCAGAGCAGTGGGCAGCCATACCCATTGCGCCCGGGGAGCAGTTGGAGGCCATGTCACATTTACATTCGTGGCATTTAGCTGACGCTCTTATCCAGACCGACTTACGAGGCTGATCATATTACAGGTAGGCCGGTGTGGTGTTAGGAGTCTTGCCCAAGGACTCTTATTGGTGTAGCACAGCTTAGTCACCCAGACTGGGATTCGAACCCCAGTCTCCCACATGTGGCAGGTAGTGGTGTTAGCTGTTGAGCTACACCAACCAGGTTATATGGGCACCTCAGTTGTATGTCCTGTCGGTTCAGGGAGTCGAACCAGCAACCTTCCGGTCACAAGGATGGTTCACTAAGCTGCAGCCCAGGTCTGCCCAGTAAAAATACTGACTCCGCCCACAACATTAACAATACAGAACAGAGCTACTGTCGTTCATCACAATAGGGGGTTAGATATCGCTGCTGTTGGCACAAAAACGTAACTGATAACTGGACAGGAGAAGGAAATACATGACTGTGCTCAACGCAGGTCAGACTTTTTGGGTCAGTAATTTTGGGCCATTTATTTGGGTCCTTCAAAGTGAAGGACTTTTAAACCGTGCCAAAAACAGAAACAACAAAAATGGCATTGCCATGCACTGACAAGCAAAGCTTTGTTTTGTTTATCGGGGTCTAATCACACCAGACAATCCCATCACACAGGAGCTCATGAGCTGCTCAAGCTGTGGTTTCATTGGCTCCCAATCATCTGCATAAATTACGGTTTATGTAAATGATATGTAAAGGAACCGGCTGACGCTTGATTTCACTCACTGAGGCGGGTTCATCGTTCGCACCTAGGTCTCCGTTTGTCTCCACACTGCATGAAGGTTTGGTGAATCGGGTGCAGAGTAGTTTGGACGTCATTACAGCTGGTCACATGTGCATACTTATAAACCAGGCACATTATAGCATCAGGGCTACATACAAACTCGCTAACTGGGGAGGCTAACTGAGCCAAAGCCATCCAGCTAACAGCATCCTGGGGGCAGCGTCCTGTGACCACTGATACAAGGACTAGAGGATGACCAAGATGAGCTATCGTCTCTGACTGCCCATCTACAAGGTGGAGCAGCAAGGTAGGAGTGTCTAATAGAGTGGACAGTGAGTGGACACAGTGTCTCAACACTCCAGCAGCACTGCTGTGTCTGATCACCTCACACCAGCACCACACACACTCTAACACACCACCACCACGTCAGTGTCACTGCAGTGCTGAGAATGACCCACCACCCACATCATACCTGCTCTGTGGTGGTCCTGTGGGGGTCCTGACCATTGAAGAACAGGGTAATACAGTATACAGAGAAACAGATGGACTACAGTCTGGACCTGTACACCTACAGAGTGCCCTGTATGGTCAGTGGAGCTGATGGAAACGGACAGTGAAGGTATGTCCATCACGTTGTGGAAGGAGTTCTCTCTGGATATTATTGGGAATGGTTTCTGAACCCACTGCTGGGGTGCGAGTACAGGCTGAGGCCAGCAGCCCGTGGCTGTTTGACTGCGGGGCGACCCCACTCCCAGCTCGGTTGGCCCGATATTCTCCGGCAGCTGGCTGGAAGACGGCGCCCCGTGAGAGGAGCAGAGGAAATGTCAGTCCAGTGCAGGTGCACTGAAGTGTGTGTGTGTGTGTGTGTGTGTGTGTGTGTAAAAGCCCTGGGAAATGTCAGCAGCCTCTTTAGAGCAGGAAAGCCCCACTCACACACACACACACACACACGAGCCTGAGAGCCCTGTTCTCGTCCCACAGGTCCAAAACGCCAGTGTTTAAAAGTAAAGGTCCTCAGCCTTACAGTCCTACCTACAGCACAACAGCCAGCTACGGACTCCTACACCTTTTTGCATGGAGCTCTTGTGTATGGTGTTAAGCCTTAGCAAACACATATTTGCACTGGTGAGGGTTTTAGGGAGCGTCTACAAATTACATCGCCAACAGATCAGCAAAGTTCAGACACATATGAGCAGCACAGGATACTAGCAGACACGAAATGATGCCCAGTCATGATGTCAAAATACTGTCAATGAACCTGAGACCACTGTTCCGGCTCATGAGGAACTCAAACCTCAATATGTACTCTATAAATGTCAATATTATGGTAGAAATATGGTCATATGCTGCTCCACGTCCACTCCACTAGACGCGACACCAATGACAGCATGCACACAAAGAAGAAAACCAGCTAAATAATAAGCGCAAACTAAATAGCTGTGACGCGGTCAGTCACATGACCAACACGTGAAGTGCATTACTGTCCTACAGAGACTTTAGACGGTCAGTCAGCCTCAGCTGCGGACAGGGCTCTGAAGACAGACCAGTACGCTCCAGTTAAGCCCACTAATGGTCAGTCTGACACACCACAGCCATCATATATGGTAAACAGACTCTCCTCCATCCTCTGTACCGACGGTCTCCGACTGGTGCTTCTTCTTCACCTCACGCAGCACTGCCATATACATATACCATTCCACACGACGTAAGGTTTACAAGTATGTAAAGTAGTGTGTGTGTGTTTGTGTGAGAGAGAGAGTGAGTGTGTGTGTGTGTGTGTGTGTGTGTGTGTGTGTGTGTGTGTGAGAGAGAGAGTGAGTGAGCTACTGTAAGCCAAGACAAATTCCTTGTCTGTGTGAACATACTTGGCCAATAAAGCCGAACTCTGGTTCTGATTCTGGGACTATGCCGGCAGGACAGGGTCAAAGCGTGTACATTACTGAAAGGAGCGGGATGAATTGTCCACATTGGGGACTGGAAGGAGACAAATGTTTGGCACAGTCCTCACAAACCTCAACCGAGCAAACAACCGAGTCGCCCGTCGTTCCACTTGTTGAAAAACAAGCCCTGGTGTTTTTATGGTCTATATTTAGTTATAGGTCATTAACAGGTAATCCAGATTACAGAAACTCATCCTCACTTTATTTAGTCAGCCTATGGATTAGGGTGCAGTGGCTAACCGGTAACCAGTAATCTGTGACAGAATACACCGAACCTACACATGCCCTCTGAGTTTACATGTGTAATGTTGATGGGGAAACAGTGACCACGTCTTCTGGGTACTATTATGCCCTACAACACCATACACATACCTCTCCACCACGCAGGTACTCCTCCACCATGCACGTACCTCTCCACCACGCAGGTACCTCTCCACCAGACACATACCTCTCCACCAGGCACGTACCACAACACCACGCACGTACCTCTCCGCCAGGCACGTACCTCTCCGCCACGCACGTACCTCTCCGCCACGCACGTACCTCTCCGCCACGCACGTACCTCTCCGCCACGCACGTACCTCTCCGCCAGACACGTACATCTCCGCCAGACACGTACATCTCCACCAGACACGTACATCTCCACCAGACACGTACCTCTCCACCACGCACGTACCACAACACCAGGCAGGTACCTCTCCACCACGCACGTACCTCTCCACCACGCACGTACCTCTCCACCACGCACGTACCACAACACCAGGCAGGTACCTCTCCACCAGGCACGTACCTCTCCACCACGCACGTACCACAACACCAGGCAGGTACCTCTCCACCGGGCACATACCACAACACCAGGCAGGTACCTCTCCACCAGGCACGTACCACAATACCAGGCAGGTACCTCTCCACCAGGCACGTACCTCTCCACCAGGCACGTACCTCTCCACCAGGCACGTACCTCTCCACCAGGCACGTTCCTCTCCACCACGCACGTACCTCTCCACCACGCACGTACCTCTCCACCAGGCACGTACCACAATACCAGGCACGTACCACAATACCAGGCACGTACCTCTCCACCACGCACGTACCTCTCCACCACGCACGTACCTCTCCACCACGCACGTACCTCTCCACCAGGCAAAACAAAACAACGTCTCATCAAGCAGCTGTAACCACTGTAAATACACTCATCAAAGTAATAGCTGCACCCAGAAGGAGGTGTGGGGTTGCGGTGGTGTTGGGAAGGAAGATAAAGGTGACCAGGATCAATAACTGATGATAAATTTAGACTGATATGATCAATATTTATTGAGCTACACATACAGAAGTCTGTCTCTCAGTATGGCGTCGGGCCGCCGTGCTTGCTAACCCAACACGCCAGACGTCTCGGTATGGAGCTGTAGAGGTTCCTAATGGAGTCCTGTGATAATCCATCCCATGCAGCTTGAACATCCTCACACAGTTCCTGCAGATGGTGCGGTAGGGGTGTAGGTGGAGGGACACCAGGCCTTCTGGATGTGTGACAACTAACCGTTCATCTCGGTGCTGACCACAGTGCCTCCACACACGGATTCGTTGGGCGTCTCCACCAAGACTAAAGCGGGACTCGTCACTGAAGATGACCCGCTGCCATTCTGAGTCACTCCATGACAGTCTGGTACGACACCACTGCAGTCTTTGGTGACGGTGACGTGGTGTTAAGGACAGTCGTGGTAACGGTCTGTGTGCATGTAGTCCTGCGTGGTGCAGCCGTCTGCCAATGGTGCTGCACTAACAGGGCGACTCATGGAGGACATCACAGCTAGGGTAATGTGTGCAGTCGTGGCTGTTGGGTCAGTCAGGTACAGAGATAAAGCTGTCCATGCTCATGTCACATGTGCGGCCGAATGAGAAACTTGAACCGTTTGCATGTCTCTATATGAAAAATAAATGTATTATAATAATTATTATTAATGTTGTTGCTTTTGTTCTATTATTATTATTATTATTATTATTATTATTATTATTACTACTATTATTATATACGGTTCTGACTCAGCAAGTTTCTCTAGAACCGAGCGTTTCACTCCAAACTACTCTGAATGGCTTTTACATCTGAACAACCTCACTGTATACGAATTCTGAAACTCTGGTGGACTTCCCCTTCAGGTTGACTCGAGCTCTGTGTGAATTCTCCTGGCTGGCCAGCTGGGTTTCACTGTGCATGACGTTCTCATATGGAAACACCTTCCAAGAGTTCTTGTTGTTGCATGAACCGCGCGAACGCTACCTGCAGGTGTTCCTTCAAAACGGTACACGGGTGAATCTGAGACCCCAAGGAAAACGAACGGGGGGGTGAAATACTGTAAACCCGTGGTTCTGTCAGCTGGCCATCTCGGACATCTCAGCGAGCCTCGGAGCTAGATCATAAACAGGGTCCCGCCATGTTCAGAGGGCCCGCACCAGTCTCCTCTGTGTTTTGTCAAGTAGCCAGCGAATCGCTGAGCTCATTAAAGGATCCTCCTGGGAAAAACACGGGCGGGACGGAGAACCGGTCGATCAGGCCGTGCTTACGCACCTCAGACGAGAGGCCCGAGGGCGTTTTCACACGTCCGCAGGAGCAGCAGTGCGATGTTTTCTCCTGCTGCCGAGATTCTCTGGAACAGCACGGTGCGGTTGTTGCGTGCCGAGTCCTCTCCAAACACGAAAAAGCTGGCCGAGGTTCTCGCTGGATGAGCGGTGACAGGCCCAGCTTGTGTAACCATGGTCCACTTCATTGGCCTGCTGCTTCACTGATGTGCTCAGGCTCTTCAGGGCAGTGACAATAACACATCTCTCAGATGTTATGTATTTCTATATGCATCATTTTCAGGCGCATATTTATAGAAATGGTTGGGACACCAGTCTGAGGACACTGTTAGGCCGTTCTGACCAAAAGTACCCTGGTTCCTGAACTGGTTTGGTTCAGGCTGCTTAGAACCTAATCAGGTAACCAGTCTACATTTACCACAGTTTTTTGGAACCAAGGAACGTCAAAGGATACGGCTTCAACGTCAACAGGGGGCGCTGCACAGTGGTAGTAAACAGCAGTACCAAGATGGCGGAGCGTGTAGATTCCCTGCGGGTGTTTCGGCTGTTATTCCAGATGTTTGTATATATCCCAAAAGCAGGCAGGGATCCCCTACTGGAGACAAGAAGACGAAGAAGAGGTTCTTCATCGGACCACTCGGGGTCACTATTGGTGCCTTCACTGTCCTCAACAGTTGAAGAGTTGTCCTCAAAAGTAAGTCACCTTGTGTGTTGAGGGTGGTAGTAACTTCATTCTCCTGCAGATGGCGCTGCAAGAGGATGGCGGGGCTATAAATACTGTGGGGTGTGAGTGACGGGATCCATAGATTGGGAAGAGGTGCTACAGTGCAGGGAATGTCTCGCTCCATGTATGGAAAATGGCTCCAGAGCAGATGTTAATGATTGGCTAAAAGGAGGGACTGCATGTGGGCGTGGCCAAAGACCATAGGTTGAAGGAAGTAGCTGAATCTGCAGGTGTATGGAAGCGTACGGTCATACGGGTCTACCAGCAGTGGATACAATCCCAGTCTACAGGGAATTCTCCTCAGAAGTGTGCCAGGGAAGGCATCCATCAAATCTGGAACACCTGACCAGTTCTTTGATGTGAGAGTGTCTGAACATTGATGTGGCTACATCCAGAAACTTGTCCAGTCTATGTGGCCTCTATAGTTAAACAGGCTGATTTATGCAGATGTGTTGGTTTTTGTGACATCACAACAACAAGTCGTGGTACGTTTTCAATCTACCACATCAACTTATCTGAAAAAAGTGAGACTTTAAATACACACATCAAATTTGATTAGTCTGAAGTTCCTTTCCTTCCAAAGGTTCTTTGGGAACCCAAAGTGGTTCTCCTACAACACTGCTCTAAAGAAGCCCCCAACCCCCCAGTACAAGTCAAGTAGGATCCAAATGAGTGAAAGGGATCTCAGGATCCAGCACGTGCTCTCACAGACTTCTTTAGCCGTCCCCTTTTTAAGGGAAGCTGTCAAACGAGTGCAACATCTGTTTTCGAAGTCAGTCCGAGTCTCTGAGTGGCAGCCCATCCCCAGTTGTCCTGGAGCAGCGAGGGGACAGCACAAAGCACAATAAGCAAGGCTGAATAGAAACGGCTTTATCCCCGAGCCTGGGCGCATGACCCGCGCGGAGGTCCTGTCGGCTCCACAGACTCCCCCACCATGGGGAAGGAAGCTCCACACCAGCCTGCAGATTTGCAAGCTAGAAAGCTAGCAGGAGCATGTGAGGCTCTTTATAGCCCCTAACATCACCACACCAAGTCCAAGCTCTCCACCCGCTGCCCCTTTCAGCTCTACACAGCACTTAATTACCAACCACACTGACATCACAAAGCCGCAGCGTTTCACTTCTGCAATCATAGAGCCGATAACGACGGCACGTCCTCTCCCAGATTTCCAAAAAATGAGTTTTAATGCAAGCAGGCAAAAAGTCACCTTCAATTTGCCCAGTTTCTTATTCAAACTAACCGTTCCACCTTAAATGGTGGAATGGTGGAATCAGGTCAGCAAGAAAGTAGACTGAAGTTGGCCCTTCAATTGGCCACCTTCTGGGTTCCACCTTAAATGGTGAGTAAGCAGGTTTAAATCAGCTTCTTGTTTGAACTGTCCATACCACCTTAAATGGTGAGCAAGCAAGTAAGTAAGCGGGCTAAAGTTCCTTTTACAACAGTCCATTCCACCTTAAATGGTGAGTTTAAATGCAAGCAGGCTGAAGTCAGCTACAAACTGCCCAGTTTTATGTTCAAACTAACCATTCCTCCTTAAATTCTAAGCAGGTAAGCAAGTAAATAGACTGAGATTCTGGGTTCCACCTTAAATGGTAAGCAGGCTAGTAAGTAAGCAGGCTGAAATCAGCTTCTTGTTTGAACTGTCCATACCACCTTAAATGGTAAGCAAGCAATCAAGTAAATAAGTAAGTAAGTAAATGAGTAAGCAGGCTAAAGTACCTTTTTTATAACAGTCCATTCCACCTTAAATGGTGAGTTTAAATGCAAGCAGGCTGAAGTCAACTACAAACTGCCCAGTTTTCTGTTCAAACTAACCGTTCCACCTTAAATTCTAAGCAGGTAAGCAAGTAAATAGACTGAGATTAGGCCATCAACTGGCCAGCTTCTGGGTTCCACCTTAAACAGTAAGCAGGCAGGCAAGTAAGAAGGCTGAAATCATATTATTTGAACTGTCCATACCACCTTAAATGGCAAGCAAGCAAGCAGGCTAAAGTTCCTTTTACAACAGTCCATTCCACCTTAAATGGTGAGTTTAAATGCAAGCAGGCTGAAGTCAGCTTCAAATAGTCCAGTTTCTTATTCAGACTACCAGTTCCACCTTAAATGGTAATCAGGTCAGCAAGAAAGTAGACTGAAGTTGGCCCTCCAATTGGCCACCTTCTGGGTTCCACCTTAAATGGTGAGCAGGCTAGTAAGTAAACAGGCTGAAATCAGCTTCTTGTATGAACTGTCCATTCCACCTTAAATGGTGAGTTTAAATGCAAGCAGGCTGAAGTCAGCTTTAACTTTTCCAGTTTCTTATTCAAAATACCAGTTCCACCTTAAATGTTAAGCAAGCAGGCTAAGTCAGCTTCCAAGTTACTTTTTGAACCGTCCATTCCACCTTAAATGGTGCAGCAGTTACAGTCTGATGTAACCTTTGAACCCTTTAAGGTGGAACGGAAGATTTCAACATGAAGCTGGTGATATAAGAAGCCATATTCACCAGGACGTAGAGAGAAGGCTCAAGTCAGCTTTCATTTGGCCAACTTTTTGTTTAAACTTACAGTTCCACCTTAAATGGTAAGCAGAAAAGCTTATTTAAATGACCACCTTTTCAGCTACCTACTAACTTATTCAAAGTCCACCTTAAATTGTAAGTATGTAAGCAAGTAAGCAGGCTGAAGCTGGCTTCCAATTGGTCAGGTTCTTTGTTCCACCTTAAATGGTTGGCAGTTAAGTAGTCTGAAGTCAACCTCCAGTTGGCCAACTTCTTACTCGAACTGTCCATTCCACCTTAAATGGTTAGCAAGTGACCATGGAAGCAGGTTGAATTTGGCTTCTAATTGTCCAGCTTTCTATTCAACCTGTTCATTCCACCTTAAATGGTGTAGCAGTTATGGGCTGATGGAACTGCTGCATCGTTTAAGGTGGAACGAAAGATTCTAATAAGAAGCCAACTTCAGCAGGACGTGAGGAGCTTCCATCTGGCCAACTTCTTAAATAAATTGTTCGCTCCACCTTAAGTGGTAGCAGGCTTAGTAGGTATGCGAATACACAGGCTGAAGCCGTCATCCGATTGACCAGTTTCTCAGTTCCACCTTAAATGTTAAGCAGGTAAGCATTTATGCAGGCTGAAATCAATGTCACTATTCGACAGCTTATGTGAACTGTTCATTCCACCTTAAATGGTAATCATGTAAGCAGACTGACAGCTGGCTTACAATTAGCCAACTTGTCCGTTCCATCTTAAAATGGTAAGCAAGGAAGCAGGCTGAAGTGCCCTTCTTATCCTAACTGTCCGCTCCACCTTAAATGATGCAGCAGTGTCCGAACGGTAGATCGTAAACAAGAAGCTCAATTCAGCCAGCCTTTTAGCTTACCTGTTTACCATTTAAGGTGGAACGGAAAGTACATATAACTGCTGTCCCATTTAAGGGGGAACTGAATATATAAAGAAGAGACTGGCGAATAAGAAGCTAACTTTATCCTACTTGGCATTTAAGGTGGAACAGATTGCGCATGTAACTGCTGTACCATTTAAGGTGGAACTGAATAGTTAAGTGAGAAGCTGGCGAATAAGGAGCCACCTTTAGCTTGTTCACTTGCTTACCTGCTTACTATTTAAGGTGGAACTGAATAGTCGAGTGAGAAGCTGACGAATAAGGAGTCAGCTTTAGCTTGTTCACTTGCTTACTATTTAAGGTGGAACTGAATAGTTGAATAAGAAGCTGGCGAATAAGAAGCCAAGTTCATCTTGTTCACTTGCTTACCTGCTTACCATTTAAGGTGGAACTGAATAGTTGAGTAAGAAGCTGGCGAATAAGGAGCCACCTTTAGCTTGTTCACTTGGTTACCATTTAAGGTGGAACTGAATATCTGAGCGAGACGCTGGCGATTAAGAAGCCAACTTTAGCTTGTTCACTTGCTTACCTGCTTACCATTTAAGGTGGAATGGAAGACTTTGATTAAGAGCTGGCGCATAAGTAACTTCAGCTGGAATTGGAGCAGGAAAGCGCACCAGGAATTATTTTAATTCCCAAGTCACACCGAAACGCAGCTGGGCACAGTGAAAATGTACACATCCATAAAATCCCAGGAAGCAAAACAGAACCCTGACTTTGACTACACAGTGTGGAGCACAACTCTACATCAGCAGACCCCCATAACGAGCATGCCAACATCCGTCGCGCGGATGCACAACCACAGTAAGAGCAGCAGGTCATACCGAGTGATGTCTGTACATGCAGTGTGTGTGTGTACGCGCGCGGGACCCAAGCTCGTTCGTGAGCCTCAGGTGAGTGATGAGCACGCGCGGAAAGTGAGTTCCAGCGAACCGGGGACTTACCTGCTCATCTCCAGCAGCTCCGCAGCTGCAGACACACACACGCAGCACGCGCTCTCGCTCTAGTCTGTTTTGTGTGCGTCCCTTTCCCACGTGACCGAGTGGGCGTGTCGCTGAGTGCAGAGGGGGCGTGGCATACAGCCCTTTCCTGTAATATGAATAATGACTTTAGTGCTTTATTGTCCTAATAAATGGCAGCCAGGGAATCTTTATTATCGTGATAATTAATGTAATGTAATAATATATCATAAATTAAATAATTAATGGAATAAAATGAATGATAGAATAATAATAATGTAGTGAGGTGTTCTGTATTATAATCATATTCAGTGGCAGAGATGCTTTACTGTCGTGATGGTTATAGTTATGAGCTTAAATCTACTTATATTAATTATTACAAGTATTTCAGAACTGAGCTCGTGCTTCTTTGTCTCAGAGTGACGGGTGCAGTTTGAATGAACAGCTTGGGCGCCCTCTGGTGTTCAGTTACAGTACAGCAGATCTTCACCTCAGCCTTAAATGTGCCGTGGAACATATTTACACAGCATCGTTCTCAGCTTGTTCTCTGATGTTCCACATAGGAGTGTGTGACTTTGTTTGGGCCAGCTGCTGTTTCACACCTCCTTATTTACCCCATATGCTTCAGTTACAGAATGAAACAAGCTTTATCGGTAAACTCATGAAGAATAAGCCCCGCCCTCATACTATTTAGTTAGCTATGCTAATTACTGCTAATGCTAGCAGCTAACGTTAGCTATACTAGCTACTGGCGCCATCTGAACATCAACACACAGGAGATTAAAGTTGATCCTCACTATGGAGCTCTCAGTTTAGGATGATCTGCTTCAACCAGCACACACGGATACAATCACACAAATATCACAGAACAACGTGTCAGGCTGTGTATGTTCCAGAACCACCTCACGTAGTAACTTTCTGTGAGGGAGCTTTTAGAGGTGGATGTCTGGTTACCTTCACTACCACTGGGAACAGTTCTGACTCTGTAAGCTTCTCTAGAACTGATCGTCTCTCAGCAAACCACTCTGAATGGCTTTCCTTACATCCCAGCCACCTAATACTAATACTAATAATTCTACTACTACTACTAATAACAAAACAACAACATTAATAATTATTATTATAATATACGTATATTTTATATCAGTATTAATAATCATTAATCATTTATGGTAGTTTTATGAATAATATAAATATTAGTATTTAAGTTAATAATATTATTATTTTTAAATTGTTTTTAGTATTAAAGTTAATAATAATAATAATAATAATAATAATAATAATAATAATAAAAATAGTGTTGTTGTTGTTGTTTTTCTTGTTGTTGTTGTTACAGTTGAGTTTAGCACCAATTAAAGGCTTATACTTACCAGACTTTGAAAAAAAACCCCACAATAAATACAGATAATAAATAAAGATATTATTAAAATATTCCAGTACAATATAAATAAGCAACCATATGCAATTTCTAATAATAAACCAATTAATTTGTACAAATAATTAAAACAGTGTGATTTGACCGAGAGATCAATAACTGCACAGCAACACTTATTTATGAGAATGCTCTTTATTCATATGCGGTAGTGTCTCACACATCGCTTCCTCCATATACCATGAAGCCCTGAAGGGAATAAAGCTTTAATGAACTAGTGAGTGTCCTGTTTCCAGCACTGACACCGACTGACCAGCAGAGGGCAGCAAAGGAGGGACTTCTGAGGCGGAGAGAAGGCCCTACTATATTCTCCAGCGCCTGGACGCTGTGTGCGGAGGCAGAACTGCCCCTACATCAGTATTCAGCCAAGCTCAGAGCTGTTTGGTGTAAAAACTGCCCGGGGGGCTTCCCCAATACTGTATAACCATATTCTAAAGTCATCCCAAAATATGAACCCAGGAAGATCAGTGGGCATGAAACCACATTACAGAAGCAGTAGGTGAGCGAGTCCCTATGCCAGCACGCTGTGCGGTACAGAAGGCAGAGGCTTGTGAGGCCGGCAGTAAGTGTTAGTGGGGCTGAGAAATGCCTTCACACATAAGTGTTAGGTTCTGTGTTCTGCAGTTTTGATACACATGGTTACTCTGATTGGTTGGCATTACTGCTGCTGAGAGCTGATTGGTTGGCATTACTGCTGCTGAGAGCTGATTGGTTGGCATTACTGCTACTGAGTGCTAATTAATTAGCATTACTGCTACTGAGTGCTGATTGGTTGGCATTACTGCTGCTGAGAGCTGATTGGTTGGCATTACTGCTACTGAGTGCTGATTAATTAGCATTACTGCTACTGAGTGCTGATTGGTTGGCATTACTGCTACTGAGTGCTGATTGATTAGCATTACTGTTACTGAGTGCTGACTGGTTGGCATTACTGCTACTGAGTGCTGATTGTTTGGTATTACTGCAGCTGAGTGCTGATTGGTTGGTATTACTGCCACTAAGTGCTGATTGGTTGGCATTACTTCCACTGAGTGCTGATTGTTTGGTATTACTGCTACTGAGTGCTGATTGGTTGGTATTATTGCTACTGAGTGCTGATTGGTTGGTATTATTGCTACTGAGTGCTGATTGGTTGGTATTATTGCTACTGAGTGGTGGCTGGTTGGTATTATTGCTACTGAGTGGTGGCTGGTTGGCATTACTGCTACTGAGTGCTAATTGGTTTAGCATTACTGCTACTGAGTGCTGATTGGTTGGTATTACTTCTACTGAGTGCTGATTGGTTTAGCATTACTGCTACTGAGTGCTGATTGGTTGGTATTACTTCTACTGAGTGTCGATAGGCATGCTGCATAATTGGTACCACACGTACCAACAGGGCGGGGTGGAGTTTTATTTACTTTAGCCCCTAGATTTATTGCTAACAAGGTAATGGAATCTTTTTTTAATGCTCTTGGTGGGTTTCACCCCTGGTGATTGCTTTCTGGATCCAAAGGACCATTTGGACCATGGGTGTGATTTTTGGATCTTTGCCGGCTGTGTGAAGGCTACCTGTTTCATGTTCCCGCAAAAATGTCCTTGGCGTATTGTCATGTCCTGTTAGGAGCTATTTTGTTCCGTAAACAATGCTGGTATTTGTTTCCGTATTATTCCGTAAATGTCCACGTAAATAAATCAGCACAAATGTACACCACTTCCCCCGGAGCATGCAGTCTGTCAGCCAGCACACGTTTCCTGCCTGACATTAGCTTCTTTACTTTCACACTGGAACCACAGGGCCATTATTGCTAACAGGCTAACTGAATCTTTTAGCCACTGATTAGCATTGTGCTATCCGCACGTCTTAATTACCACACATTTGCTGCAAACTGTGCCGGTTCTTAGTTAATGTATGCAACTTCCTTTGTCCATTTTTTATCTACAGAGGCAAGTATGTAAAAGAGTAAGCATGCAGATTGCACAGTGCAAATCAGTGACCAGTGGAGTTTGTTTGTTGGAGAGTGTGATCAGTCATGTGTGACACGTGTTTGTCGGACATTTACGGTAATACGGAACAAATCGCGTCCCGTATTAAACCAATATGGGATGTGATTTGTTCTGTATTTCTGTAAATGTCCGTAAATTTGTTCCGTATTTCTGTAAATGTCCGTAAAGTTGTTCTGTATTTCCGTAAATGTCCGTAAAGTTGTTCTGTATTTCCGTAAATGTCCGTAAATTTGTTCTGTATTTCCGTAAATGTCCGTAAATTTGTTCTGTATTTCTGTAAATGTCCGTAAATTTGTTCCGTATTTCTGTAAATGTCTGTAAATTTGTTCTGTATTTCCGTAAATGTCCGTAAATTTGTTCTGTATTTCCGTAAATGTCCGTAAAGTTGTTCTGTATTTCCGTAAATGTCCGTAAATTTGTTCTGTATTTCCGTAAATGTCCGTAAATTTGTTCTGTATTTCTGTAAATGTCCGTAAAGTTGTTCTGTATTTCCATAAATGTCCGTAAATTTGTTCCGTATTTCCGTAAATGTCCGTAAATTTGTTCCGTATTTCCGTAAATGTCCGTAAATTTGTTCTGTATTTCTGTAAATGTCTGTAAAGTTGTTCTGTATTTCCGTAAATGTCCGTAAAGTTGTTCTGTATTTCCGTAAATGTCCGTAAAGTTGTTCTGTTTTTCCATAAATGTCCGTAAATTTGTTCTGTATTTTTGTAAATGTCCGATATACACGTTTGTCACAACACATGAATGATCACAAAAAACTCCCCCCCCAAATAAAGGACGATTCCGTATTTTATGGGACGGGTGGCCACGCTAGTGACCAGGGTCCAAAGACATGCAGTCAGATGAATAGGAGATGCTAAACTGGCCCCCTAGATGTGAAGGTCTACATGGTTGCTCTGCGATGGACTGGTGGCCTGTCCAGGTTGTTTCCTGCCTCCCGCCCAAAGCGTTCTGGGAAAGGCTCGAGCGCCCCCTGTAACCCACTTGTAAAGGCGAATGAATGAATGGCCGTTAGCTTCTATACCTCCGTAGCTCCAGCGCACACCTAAAGACCCAAACGTGACTTGACTGCACGACTACATTTGAAGTGAGGGGGAATCTAGGCAGCTTGTTTCCTCTTGGTGTCCAGCTTGTAGATGGTCTGGTACCCATCGTCCCAGGCGTAGACTTGCTTCTCTTTAGGGTGGTAGTGCATGCCCGAGTGACTGGTGTAGCGCTTTGGGAAGAAAATGGCTGGCATCCCCTCCGTCAGGACGTTATCATGGATGTCGAACAAGCATTTGATGGTGGAGCGCCCTCCGGAGTGCGAGTTGTAGACCACGTACATGGTTCCGCAGATTATGAAGGCCCCTTCAGCGTCGTGACTTTTGCAGTTCGTGTCCCAAGTGTGCTCCACAGCCAGACTGCTGGAGTCCAGCTTGGTGACTACCAGGTTCCCCCCGAAGTCTGGGTCAGCATGGATGGCCCATAGACCCAACTCGTCCACGGCCAGGTCCAGCAGGCTATGAGGGGAGAGGCCGTAAGCCGGCATGCGACCGGCACCAGGCAGCAACATGCGGTCGGTCACTGTGCGGTTGAGGAGGTGCACCTTCAGCACCTCGTTTCGTGTGTCGGCATGGTGGTAGTAGATGAAGCCATTGTAGACCACATGGCCCGTCCCCTGCCAGGGCAGAGGCAGAGTGATGATTTCGGCCTTCCTGGTCCAGTTGGTGTCCGTGAAGGCCTTCAGAGAGACGAACTCCAGCAGGGTGCTGTTTCTGGGGCCGCTGAAGAAGTAGATCCTCGAGGAGCCTTTGGTGGGGTCTTTCATCCAGGAGCCGGTCACATCGCCGGCTTTCTTGACGATTTTCTGGGACTTGATGCTGGAGAGATGGGTGCTGCAATCTGAGCAGAAATGAAGTTAACATCAGGAGAGGTTTATCTCAGAGGCACTGAAAGGACATTCTGCATTTGCATGAATGGAAGGTCTGGCTTACTTTGGTTTGGTTGATCACCCGAGACATGTTGGTTGTCCAAACTTTGCTTCACTATTGTAGAGCGCTAGCAATGAGGCTAACGTTGCTAACAAATGCTAGAAGTCAGAAGTCACCCAAATCTTTTCGGTAAATGCATTCCTACAAATTCTCTCAACCTGTTTGCAGCTGTGTCCAGGTATTCACTAAGGCCACACTGATCTGTTGATATGATTCAGAGAGCAGGTCAACTTACGGTCGAGTGACACCAGGCTGTCTGGACGTGTGACACGTGACAACAAACCGTTCATCTTGGTGCTGACCACGGTGCCTCCACACACGGATTCGTTGGTCACCTCCACCAAGACTAAAGCGGGACTCGTCCCTGAAGATGACCCGCTGCCATTCTGAGTCACTCCATGACAGTCTGGTACGACACCATCGCAGCCATTGGTGCTGGTGACGTGGTGTTAAGGACAGTCGTTGTAAGAGTGTGGCATGCTTGGCCACATCACATGTGAAGCATGTGCGGCTGAGCGTGAAACTTGGATCGTTAGCATGTCTCACGATGTCTAACCTACCCACCAAGTTTCATTTCTGTTGGTGGATTCCTTCTGGGTGCAGCTGTTTGTGCAGCTATTCTTTTGATGGTGAGTGTATATGTACTACATGGCCAAAAGTATTCACTCCCCCCTCCAAATAATTGAGATCAGGTGTTCCAATCCCTTCCATGGCCACAGGTGTACAACACTAAACACCTAGACGTGCAGACTGCTCCTACAGACACTAGTGAGAGAATGGGTCGCTCATAGGAGGTCAGGGAAGTCCAGCATGGTCCCGGGATAGGATGCTCCACCTGTGCTACAAGTCCAGTGGTGAAATTCCCCCCTACTAAATATTCCACAGTCCACTGTCAGTGGGATTAGAACACAGTGGGAGCGATTGGGAACTACACCAACTCAGCCATGAAGTGGTAGACCTTGTACAATGACAGAGCGGGTTCAGCGGATGCTGAGGGTCATAGGTCACAGAGGTCACCAACTTTCTACAGAGTCCATCACTACAGACCTCCAAACTTCATGTGTCCTTCAGATCAGCTCAGGAACAGTGTGTAGAGCTTCATGGAATGGGTTTCCATGGCGAGCAGCTGCATCCAAGCCTTACATCACCAAGCGCAGTGCAGAGCGTGGAATGCAGTGGTGTAAAGCTCCGCCCCTGGACTCTAGAGCAGTGGAGGCGTGTTCTCTGGAGTGATCAATCACGCTTCTCCATCTGGCAATCCGATGGAGGATTCTGGGTTTGGCGGTTGCCAGGAGAACGGTACCTGCCTGACTGCACTGTGCCAGGTGTAAAGTTTGGTGGAGGGGGGGTTATGGTGTGGGGTTGGGGTTCAGGAGTTAGGCTCGGCCCCTTAGTTCCAGTGAAGGGAACTCTTAATGCTTCAGCAGACCAAGAGATGGTCAGAAATTCCCATAAACACATTCCTAACCCTGTGGAAAGCCTTCCCAGAAGGGTTGAAGCTGTAATAGCTGTGAAGGGTGAACCGACATCGTATTACACCCTATGGATTAGGAATGGGATGCCACTCAAGTCGAGCAAATAACTTTTATCAGTATTGTGTATTTAATATTCAGGATGCTCTTCAACATGTGTTTCTGGAAGGCTCAGGAATAAAACTTTGGGTTGCCTTGGACTGGTAGAGAGTCAACCCTCTTGGCTAGAGAAATCAGGAATGGGTTAGGGTTATGAATTTTTATGAATGTTCATTTTTACAGTACACAGTAAGTCAGACTGTGTACCAAACCAGACCTGGAGGCAGGTTGAGCAGGCTGAGAGAAGTTTTGGGCTGTATATATAAAAGAATGTGGAAAATTCTAGATCATTCCATAAATCAGTAACTCTAATTGATAATCTGATGGCGCTGCATGCAGCACTGGGCGACCTTTACTGAAACCTGATTATTTTTGATCTTCCTTCTGCATCTAAATGCATCTGCAAGACATACGTGATCCTCTAATTACGCTTCTGTGCATTATCTCTGTCTGACATCAGGAGGAGCAGAGGGCCTGAATGGAGAGCAGGGTATTAGATTAGCTTCGTTTACCTTTGCCCTGCAGGATGGCTTTCTTCTTCTGCTGGGCTTCCTTCTCCTGTTGCTCTATCACGGATTCTTCTATCTCCACGTCGGACGAGTCTGGGATTTTATTCTGCAGGTACTCCACATCTCTCTCCACGCGGTCCACCCGCAAGGCCAGACTGTCCACGTGACCATGAATCTCCGACTTTAGCGCGTTTACACTGCGAAGCTGCCCCCGCATCTCAGTGGACATGTCATAGACCTTCTGGTTAAAGCTCTGGAGGTCCTGATCGCATCTGTTCAGACGTTCCTGTGTCAAGGACAAACTGTAGTTCAGTTCATCAGCTGTTAGGCTCTTAGGGCAGTGTGTGAGTTTTCAATGCAGCTTAGGTGTTTCTAATGCGTCATCATTTACCCTTCATCAGTGGAAGTGGTAGGTGGTTTCTTATAAAGTGGCCAGTGAGTGGAAGTAACAAGGGTGGTGTGGAAGGACAGTGAGTGGAAGTAGGTGTTTCTAATAAAAGTGGGCCAGTGAGTGGAAGTACAAAGTAGGTGTTTCTAATAAAGTGGCCAGTTCCTTTAGTGAGTGGAAGTGTGGCCCTTGTGAGTGTGGAAGCACAAGGTAGGTGTTTCTAATAAAGTGGCCAGTGAGTGGAAACACATGGTAGGTGTTTCTGATAAAGTGGCCAGTGAGTGGAAGCACAAGGTAGGTGTTTCTGATAAAGTGGCCAGTGAGTGGAAGTACAAGGTGGGTGTTTCTAATAAAGTGGCCAGTGAGTGGAAGTATCAGGTAGGTGTTTCTAATAAAGTGGCCAGTGAGTGAAAGGACAAGGTATGTGTTTCTAATAAAGTGGCCAATGAGTGAAAGGACAAGGTTGGTGTTTCTAATAAAGTGGCCAGTGTGTGGAAGCACAAGGCAGGCATTTCTAATAAAGTGGCCAGTGAGTGGAAGTATCAGGTAGGTGTTTCTAATAAAGTGGCCAGTAAGTGGAAGTATCAGGTGGGTGTTTCTAATAAAGTGGCCAGTAAGTGGAAGTATCAGGTGGGTGTTTCTAATAAAGTATCAGGTGTGGTGTTTCTAATAAAGTAAGTGTGTGGAAGCACAAGTAGGTGTTTCTAATAAAGTGGCCAGTAAGTGGAAGTATAAGGTAGGTGTTTCTAATAAAGTGGCCAGTAAGGTGGTGGCCAGGTCAGTGTTTCTAATAAAGTGGCCAGTTCGTGGAGGTCAAGGTAGGTGTTTCTACTCAAGTGGTCAGTAAGTGGAAGTACAAGGTAGGTGTTTTCTAATAAAGTGGCCAAGTAGGTGGAGTGGTGGCTCAGGTCAAAGGGTGAAGTGTTCAGTGATTGCAATAGTAAGTGTGACAAGGTGGGTGTTTTCTAATAAAGTGGCCAGTTAGTGGAGGTCAAGGTAGGTGTTTCTAATAAAGTGGCCAGTGAGTGGAAATAGTACAAGGTAGGTAGTTTCTAATAAAAGTGGCGCAGTGAGGGGGAATCACAAGGTAGGTGTTTTCTAATAAAGTGGCCAGTGAGTGGAAGACAAGGTAGGTGTTTCTTAATAAAAGTGGCCAGTGAGTGGAAGCACAAGGGTAGGAGGTGTTTCTAATAAAAGTGAGTGTAATAGCCAAAGGTAGGGTGTTTTCTAATAAAGTGGCCAGTGAGTGGAAATCTCCAAGGTAGGTGTTTTCTAATAAAGTGGCCAGTGAGTGTTAAGGTACCAGTAGGTGTGTTTCTATAAAGTGGCCAGTGAGTGGAAGTATCAGGTAGGTGTTTCTAATAAAGTGGCCAGTGAGTGGAAGCACAAAGTAGGTGTTTCTAATAAAGTGGCCAGTGAGTGGAAGCACAAGGTTGGTGTTTCTAATAAAGTGGCCAGTCACTGGAAGTATAAGTTAGGTGTTTCTAATAAAGTGGCCAGTGAGTGGAAATACAAGGTAGGTGTTTCTAATAAAGTGGCCAGTGAGTGGAAGCGCAAGGTAGGCGTTTCTAATAAAGTGGCCAGTGAGTGGAAGCACAAGGTAGGTGTTTCTAATAAAGTGGCCAGTGTGTGGAAGCGCAAGGTAGGTGTTTCTAATAAAGTGGCCAGTGAGTGGAAATACAAGGTAGGTGTTTCTGATAAAGTGGCCAGTGAGTGGAAATACGAGATAGGTGTTTCTAATAAAGTGGCCAGTGAGTAGAAGCACAAGGTGGGTGTTTCTGATAAAGTGGCCAGTGAGTGAAAGCACAAGGGAGGTGTTTCTAATAAAGTGGCCAGTGAGTGGAAGTACAAGGGAGGTGTTTCTGATAAAGTGGCCAGTTAGTGGAAGTAGAAGGTAGGTGTTTCTAATAAAGTGGCCAGTGAGTGGAAGTACAAAGTAGGTGTTTCTGATAAAGTGGCCAGTGAGTGGAAATACGAGATAGGTGTTTCTAATAAAGTGGCCAGTGAGTGGAAGTACAAGGTGGGTGTTTCTAATAAAGTGGCCAGTGAGTGGAAGTACAAGGTGGGTGTTTCTAATAAAGTGGCCAGTGAGTGGAAAGACAAGGTAGGTGTTTCTAATAAAGTGGCTAGTGAGAGGATAGACAAGGTAGGTGTTTCTAATAAAGTGGCCAGTGAGTGGAAGTATCAGGTAGGTGTTTCTAATAAAGTGGCCAGTGAGTGGAAGTATCAGGTAGGTGTTTCTAATAAAGTGGCCAGTGAGTGGAAGCACAAGGGAGGTGTTTCTAATAAAGTGGCCAGTGAGTGGAAGCACAAGGTTGGTGTTTCTAATAAAGTGGCCAGTGAGTGGAAGCACAAGGTAGGTGTTTCTAATAAAGTGGCCAGTGAGTGGAAGTATAAGGTAGGTGTTTCTAATAAAGTGGCCAGTGAGTGGAAGTACAAGGTGGGTGTTTCTAATAAAGTGGCCAGTGAGTGGAAGTACAAGGTGGGTGTTTCTAATAAAGTGGCCAGTGAGTGGAAGTACAAGGTGGGTGTTTCTAATAAAGTGGCCAGTGAGTGGAAAGACAAGGTAGGTGTTTCTAATAAAGTGGCTAGTGAGAGGATAGACAAGGTAGGTGTTTCTAATAAAGTGGCCAGTGAGTGGAAGTATCAGGTAGGTGTTTCTAATAAAGTGGCCAGTGAGTGGAAGTATCAGGTAGGTGTTTCTAATAAAGTGGCCAGTGAGTGGAAGTATCAGGTAGGTGTTTCTAATAAAGTGGCCAGCGAGTGGAAGCACAAGGTGGGTGTTTCCAATAAAGTGGCCAGTGTGTGGAAGCACAAGGTAGGCGTTTCTAATAAAGTGGCCAGTGAGTGGAAGCACAAGATGGGTGTTTCCAATAAAGTGACCAGTGTGTGGAAGCACAAGGTAGGCGTTTCTAATAAAGTGGCCAGTGAGTGGGAGAACAAGGTAGGTGTTTCTAATAAAGTGGCCAGTGAGTGTATCTACAGTATAATGCACACCTATGTAAAGCGTACCTCAGTGCCTTCTCTTTTCCGATACTAAGACATTCCGTAAATCCCGAAGGAAAAACCGGATTTAAATCTGAAGCTGGAGAAAACTGACCTGCCTGTTTGCTCCCACTGAAAGCCTGAATGCGCTTTGGCTGATTAAGCAGACGCTCCTGAGACGCTGCTTGGCTGTGTCTGAATGCCTTACCTCCAGCTCCTGCAGTCGTCTCTGAAGGTATTGCATCATGAACACGTCCTGGGTCGTCCTCTGAGCTTGCCCGGTGCCCAGGGGCAACAGCAGCAGGGGTAGGAGTTTCAGAAGCAACCTGCACATTCTAGACTGTTCTTCCTATCACTTTTATAAGAGCTGGTAACCAGGAGCACCCCGAGCCGTCCAAGCGCAGCCTCATCCAGACGGAGTCTGCTGAAATTCCGGAGGCATCTGGTTGTTTGTTATTCCACGCTTGCAGTTTCTGGGACTCGGTCCGAATGATCTTCAGAGGCAGGTCCTCACAGGCTGTCGCTGTGTGTGTGTGTGGAGCTTTAATCATCTCCAGATGTCCTGACACGTCCCCACACAGTACAGGATCATCTTATTATGCATTAAACGATGTTAGGATCACCGATCCGCCATGTTTCTATAAGCCAGGAATTTCTGGGAATTTGGGAATTTGAGCAGGAAAAGCAAGAGTTGCATATTAAGGAGTGGAGAGCGGAGAACAGGCAGGAGGAGTTCTGGCAGGGAGCGATCAGACAGAGACGTTGGACTTTTGGTCTCAGAACATGAGCTGAAGTTGGCTTGTTGTTCCAGTTTTCCAGTCCACCTTAAACAGAATGTAACCAGTGCACCATTTAAGGTGGAATGGAACTTTAAAAATAAGAAGCCAAAGGAGACATCAACATAGGCCTGTGGAGCTACACCGATCCGCACTACGATCACTACTACATGTTTCCCGTTGATACTCGGGATCCGGGATGATCCTGAATGTGGGAAAATGCTCGAGCTGGTCCCGGAGCACTAAGTTGAAGGGTTCTAGGTTTCTGGGTTTCTGGGTTGCAGTCTTCACCCAAATAGTTTATCCTCAGTAGAGCGAGTCTTTGATAGGGATATTTATTTAGACGTGCTCACCAGTAGGGGGCAGCATGCCACAAATCCAAGACCAGACCATAAGGGACGAGAAAAAAAAATCCAGGCCATGAACTGTATCCAAAAGCTACAGTCTCCTGACAGCACTGTTCTCTGGTCGCGGGTGTCAGCACAAATTAGCCACGTGCTGTCGTCCACATTATTGATTCAAAAAAAGATTCAATTATTCACTGTAATTCGGATCAAACGCATCAATAATGCACCGGGTGAGCTGCATTATGCACACAGTCCTCCTTTATAGTGTGATGTGGTTATTTAACAGATTCAGATCGAGCGGTAATCAGCTCCTCTAACTTTTCACACTCTCTATCTAGCCAGCTTCGGAAGTGATGGCTGGAAACTCAGGAGTCAGTGGCTGGAGCACTGGTGACCCCATGATGAGCCTAAGACTGGTTATGCAGGACGCTCAACACAACTAACAGGAAGTGGCAGCTCAGCTGTAGATAGTGTAGGGATGTCCATCGCCCAGTTCAGTCTCCGCACCCGCCTTAAAGTGCAGCTGAACCAAAGTGCTCCTAACACACACAGACACAGAGACACACACACGCACACACACAGACACACACACACACACACACACATACACACTCACACACGCAAACACACACTCACACACTCACACACGCACGCACACACACACACACACACACACATATACGCGCACGCATACACACACACACACACACACACACACACACACACACACACACAGACACCAACACACATACAGACATACACACACACAGACACACACACACACGCACACACATACACGCACACATATACACACACACACACACACACACACACGTACACATACACACACGTACACATACACATACACATACACACACACTCACACAGCACACACACACGCACACACATACATGCACCACATATCAACACTATGTGCAGACAACAGAACCCAACACAACACACACGTGGCATGCACCAAACACCACACACACCGCAATCAACGCAGAACTGCACCACACACACACACACGTGTCATGCACACAGCAAAGACAGACACACCACACGCACACACACGCACACAACGGAAGCAACCATATCGCTATATTTTATACTCATCTTAAGTAAGCTAAGCCGTCTGCCCCTATCCACCCTAGTCCGACCACCGCATTTTACCAATCACGGACAGAAATCTAAGCGCATTTCAGCAAGCCTGACTTAGCGACACGCACACACACACACACCAGCACACAGAACAGCACACACATATAGCCTTAAACACGTAGGAAAAAACGTAACCTAGGCTGCACCGGGTTTGCGACCGTGAAATTCCTGGATGGTAGCCTCATCAATAATCTCACGGACAACTCCTGCCTGCATCTAAGTCTTGGCCAGTTGTGGATCCAGATTTCGGTGAGCACAAGATAATCCGAGGAGAATTCCCTGATAGACTAGGGATTTGTTCCCTGCGTGGTAAGACCTGTACCGTATGACCGTCCACCCTTTCATACACCGCAGATCTCCAAAAAATGGGCTACTATCCTTCACACTGTGGTCTTTGGCCACGCCCACATGCAGTCCCTCCTTTTAGCCAATCATTAACATCGGCTCTGGAGCGTTTTCCACACATGGAGCGAGACATTCCCTGCACTGTAGCTTCCCAATCTATGGATCCTGTCACTCACCCCCTGCAGGTAAATATATTATAGCCTCTCATCTTCATCCAGCGCCATCTGCAGGAGCCTGAAGGTACTACCACCTTAAACATGTTTACCTTTCCTTTTATGACATTTAAAAGACGCCTCATCCAGAGTGACCTACAACCGTGCTTAGTGTTCAGTCAGAGAAGATTTCCCAGCTACTACAAGAGGGTTAGACTCTAAAACTCGCCGTGAGCTCAGACGCTGGCCAATCAGGGGCATGGCTGATGGCTGTATTTGCAATGGTAGAGCCAACCCATTGGTTATACAAGGCAGAAGTGCACTACCAGCAATCCCAAGCTAGAGCCCAGCCTAGAGAGAAGCAACGTTAAGCTCAGCCTAAGTGCAAAACAGCGCAATTCAGTATATCCATCACTCGCCACACACCCTCCAGGTGTTTATAGCCCCTTCATCCTCCTGTCCATGAAAGACCTCGTCGAAACCAACGATAGTGGACCCTTATAAATCCCATAGCTGAGATCTGTGTTGATTGTCCAGTCTTGACCAATGACGGCTGACCAATACACAACGTCTTTGTGACCAGCAGTGCCTGGCAAAGTCCTGGCAGGTGCTTCAGTGGACAATTCCATCGGAGGTCTCGTAAATTGGTTATGTCAGGCTCGGTCCCTGAGCCCCTGTCCTACATGAGCCTACCGCACTGTCCGCTGTACCATGCAGCAGAGCATGATGCAAAGGCACTCGAATCCCACCGGGACCCTTCATAAGTGAACCGTGACATTGAATTTTCATTATGCGTCCCTGTGTCAGGACTGTACTCGTGTCGTGTGTGGAGATGCTGGGCTGCCACCTCCGTGTGGCGTGAGGCTCGTATAGGCCTGGGCGCTGCTGTGATGGTATCTAGTACCGGGCAGTTTGTCTAAAGCCACACGAGGTTTAGAAATGTGTGCGTGGTAATAGCTTGATGTTGATTCCTTACGATGCCATGGCCTTTGCTACCTCTCGGAAAGAGAGACGCTCTATCTAATGGTAGTCCTTCACACAGAGGAACGTGCAGCTCGGTGTGTTCGGCTGATGAGGAATACGGGCTTGTGTGAGTTTCTCAGCAGGGATACAAAGCACGGTACTGTAGGCATGGGTTCTGCGTCCTCTGGCAAAGAAAGACAGGCATTTTCATCAATTTAGGCCACTGACGGTGCCCTGTGGTCTTCTCAGAGTGCTAATGCATTTGCATATTTGCCCTCGCATCTTTGTTTTCTCAGGGTTCCGCTCGTATGTCTGTGTTAAACCGGGTTCTCCTAACGTCACTAGGAAACGGCAGACGCGTTATTCATGACTCACAGCCTGAAAAGTGCCGTGGAATGTGAACATACATCAATACAGCTAATGATTTTATCCTCTGGTTGGATTTTACCACTTTCACAATAAGCCCAGAAACAATGAACCACAAAACGCCCCGTCCTAACCGAACTGTTAGGGCCACTATGTTGACAGTCCACCCTAAACCTCATATAAGAACCCAAACTGGACTGCCCTCAGTTTGGCCACAGTCAGTCATGTGGGGCCCCTTCTAAGGGCTCCTATGTTGAAGGCCTAGACTAAACCTTCACACTGGAATGGGATGCCTGTTTTAATATCACTTTGGGAAGCCCACTCTAAAATGTCGTAGGAGGGTGTAGTGTCACGTGGGGCCCTATGAAGGGGCCCTACATATGCCCCCACCTTCACAACTGAGTAAGCTCCATTGCTAACGAGAGCCCACTTCAAGCCCTCATATGACAGCTTAGTGTAGCCTACCGACTTAGGAGCCCTAACAAGGGGCCCCACATACGCCTCAGGTTTCACAATTGACTAGGGGCCCATTTTAAGCTTGACCCTAATGTGGGCCACCAATAGGGGAGCCTTAACAAGTGGCCCCACACGTTCCTTCCAGTTTCATGACTGTCTAGGGCCCCACAATCCCTCAAATGAGGGATTAGTCTGGGCCAGCAGCACAGGAGCCCTATCATGAGGGCCCCACATATACCCCTGTATTCACAGTTGACTGGGGCCACACTAGGAACCGTCCACTTTAAGCCCTCATATGAGGCTTAGTGTGGGACACCAACGGAGGAGGGACCCATAGGGACATAGGGACCCACGTGTGCCCCTGGTTTCATGACTGACTAGATAGCTCCCCACTAGGGGCTCCACCTAGGTCTTACTAGGGATGATTCCTAACGGCTAGGTGAGAGAATGAGAACATGATTCTAGACGGAAGGGGACCCCTGAAAAACGAAGAGAAGAAGGTTTACCCCCCCATGCGTCTCTGTTTGCATCATTACCTCAGTGTAAATTTGCTCAGGGCTGAGGCGCTGGATCTCCATCATGTAGCGGTTACTTTAATGGGCAGCAGCTCATGCGATCTGTGAGCTGATCAAACCTTGTCCGTCTTTAAATTGGAATACGACAGAGCAGGTGGACAACGAGAATCATGGCATGAAGTGACTCCAATAAGGGAGCAGCATGGAGTTATGTGTTACGCTAGCAGAATCATGCTAACGAGGCTACTGCATTCGGCGGCTAGACTTCACTCCTGAGCACCTGCACAGGAACGATCAAACCCAAACCCGAGACATTCCTCAAATAGCCGTACACACAGCACGCCTCCCTTTACGAGATCCAGCAGAGTGTGATCTGCACAGGCCTACAGCGGCCCAACGACAGCTCTGCTGACGTCTGCATTCTCTCTGAACGCATCCGCAGACACATGGAAGCTAATCACCGGCTTCTTAACAATGGGCTGAACGTTTCCGCAGATGGATGTCTCTGTATCTGAGCCTGTCTGAGAAAGCTCCAGTAACTGATGTGGCTATAGGGTTCCACCTAGGGTGCCCACTTTCATAACCCCAAAAAGAAGGACGTCATACAGATCACAATGCTGGAACAGAATTAAAATCATAACCTATAAAACACGCACATGATTGCCTTATTTACCTAATAGGGAATAACGGATGACGTTCATGAGTCAGCAGGGAGCTGACTAACTGACTAGCATTAAGAGACTGCAGCCCTGCGTTAAGCCGGTAGGTTGGCGAGTTGATGTCAAACAGTGAAACCTTGGTAAAAGAACCAAGTTCAGACGGGGAAAT
>JAMWET010000286.1:0-20711 GCA_024036415.1 Prochilodus magdalenae
TCGCTTCTCACCAGTACACACACTACACTGTATTTTTATCCACTCACTCTGTACATCTTATATTATATTTATATTAACACTGTATTTTTCTACCCACTCAATTGTCCATAATGTACTCCTGTAATCCTTTGGCCTTAACTTGCCACAGTTACTATTCCTCCACTTGATATGTAACTGATACTGTATTTTTGTACTAGGTAGACGTAACTGCGTTTCCTGGGCTCTGCTACGGTACACTGCTTTTCAATGGACCTTAAACTGTAAAATCAATCCAAACTAACATTGATCTGGACCAGCCAAACAAACCTATAGCATCTATCACAACATATGATCACAAATCTGAGAGAACGCACAGCAGAAGTAATTTGGCTTGTGGTGATGACTTCCCGTGATCCATGAGCGCTGCATGCTGAGAAAGAAGCTTTCACGCCTATTGTGGAAGCACCAGGAAGGATTTCCCTAGGGAGAAGATTAGAGAGTTACATGTGAGACCGGTGGCCACAGGCACTGGACGTCCAGTGGATGCAGCTTTCCCAGACTTCAAATCTAAAGCTTGGCCATGGAAACCCACTCCCATGAAACTCTTACACACTGTTTCCTGAGCTGAATCTGAAGCCACATTGAAGTTTGGGAGGTTTGTAGCCCCCCCCCCCCCCCCCCCCAAAAAAAGCACTCTGCAGAAAAGTTGGCAACCTCTGTGCACTAGCGCGCGCGCAGCATCCCGCCTGACCCCGGAATGTCATTGTATGTGGTCTAACCACTTTGTGGCGGGAGTTGCTGTCATTCTCGTCGCTCCCACTGTGTTTCTAATCCCATCCCACTGACAGTGGACTGTGGCAATAATTTAGTAGGGAAGAAATTTCCCTGACTGGAACTCGGTTACACAGGTTGGACATTTCAATCCTGGTACCACACCTGAACTCCTGAGATGCGAGCCATTCTCTCACCTAATGGGCCTGTCGAAACAGGCTGCATGTCTGGCTGGGTGTTTGGTTTTTATACACCTAGTGGCAATGGAAAATTGATTGGAACAACCTGAATTCACTCATTTGTATGGGGGAGTGAAATACTTTTGGCAATAATAGTGTATCATAACATTACGCAAGCCACAAAAACACCCTCCATATCTACTAATTTTAGTGATGTCACAAAGACGCAACCCGTGCACATAGATACCCCCCCCCCCTATTTCGCCTACAGCAGTTTTGACGACCGTCGCCTCCTCACGAATTGAGTTACCACAGCTCTGGCTTCTTTATTTAATGATGGAGTGTACCTGGCAGCCTATCACAGCCAGAACTCATTTTACATATATCAGTCTTAAAGGCGCAGGAACAAAAAACAAGCACTGTTTTACATTGTATGGGATAAAGACGGTCAAAGATAAACTACCCAAAAACCCTTAAATGGAAATAAACAACACACATAGTGTTATGTAGCATATGTGCACTGTACATCCATATACACAGCTACTACTATAAATACACATATGTGTTTGCATGCAGGCAGGATATGTTTCAATCCTAAATGAAAGAGCAGTACCAGGAAGGGGACTGTGCAGGGATTTTAATGAATGGGTCCCTGGAGGTGACCGTTGAGTGCTTCAGAAGTGCTGTAACGTCCCGTATTGCATCCATTTACCCAACGAACAGGACAAATGGGGAGCCCGCAATAAGACGGCAACATGAAAATTCTTTTGACTGGGACAAGTTGTAATCAGACACTTCTACATCAGTAATGGACCTAACACTAAACATACACAAATCCAAATAGCCACCCAACATCAGCGACAGGACCCCTGGAGTCTCTGTCCTGCACATTTTAGAGTCTTCCTGCTTTACCGTCCCTAGCTTACCCAGGGTTAAAGAGTTTCGTGCCATTGCTAAGAATGTGCATGACGACAGTGGCTCTGGCCATCCGTAGTATATACTGGTATACCATGATTACTAACACACTGTGGATCTTCAGTTTTGGTGATACTATGTACAGAAGGAGCTTAAACATGTCATCACATTCCAATCCACTTCGGGGGCTAATGTAAATTGGGAATTCCACCAATATGCCAAGTGATATGTAAACAGGGTTCATTCAGGTGCCCTGATGTGAAAATGGTTCATTGTAGAGAAAAAACCTGCAGCCCTGGTTTTATTTTACTGTGGTGGGGGTGGTGGGTGATGGGGACCAGGTTCACCATGTCTGCAAAACACAGATATATGCCAGTTTACTCACTTAATCCAGGCAACAATATAATTACCCAACCACCAGCACAGAACCCTGGAGTCCTCTGTCCTGCACAATGTTTACAGTCCTTTCCTGCCTTTACCATCCTTCAATTTACCCAGGGATAAAGAGCTTGGTACCATGCTAAAATTATGCAGGGACAAGAGTATCCCATGTTGGGAGCATGAAATTGTCCAAGAAACGTCTAGGTCTGTCCAAAACATGAAAAACCAAGGGGCGCGGAGCCCAACTCCTGAACAACCCCACACTAGTAATCCCTCCTCCACAAACTTTACACTCGGCACAATGCAGTCAGACAACTCTGCCTATACTGGTATGACAGAACCTACGTACGTGTCTCGGTTTATATACTGGCAAACCGTGACTAGGACAGAGCGATGAGGGTATACCCCTGACAAGAGAGGGCGAAGTGAAGTGCACTGCCCCAACTCTCCAGCTTCGTCAGCAGCACACAAATCCAATCTGGTCATTCGCACATACCTGTGTGGGCAGTTGCCTGAAAAGATCGGATTTGAGAAACCAATCCGAGTTGCCTGCAGTCTGAACACAGTCTGAGACATTGTTTTAGAATCAAGGACGCCTGAAGGGTGTTTATAATCATGCGTACTTTAGCCCTACAGCATGTTGCAAAACGCCTGTTCGTCTGAAACGCTCTGTTAAGAGCTCCTGTGTCTTTAGGTCCCGCCTCCTGATGAGCCCAGTGGGGTTCGGGCTGTTTGGTCAGCTCACCCACTCTCTTCTGTAACTGGTCAAACCATCACAACAACATCCTGCTACGGCTGTTCCTACAATGGTGTCGGTTCTACAGTATCAGCTTGATGGGAGTCCAATCCTGAAAGTTATCGGTCCTCCTTTGGAAGCTACATTGGAGCAGGATGTGTGCTGTGTTCGGGCATGGCGATCTTGACGGTAGGCGGGCAATAAGGACTGTGTTACGACATGACATCACCTTGTAACAGAGAAAAGGGCTGGAATTCCAATGACGTGTTTCAGGCAACTGAGAAAAGTGGTCTCTGTGGGAAAAGTTTCTCCCTCAGGTGTGTAAACAAACAGGAACGCATGATGGGTCCCATTTAAATGCATTAGATGTCTGATTCCTATCACCACCACCACTGTGAAGAGTTCTTACTCATTAAACACCTCAAAAATTAATTATGCGTATTAATGCATAATATTACATCGTCCTTTGGAGGAATTTCCCATTTATTGATTCATATTTTAGTAGCAGATGATTTGCGTGATATATCGCTCTTGCATATTACTCCAGCATTATCACAGGGGTCTAAACCCAACAGCAGGACTGAGAAACGATGATGATTAGAATCACACCCTCCATGGTAGATCAGGCTGGCAGTGAGGGATGCAGGTCTTCAGATGCTGCACACTGGCAGAGGAGCTCAGGTTGGCCACCTAAACCTAGACAAACAAAGAACCACTGATCAGTACCTGCACAAAGTCAACCAGTTACTCGGTTTCCAGCATGGATAAGTTGAATGAAGTCCCTCAGAGTGGGCGTGACAGCCGCTACAGCATTAACACTACAGAGACAGGCTAACTAAGCTAGGCTAAGCTAAGCTAGCTCCTACTCCAGCAAGCAACTTAAGATTTTACTTACAAATACCAATAATTAAGGTAGTAAAATAGAAGGAAACAAGAGAAGATTAATCAGCCACTATACAGACTTCCGGAAGAAACACTAGTCTAAAGAAAACAGCTACAGTGAGGGTCTGTTAGCTATTAGCAGGCTAACAAAGGCTAAGCTAACAAGGCTGTTTTATAGACATGCAGCTGCAGATCTGGACTAAATGTCGCCTATAGGACAGGTTTACTTACTAAGCCTGTGGCCGGGGCTGATGAACAAACGTAAGCCGTGTATAAATGTGATTATCCGGGTCGCTGCCTCATTTGTTTTTGTTCTTCCGCCGTTGCAGCGCAGTGTACGTGCAGGAGCACGGTACCGCACGGTTGCCAGATACCACCGCCTTATTCCTCCTAGTAGAGGCGTCGTAAACACAGTATATGACTACACACATATAAAATACTTCAGTAAATGAATGGGAGAAATATAGTAATTAGCATTGACATGTTAATAAATAAATAAATAAATAAATAAATAAATACAGACCACCTAAACTATTATGCATTATTACAATCAATCTTATAGTCCATCTCTTTCTTTGTACATCTCTTCTCTGTTCTTTAATGGTCAGGACCCCCACAGAGCAGGTACTATGTGGGTGGTGGATCATTTTTAGCACTGCAGTGACACTGACCACGTGTGGTGCGTTAGTGTGTGTGGTGCTGGTGGGAGTGGATCAGACACAGCAGTGCTGCTGGAGTGTTTAGACACTGTGTCCACTCACTGTCCACTCTATTAGACACTCCTACCTTGCTGGTACACCTTGAAGATGTACAGTCAGAGACGACAGCTCATCTGCTGCTGCACAGTGCAGTGTTGGTCATCCTCTAGTCCTTCATTAGTGGGCACAGGACGCTGATAGAAAGACAGACAGGTGGATGCAATATACGGTACTGCCTGTATTTCTGTATTTGTTTGTTTGTTTTTATTTTGCTCTCTGGTAACATGAGAATGTGATGATCTCAGACGCCCCGCCCAACCTGGCTCGGAAATAGAGCCCAACCAATGCCCCGTCCTCCAACTGCGCTCATACTTTACTTATTACGGTAATGTGCTAAACGAGAAATTCTCCCGGAACTCTGAGGTCTTGGGCTGGGAACTCGGTTTCACAGCTAAATCTCCCTCCACTGAGCGACTTCACTGCTGTGATTGATACAGTACAGGTACAGGTAAGTCACGCGCCTTAGTTATCTACTCATCCAGGTGTGCGTGCATGTATGTATGAGACGGTGTTGCTGCTGGAATCGCAGCCGACTCACTGGTCACCTGTCTGACCAGTCTGTCAACTGTCACTCACTGGAAAGCCGAAGTGGAGCTTTCTGCAGTGTTCAGGCCTCAGCAGACAGTTCACACCAAACCCTCTCTGTTTACATCTCAGCTGTTTATTAATGTAGAGATTTTAAAAACATCATTGGACTTCCCCTTTCAATCCGTAGGAGCCAATCAGGAGTCACAATGGGTTTCACATTTGGCTTGTGTTTCCAGGAGAGTTAAAGAGAGGAGCTGATGACAGTCATGTGATCTTCTTCATATTATCTTGGCCTGGATGTCAATACATTGATTCCAGGGTAAGGAAGCTTTGATCAGCTCCACTGACCATATAGGACACTCTGTGGCTCCACAGTTCCAGACTGTAGTCCATCTGTTTCTCTGTATACTGTATTACCCTGTTCTTCAATGGTCAGGACCCCCACAGGACCACCACAGAGCAGGTATGATGTGGGTGGTGGATCATTCTCAGCACTGCAGTGACACTGAGGTGGTGGTGGTGTGTTAGTGTGTGTTGGGCTGGTGTGAGTGGATCAGACACAGCAGTGCTGCTGGAGTGTCCACTGTGTCCACTCTATTAGACACTCCTACCCTGCTGGTCCACCTTGTAGATGGACGATAGCTCATCTTCTGCTACACAGTGCAGTGTTGGTCATCCTCTAGTCCTTCATCAGTGCCCAGAGGACGCTGCCCACAAGACTCTGCCTACAGGCCACCACCCACAGTATCCTGTTGGCTGGATACTTTGGGTTGCTGGACGATTCTCAGTCCAGCAGTGACACTGAGGTGTCCAGCAGCACTGCTGTGTCTGATCCACTCACACCAGCACCACACACTAACACACCCCCACCACGTCAGTGTCACTGAGAATGATCCACCACACACATAGTACCTGCTCTGTGGTGGTCCTGTGGGGGTCCTGACCATTGAAGAGCAGGGTGATACAGTACACAGAGAAACAGACGGACTACAGTCTGGACCTGTAGAACTACAGAGTGTCCTATATGGTCAGTGGAGCTGATGAACTGGACAGTGTGTGTAGATACAGGGAGGCGGGTTTAATGTTTATGGCTTGTTGGTGTAGAAACCTGGTTACATTGACTTCCATTACAAGTTACTAGTTACCGTTTTGGAGGTACGAGGTTTTGTCACAAGGGGTTATCAGCATCCCTATGGGTCTGTTTGCTGAGTCGTGTGAATGAGAAGCGAATGAATTGGCTAATCAGTCAGTCGTTCAGTCTGTTTAGGTGTTGCCGGTTAAGCAAACAGTCTCTTGTGCAACGTATAGAGACCTTCGCCCCACCCGGGCTGTCTAAACCTTTCAGTGTGTAGCTCCTATCATGGTAAGCTCCACTCGACACACCCTGTCCTTTTACAGCTACAGACCTTGATCATCACAAAGCCTGTGAAAACGTGTATTGATGTGAATGAGCAAGGGGGTTTTCTCTCAAGCAGTATCACGTACAGTGCTGGGTCAATCAGTTCCTCGACTCACCAACTTCAGGAAGTAGTATCATGGTGCCCTGTATAGCCTGCAACGTCAGTGGCACTGCAGTGCTGAGAACGATCCACCGCCCTTATAATACCTAGTCTGTGGGGGTCCTGACCATTAAAGACCATGGTAATACAGTATACAGAGAAACAGATGGACTACAGTCTGGAGCTGTAGACCTACAGAGTGTCCTGTATGATCAGTAGAGCTGATGAAATGGATAATGAATGTAGGTACAATAATGAAGTGAGGTGATTTAATTTCGCTCATGTGTGACTCCGGTCTTGGTCGGTCAGACGTTAAACCAGTCTTTACTCTTTCCCTCCACTCTGCAGAGTCTGATCTGAACACTCTGTAGGAGAGCTGAGGAAGGGCAGATCCGGTGCCTCCAGCACTCGCAGAAATGAAGGCGGCGACTCTGCTTCCGACTGATCCAAAGCCCAAGATGGAGCCATGGCGTTATTCCAGCTGTACCGGACTGAGCTCGCCCATCCAAAGTAATATATTAGACCTATTCAATAAAGCTGGCCTGCCCAAACAGAGTTTTTACATATGGGCCGAATACAGGTTAACATTGGGGCCGAATACAGGTTAACATTGGGACCGAATACAGTTCAACATATGGCCCGAATACAGGTTAACATTGGGACCGAATACAGGTTAACATTGGGACCGAATACAGGTTAACATTGGGACCGAATACAGGTTAACATTGGGACCGAATACAGTTGAACATAGGGCCCGAATACAGTTGAACATAGGGCCCGAATACAGATCAACATGTGGCCCGAATACAGTTTAACATGTGGCCCGAATACAGTTTAACATTGGGACCGAATACAGTTCAACATATGGCCCGAATACAGTTCAACATAGGCCCGAATACAGTTCAACATATGGCCCGAATACAGTTCAACATATGGCCCGAATACAGTTCAACATATGGCCCGAATACAGTTCAACATTAGGACCGAACACAGTTTAACATTGGGACCGAATACAGTTCAACATATGGGCCGAATACAGTTCAGCATATGGCCTGAATACAGTTCAGCATATGGCCTGAATACAGTTCAGCATATGGCCCGAATACAGTTCAGCATATGGCCCGAATACAGTTCAACTTTGGGACAGAATACAGTTTAACATATGGCCCAAATACAGTTCAACATATGGCCCGAGTACATTTTAACATATGGACCCATTACAGTTTACCATGAAGGTCAAATACAGTTTAACATATGGCCCGAATACAGTTTAACATATGGCCCGAATACAGTTTAACATATGGCCCGAATACAGGTTAACATTGGGACCGAATACAGGTTAACATATGGCCCGAATATAGTTTAACATTGGGACCGAATACAGTTCAACATATGGCCCGAATACAGTTCAACATATCGCCCAAATACAGTTTAACATTAGGACCGAACACAGTTCAATATATGGCTTGAATACACTTCAACATATGGCCCGAATACAGTTTAACATTAGGACCGAACACAGTTTAACATATGGCCCGAATACAGTTTAACATATGGCCCAAATACAGTTCAACATATGGCCCGAGTACATTTTAACATATGGACCCATTACAGTTTACCATGAAGGTCAAATACAGTTTAACATATGGCCCGAATACAGTTTAACATATGACCCGAATACAGGTTAACATTGGGACCGAATACAGGTTAACATTGGGACCGAATACAGTTCAACATATGGCCCGAATACAGTTTAACATATGGCCCGAATACAGTTCAACATATGGCCCGAATACAGTTCAACATATGGCCCGAATACAGTTCAACATATGGCCCGAATACAGTTTAACATTAGGACCGAACACAGTTCAACATATGGACTGAATACAGTTTAACATTAGGACCAAACACAGTTTAACATATGGCCCGAATACAGTTTAACATATGGCCCGAATACAGTTTAACATATGGACTGAATACAGTTTAACATTGGGACCGAATACAGTTCAACATATGGCCCGAATACAGTTCAGCATATGGCCCGAATACAGTTCAGCATATGGCCCGAATACAGTTCAGCATATGGCCCGAATACAGTTCAACTTTGGGACAGAATACAGTTTAACATATGGCCCAAATACAGTTTACCATGAAGGTCAAATACAGTTTAACATATGGCCCGAATACAGTTTAACATATGGCCCGAATACAGGTTAACATTGGGACCGAATACAGGTTAACATTGGGACCGAATACAGTTCAACATATGGCCCGAATACAGTTCAACATATGGCCCGAATACAGTTCAACATATGGCCCGAATACAGTTTAACATTAGGACCGAACACAGTTCAACATATGGACTGAATACAGTTTAACATTAGGACCAAACACAGTTTAACATATGGCCCGAATACAGTTTAACATATGGCCCGAATACAGTTCAACATATGGCCCGAATACAGTTCAGCATATGGCCCGAATACAGTTCAGCATATGGCCCGAATACAGTTCAGCATATGGCCCGAATACAGTTCAACTTTGGGACAGAATACAGTTTAACACCGAATACAGTTCAACATATGGCCCAAATACAGTTCAACATATCACCCAAATACAGTTTAACATTAGGACCGAACACAGTTCAATATATGGCTTGAATACAGTTTAACATATGGACTGAATACAGTTTAACATTAGGACCGAATACAGTTTAACATTAGGACCGAATACAGTTGAACATTGGGACCGAGTATAGTTGAACATTGGGACCGAATACAGTTCAACATATGGCCCAAATACAGTTCAGCATATGGACAGAATTCAGTTCAGCATATGGACCAAATACAGTTCAGCATATGGCCCGAATACAGTTTAACATATGGACCGAATACAGTTCAGCATATGGCCCAAATACAGTTCAGCATATGGACAGAATACAGTTTAACATATGGACCGAATACAGTTCAACATATGGCCCAAATACAGTTCAGCATATGGCCCGAATACAGTTTAACATATGGCCCGAATACAGTTTAACATTAGGACCAAACACAGTTCAATATATGGCTTGAATACAGTTTAACATATGGCCCGAATACAGTTTAACATATGGACCAAACACAGTTCAATATATTGACTGAATACAGTTTAACATTGGGACCAAGTATGGTTGAACATTGGGACCGAATACAGTTCAACATATGGGCCGAATACAGTTCAGCATATGGCTCGAATACAGTGCAGCATATGGCCCGAATACAGTTCAGCATATGGCCCGAATACTGTTCAGCATATGGCCCGAATACAGTTCAGCATATGGCCCGAATACAGTTCAACATATGGCCCGAATACAGTTCAGCATATGGCCCGAATACAGTTCAGCATATGGACAGAATACAGTTCAGCATATGGCCCGAATACAGTTCAGCATATGGACAGAATACAGTTTAACTTCAGGACCGAACACAGTTCAACATATGAACCGAATACAGTATGACATTTGGACTGAATACTCTTTTTATTGATCGGAAGGGGCCTGAATTCTTCTATGAACAATAGAATTTATTTATTTGTATTTTGAAATTGACAGGCAACATGTAACACCACATTTCATTTTTCTAGGTGTGGAGAACCGGATTCTGGCCCAGGCCTCCTCCATTCTGCCACAGACTTCAATCCTCTTATCATTCTTTTTCCCTCCTTTCTAGGCCAACTCCAAGCTCCTCCAATCTCCCCACTGTGTCCTGCTCTTCTCGTTTCACCTTCCTCCACTTCTACATTTCTCCCCTCTCCTCCACCTTCTACATTTTCGTCTCGTGGTCTCTTCTCTCCTCTCTTCCACATACCAGCTCTTCACCCCTTCTCTCCTCTATCTCTACCTCTTCTCCTCTTCTCTCCTCCACCTCATTCTCCTCTCCTCTTCTCTCCACCACCTCCATCACCTCTCCTCTACTCTCCACCACCTCTGTCTCCTCTCCTCTTCTCTCCACTACCTCCATCTCCTCTCATCTTCTCTCCACCACCTCTAGTTCCTCCTCTTCTACCCTGCTGTCCTCCTCTCTCCTCCGCACTGAGAATACCCAGCTAAAGCAGATCCCCCACTTTCTCTCCACCTCTCTTTCCTCTCCTTACTCCGTCAGCCATCTGCTCCACAGTGCAGCGCCCCCTCCTGGTGGTCTGTCTCCTGGCTGCTGTGCTGTTGTACCTCCTGCAGAGCAGCCGAGTGTGGTGCCCAAAAAGAGAAGGATTGATAGTCTGAGCTCCACTGAAACGGCATCTTGCAGTGAGGAGCTGAGTGAGGTATGATGCTAATCCGCTCGTTTCATGCTTGGTTTAATGTACCTGAATCCTAAAGACACGTTAGCTTCCCCGACTGGACCTTCTGCACTGAAGCTACGAGCCTAATGAAGCTAAGCTAGGTAATGACTACAGGTCTAAACTCTGATAGACACAATGAGACGTACTGTAACCAAGATGCTATTGTGTTTATCACAGCAGGGGGTCCTCACACCTCCACTCCCACCCCTCACCACTCGCTAGCAGCTCAACACAGACACATTTCACCTAGGAGCACTGTTGTGTGTGGTGCTGGTGTGAGTGGATCAGAGTGTTAAAACACTGGGTCCTTTCACTGTCCACTCTGTTAGACACTCCTACCTTGCTGGTCCACCTTGTAGATGGACAGTCAGAGACGATAGCTCATCTGCTGCTGCACAGTGCAGTGTTGGTCATCCTCTAGTCCTTCATCACTGGTCACAGGACGCCGCCCCACAGGACGCTGCCCCACAGGACGCTTTTTGCTGGGTAGTGTTGGTCAGTGTCACTGCAGTGCTGAGAATGATCCATCCCCCACATAGTACCTGCTCTGTGGTGGTCTTTTGGGGGTCCTGACACTTGAAGAACAGGGTAATACAGTATACAGAGACACAGATGGACTACAGTCTGGAACTGTGGAGCTACAGAGTGTCCTGTATGGTCAGTGGAGCTGCTAAACTACATAAGGGGTGTGGACACAAGGAGGTGCACCTAATTGAATGTCCGGTCAGTGTATATGTACTATCTGGTGTCCTTGCTGTTACCTACTGTCTGGGACCCCTGTCTAAGCCCATCCTGAATCCTCATTTGTCACTGGGGGTCCTGTACAAAGAGGCAACGGTGGAACCTACTAAACCACCTGCATGTTGAATCCGCGGGGGCTTAGCTCTGTCAGCAACATGCCCCCTTCTGCTGTGTTTAAAGTTAGTGGCTTTGTGTCTAAAGGACTTGGAGGAACCTGAGGAGGAGGTGGAGATGGACACAGGGTTGCCCTCACAGCTGCCAGTGCTGGATCTGAAACCGAGTGGTGAGGAGGAGAAGCAGACGGTGGATCTCGGTGTAGAGTTTGCTGTGGTCGACACACCCAGAGACAGACAAGCGGAACTATTAAAGGAAAAGAAGGTAAAGAGTTTATTTACTATACACAGTATACTATCACCAGTAACCCCTCTCCTACAGCTCCGCCTTCTGTGTAGAGTACCCTTATCATCAAAGTAATAGCTGCACCCAGAAGGAGGTGTGGGAGTGCGGTGCTGTTGGGAAGGAGGATAAAGGTGACCAGGATCAATAACTGATGATAAATTTAGACTGATATGATCAATATTTATTGAGCTACACATACAGAAGTCTGTCTCTCAGTATGGGGTCGGGCCGCCATGTTTGCTAACCCAACACGCCAGACGTCTCGGTATGGAGCTGTAGAGGTTCCTAATGGAGTCCTGTGATACTCCATCCCATGCAGCTTGAATATCCTCACACAGTTCCTGCAGTCACTCCATGACAGTCTGGTACGACACCACTGCAGTCTGTGGTGACGGTGACGTGGTGTTAAGGACAGTCGTGGTAACGGTCTGTGTGCATGTAGTCCTGCGTGGTGCAGCCGTCTGCCAATGGAGGCATCACTTCTCACTGAATATCCTCAATCGTGGCTGTTGGGTCAGTCAGGAACAGCGATAAAGTCCGCCCTTGCTTACATCACGTCACACAATGCCAAACCTACCCACCGAGTTTCGTTCCTGTCGGTTGATTCCTTGGGACTGTTGCATGCCTCTAGTGCCTGTTCTGTCCTCTTACCCAGCTCCCTCACTGTGCTCGCTCTCTCTGTGCTCCTGTGTCCAGAACCTCCTCCTGAATGTGGTGTGCTGCTCTCTGGTGAATAAGAGCAGCGCTCCGGATCAGAATGCCTGGGATAATACGGACAGTGTGTGGACAAGGTTAAGAAACATGGCCAAGGAGATCACGCTTGCTGACCCAGAGTTCATCCTCAAGGTAAGCCTGCCTAGGGGTGTGTGTGTAGTTGGATGCAAAAGTTTGGGCACCCCTGGCTGAGTAACTCTAGTGCAGGCGGTATATTAAATATGCTCAGAAGCTCTTAATGCACAGCTACTATATGCTGGATGAGATTTTCCAGAAATGGAACAATGAAAATTGAGTAATTGGGCCATGTGCAGAGGTTTGGACACCAGCTGTAAGGTCCCAGTTAACTTACTTAACTCTGTCGTGGGTTGGAGGTTACCAGGGAACCAGCCTTGTGACCGGAGGGTCACCGGTTCGATTCCCTGAACCGACAGTAGGGACTTAAGTACCCTTGAGCAAGGCACCTAACTCCCAACTGGTCTCTGGGTGGCATGGATAGGGCTGCCCATTGCTCCGGGGAGGTGTGTTCACTGCCCCTCAGTGTGTGTGTGTGTTCACTAGTGTGTGGGGGTATGTGGAGCACAAATGGCTCAAAGACTCTCTACTCAGAGAATGACTGGCCTCACCCAAAGGAACTCATTAGGACCGTCTGTGCAGGCCGGTAACTGTTCTGCTGATCAGTGGGATCAGTTAACCCTTTGGCAACCCGACAACCATGCATGTTATGCTTTGAAGGGGAATTCCCAGAGTCATTCAGAGTGGGTTTGGTGTGAAGGGCTTGACTGTAGAGACTCCAGTGGTGGTGGTAGTGATGGGAACCAGGGGTCACTATATCCACACCGCACACACACACACACACACACACACAGCCACTTTATTTACTATCTAGAACCACCAGTGAACCTACATGTGTCCCCTGAGTGTTTATATATGAGTGATTATGAGACGAACCTAGTGTCTCGGACAATAGGCGGCATGTGCATAACCATTTCATGTACTAGTTTTCTGTGAAGGAGCTTTTAGAGGTGGACGTCTGGTTCCCATCACCACCACTGCGAACAATCCTGACACCCTTGGTTTCACACCAACCCCACTCTGAATGACTCTGTTTACATTGGAACCTGTTCATTTTGCAGACATAATGGCACATTACTGGAAGTGACCCAAGCTGTTATCACTGTCTATCAGCGATACAGGAAGTTGGGGGGCGTGGTGCAGCCCCTTTAGCAAAGTGAAGTAAACCACTTCTCTCACCAAACCAAGCAGGAGTTTGACTATGGAGTTTGACTATGAGCATCACGTATGGGTTACACACCTCGTATCACCACTCCGATTAGTCAGTGCTCAGCTCATTTGCATAGTTCATCCAGGAAGAGAGAGCAGAGAGAGGCGGGTGTGCACCAGCCTTTGCTGTGTGGTGTATCCCATTCAGTCTTGTGTGTTCTCATGCGTTCTCCTTCATGCAGACCATGTAAACTAGCACAACATCACAGTGACCTATGGCCCTCCAGGCATACTGCTCTAGAGGCACCTGCCTCAAAACACACCTGGTCCACTACTGGCAACAGATATGGAACATATTTGGACACTGCTGCCTACCACACCTAACTTGTGCTTCCACTAGCTGGCCACTTATTAGAAACACGTACCTTTTGCTTCCTCTAAACTGGACCAGTTTGACTATGGAGTTTGACTGATGGAGTTTGACTATGAAGCATCCACGTATGGGTTACACACCTCGTATCACCAGTCCGATTAGTCAGTGCTCAGCTCATTTGCATAGTTCATCCAGGAAGAGAGAGCAGAGAGAGGTGGGTGTGCACCAGCCTTTGCTGTGTTGGTCATATGGTGTATCTGATTAGCCTCCCGTTCAGTCTTGTGTGTTCTCATATGTTCTCCTTCATGCAGACCATGTAAACTAGCACAACATCACGGTGACCTATGGCCCTACAAGCATACTGCTCTAAAGGGACCTGCCTCAAAACACACCTGGTCCACTACTGGCACAGATATGGCACATATTTGGCACTGCTGCCTACTAGGGAAACTACATGCTAGTCAAAATTGGCCCACATATATAAAATCATGTGGCCCACATGGTCCAAAACACATCGGGTCCACTTCTGACAGAGATACGGCAGAGCTGCCTACTTTTAGCTGAGAGCATGGTCCTACTTGGTGTGGTCCATATCTTGCACTACCAGTGGTTTATTCAAATGGTGTCAATCCGTACCTTATTTAGGCCAGATGAAGGTGAGGGTTGTGGGCCAGATTCGGGTCAGAACATCTTGGATGCCTTCCTATGTCCCTATGAATTGTCAGTGGATGTAGATGTTGACATGATTAACTAATTAATGTTCCTCATGGACCGTCTGCTATCAGGTAGCAGTTTACACCAGACAGGAGCTGAACATCCGCATCACTGCCAACTTCCTGCTGGCCCTGGCAGCCCACCTGCCCGAGTCTAAACCCCACCTGAGGAGGTATTTCAGCGCTGCTGTGCAGCTGCCATCTGACTGGCTGGAGGTGACCAGGATCTACAGCACAGTAAGCCGGCGGGTTGCGGGGTAGGGTGGGGGGGTGTGAGACTGTTTTCCATCATAGGCCACACTGGCCAGTTTATCAGACACACCAGCCTTGTATGTTCACTAACTGGCCACTATATTAGAAACACCTACCCTGTGCGTCCACTAACTGGCCACTTTATTAGAAACACCTACCTTGTGCTTCCACTAACTGGCCACTTTATTAGAAACACCTACCTTGTGCTTCCACTAACTGGCCACTTTATTAGAAACATCTACCTTGTGCTTCCACTAACTGGCCACTTTATTAGAAACACCTACCCTGTGCGTCCACTAACTGGCCACTTTATTAGAAACACTTAACTTGTGCTTCCACTAACTGGCCACTTTATTAGAAACACCCACCTTGTGCTTCCACTAACTGGCCCAGTCTCCCACATGGGACAGTAGCTTCCTGGAGAGTATTGGTGTTTTCCGCTGCGCTACACCAACCACCATGTCTTGTACAGTATCTGGTATATTTAGACACGCTATAATATAATAGTACAGGTGCTACATCAGGTCTAAAGTCTGCATTCACAAATGTAGGCGGAACAGTAACCCTAAGGTTCGCAGTTGGGGGGCGTGTCCGAGTAAACTGGCTGTATTTCAGTGTTTCAGGTTCAGTCATGAACACTGAAGGCTGATATCATACCCACACAAACACAAATACATTATATAACCTGCGTTATATGATAATTCTAAATGGATGAAGACATTATCTCAGAAATATGACATAACAAATCAAATCATTTTTTTATTGTCATGTCACAATTTCACAGGTGTGAAGGTGAGTGAAAAACTTAGGTGCTTAGTCCCTTACAGTACTCCCATACAAACATATACATTAGACAATAAATATATATAATACTAAACACTAAAATCTCTGTTTATACTAATTTACAGTTATGAATAAGAGCTATGAATAAAAACTATGATATATATATATACAGATGTACACATTACCATATAGCACTATGGTGAGGCTGAGGTAGATGAAAGATGCAGGGTATGTACAGGGCATAGAATATATATATATATATATATATGTGTGTGTATATATATGTATGTAAATACACTACATATATATAATATTGATGGAAGATAACAGTAGGTCAGTCTATGTGCGAGTGTAAATATGCTAATGTAAAGTGCAGAGTGATGACTGTCCATGGAGATCATCGTTTAGATGATATAGGTGAGATGTGCTGAACCAGGTCCATGTACTGATGGATCAGCACTACTGGCTGTTCAGTAGCCTGATGACCCTGGGGAAGAAATCTCGGAGACGGCTGGTTCAGGACTTTATGCTTCGGACAGTCATTTTAGACAGCTCGTATGCTCATCACTCTTTCATAGATCCTCATAAAATGAGCTGACTTGTTGGTCTGGTTCACTTTGTCAGTGTTTCAGCTCGTCTCTCCCCTCGTGTCTGAAGAAGGCTCTAGTGGACAAGTTCAAGCAGTTCAGCGAGTACCAGCTGGCCAAGTACAACACACGCAAGCACTGCTGCAAACACAGCAAGAAGAAACGCAAAGTGGAGGTAAGGTCTAGCCCTGACCCTGAACTGACCCTGATGCACTGTACTACAGCGTACACCATACAGACACACTGTACTGTTAAAGACACGCAGGATGGTGTTTCCAGCAGAGCCTGTCTGAACATGACAGTGAGTACAAGAAAGAGGAAGCCAGATCTGGCTTATATATATTCTGCATGTTCATCTTGTCCATTTAAATCCCACGTAACATGCAGATGTGGGCCACATCTGGCAAAGGTATGGCCTTGCTGGGTCACTGTAGGCACTGGCAATCTGCAGTGAGCCAGAGGTGGCCCAGATATTTCAAACATACATTCAGCCAACCTGTCCCAAACTGAATGCTAGCCAAATGTGGCCCACATGTATGACAAATCATGTGACACACCTGTCCCAGACGGATCTGGTCCACTTCTGGCACAGATATGGAGGAGCTACATGCTAGCAGTCACTGGCCCACATATATAAACCAGGGGTCACCATGTCTACAACACAGATCTATCAGACCCACCAGTGGACCCACACGGGCCTCCTGAGTTTATACCCTATAGAGAATGTTGATGGTAAGCCAGTGCTCAGTAACGTCCAATGTAAAATTTGAATAAGGTTTCTTTGAGGCACGGCTTTGCCTTACAACAGCATGTATCCCACCACCCTGAATGGAGTTTGAAAACGTGTCTCAGATATCAGCCAGTGTAATCATAACTGTGTCTGTGAGGGAGCTTTTAGAGTTGGACGTCTGGTTCCCATCACCACCACTGTGAACAGTTATGGTTCGGATCTTACAAGAATAGTGTTCAGTAAGTGTGTAGGTTCAGGGAATAGTTTGGTTAAACTGGACCATCGAAATGCCAGCAACGTAAATGGCTGTTGTCACGAGGGGCTTATATACAGTACCAGCTGAAAGCTACGACACAGCTCCTCATCGCAGGCTCTCCTTGTGTTTATCTTAAAGTTCTACTGTAGAATAAAAGTGAAGACACCAAACTATAAACTAGCACTCATGGAATTATCCAGTCCACCTTAAAACCCTCTAGAATGGACCTTTACAGGAGGATGAACCAGCTTTCTGAACCTGCAGTGGAGCTGATAGAGCAAGGTTTATTACTAAGCAGGTTCGAAGCGATTCTATTGGCCGTGAATATTCATGAATATTCACTAACCTGAAAGGAGAACTAGAGCTTTTACACTGTGCAGAAAAAGATCAAAGTTTTTACACCACTAAATGTACAGCTCTGGAAAAAATTTAGACCACCTGTAACTGATCAGTGTCTCTAGGTGTACAGGTTCTGGGTTTGTGTTGGACCAGAATCCCTCAGTTGTGTTTGATTCTCTACACTACTGGAACCATGTCTCCCAAACTCCAGATCAGATATTGTATTAGATCTGTGTATTTAGAAAATCACTAATGACCTCCAGAGCATTGTTTTTAGAAACCATGCTCGCTGTGCGAATATTTCACCCCAGCCACCGCTACACCAGTCTCTCTGTAGTCGCACCTGCAAGGTCATCTTTACGGGTGGGTAAGGGACACATTCGGAATGAGGTGGCGTCATCACGGCAGTCTAGTTAGAGAGGGGGTTTGGCCCTCATGCCAGTCTGTATAGCTGTGTTGTCCTGTGTGTTGGAGTGCTGGCCGACCTTGTTCTTAATGAAACCCAGTACGCTCACTTGTATCTGCCCCGTAAAGCTATAGAACCCAACCTTCGGTTCCTCCACTAAGAAACCTGCTGCTGTACATGTGGAGATCTGTGAGATTGAAGGAAGAGACTGGGAGTGGGCTCTGATTTATTTCCAGATGCTGGATATTAGAGGAGATATGGAGGAAGTTATTAATACTGTGGTTACATCAAATAAAGTATGTGTGGTATATACTCCGGATATGTAACCCCAAACACATCACATTTAGTGGTGTGCATGTTGTCTAAACGTTTGGCTTGCTACTGCACTATGTGTCATGTACCTTTATGAACGAGGTGAAGTGCTCTCCTTCATCTCCGTCTCTCCTTTGCTGGTTTCCTGTATCATCCAGGAGCCGTCCTCCGACGAGCAGTGGAAGAGAAGTGGGCAAGTCTGGTCAAAACCAGAGCCAGACATGCTGATAAAAAGTTTGTGAGTATTTCTGCCTCACTGAAAACAGGCGAAACAACCCGGGTTATCTCTATAGGCGCCCAGGATGAGGCACTGTCAGTGCTATCCACAGAGGTTATTAGATCATCGAACGAACAGCCTGGGAGTGAGAAGTGCAGAATGTGTGCTGGGGTGTGAACACTGATGCTAAGGATCTACAGATGGGTGCACAAGTCCGAGACCACCCACCGTTCATTAGCTCCTGATGGTGAGATAGCGGAAGAATCAAGTTTGAGGTTTTCGTTGTGTGCCCCTCCACACTGAATGGACCAGCATTGTTTTAAAGTCACGGTGTCCTGTGGCTGAAGCAGGGGCATAATCCCTCCACCAGCTCCAGTAACAGCTGGGATTGGATTGGGCATGGACTGGACAAGTTTCTGGATGTAGGTCACGTCGTTGTTTAGACACTCTTGGATCAAAGAATTGGTGAGCTGGTCCAGATTTGATGGATGCCTTCCCTGGGGTCTTACTGCTTGTTCCAGGTAGTCCCACAGATTTCCAAGAGGGTTCAAACCTGGGGCTTTTGCGGGTCAGTCCATGAGGTGTAGTGTAAATGCTTCCGAACAATGTATCATCATACCAGATTTACCACTTGATCACATATTGCTAACCCTTTGTCGCGAGAAATAAACTGGGAATAGGTCATCTCGGAATACAGGGATAGATATGTTATGTTCCTCGGTAAGACGATAAGAAAAAGTCAAATCCATGTAAATAAGACACCCCCCAGAACATCACAGATGGTCCACTGAGTTTGTTGTCAGTACTGAAGTGACCTGTTTAGGATGCTAGTTGTGCACTGCCATTTTCCTGGTCTGCTCATGATGAGCTAAAACTGTTGCTACTGGAACAGTCAGTACTGAAACTACAGCACTACTGTAAAGTTAGGATGGTGTGATGATGATGATTTCAGTGCAGACAAAATGAAAAGTTTGATCATTAGTGTTAATAAAATAAACATATTTGGTTTTAACGAATAATTGATCTCAAAGCTGAAGGTGCCCAAGTCAAATCCCAAAATGTGCTTTCACTGCTGACTTTAAACCTGTTTAGTGAAATGATCTGTGTGTGTGTGTCTGTCTCTTTGTGTGTGTGTGTGTGTGTGTGTGTGCGTCGCTGTGTGGTGCGGTGCGTGTGTGACGCGGATGTGCATGTGTGTGTCGCGATGGCTATGTGTGTGAGTTTCAGGCGCAGATGTTACACCGATTTTATGAGCGTTACCAAGCAGTGAATAAGAAGCAGAAGGAGTTTAACATGAAGAAGCTGATAAAACGTCTCCATATAAAAGAGCCTGCTGAGATGGTCATGAGCATTCTGGGGAGGAGGTGTGTAATATAACACTGATCTGGCCACAGCACACTCTGATCACCTTCTAAAACACACACACAGACGCACACGCGCACACACACATACATATACACACACATACATATATACACACACACATATATACACACACACACACACACACAGATATACATACACATACATATATATACACACACACACACACACATACATACATACATACATATATATACACACACACACACATACATACATACATACATACATACATACATATATATATATATATATATATATATATATATATATATATATATATAATTATAAGTATACATATATACAATAACATAAACCATACCAATACATACAT
>JAMWET010000287.1:0-27500 GCA_024036415.1 Prochilodus magdalenae
GGGTGAGAGAGAGAGAGTGAGAGAGTAAAGCAATGCAGGACTAAAAACAACCATAAAACAGCAGTTAAAACAACAAATCAAAATACATACTACAATGAGAACAAAGTGGCTAGCTAGTTGGTACATGCTAATGCTAGCAAAGCAAAGTCAGCATGTCTTACTGCCCACATCTAGATATTGTCCTCATCCTCCGTGAGTATCTTCTTTTTTATTCTTCGTCTTCTTTGTGCTGCCTTGGGTTTCGCGGCCCTTGGCGGGAAAGTCCGTTTTCACACAGATCACTTAAAATAAAAATCAGCCACTATGTATAATAATAAAGTAGTAGAGCTGCTGTCAGCGCCGGATTCTCACAACCACACGAATCGATATGCTACTCTCTAGAGACTGAGTCAGTATCTCATTTGAATTTCCCAGCCACCTTAAACAGCAGCTACACTCTAGCAGTCATACTGGTGTGTGGAAGTTGTGGGCTGCTTGCCTGAGGGTTGGGGTCCGCTGGAGGTGGGTCGATGTTAATGGAACATTTACAGTCTGAACTTTTACTGTCTAAAACGGTAGAAGATTCTTCTGAGATCATTCTAGAGAAACAGGTGTGGTCCCCCCCCAGTATGAACGTACGTAATGAAAAGAAAAATACATACTTTATATTCAAGGACGAGGCCCTGAAAAACAGAAGATGAGTGCATTACAGTTTATGATCTCCATGGATACAGATTTAGGATAGATTTAGAGATTAGAGTGAGGACAGATGTAGCTGTTGGCTCTATGGTGTATCCAGCTTTCGGCTTGTGTAGTTTAGACTACATTTGAGGAACTTTAACCAGAAGAACATAGGAATTATGTAAATGATTCTATATAACATAAACAATATTACATTTATCCTTATATAATATTAGGTCAAGAATCTCCAGTCATAACCTTAGAATCTCAGAATCTCAGTCATGTTGATTTCAAGTCATTGTGAGGCAAGTTGATCACACTGCAGACCATAACATTTTACTTAGCATGGTTCATTCAAAGGGTTTATTAAAGTGAATACTCAGTGTAAGACACTCATAATAAAAGTTTAAAACAATGAAACTCATTTTTAAATATTATATATAACATACTTCATATTTTGATGGTAGCATGCACAAGAAATAATAAAAATACATTTCACACATTAATAAATGTGTATAATGTATTTATGAATAGAACATAGGGACGATTACATTCAGTGAATTTATATCAATACTAATAAAAAGGTTAGTTGTAAATAGTAATGGTTATCACTTTAGTTCTTTTTACCTTAAATATTAAATGAATAAATAAGCTTTTATAAAGGGGGTCCTTCCAGCCGACAATCTGCAGACATGCCTTCTAGTCTCTGTTTATACAAGCATAACACACAAAGATTTTGTTTTGCTTGTCTCTTTCAGTGATCAGAATTCAGTGTCCTGCAGTTCAGGCTCTCTTCACTTCCGTTTGCTAACCAGTAGCAGAAAACAGATTGTTTATGAGGACTTCTAGACTCTGAACCTCTGAACTCAGCACTGTTTACTTCTCATTAAATAGTATCACATGCACATATTATATATGAGGAAAGCGCAACATAGAGTTTACTGAGAAATACAAAGTTGATAACGCCATTAAATACCACAGGCCCACATTTTGTTTACCAATGCCACGATTTATGTTAAAGCAAATAAACTGTATTGTGTATGAAGATGTGTAGAAGCTTGTCCACTGTAAATGATGGATGAGGGTCTACACTAAACTGTTTACTGTGTAATTCCTTCTTCATTCTTTTATTGTATTAATAGTCATGTTTGAGATGGACTGAGTTATAGTTAAACATTTGACCTCCTACTGTAAAGTTACTACTGGAGATATAAGGTTTGTTTTTACAAGCACTGTACTACTAAACTGTCTTTCAAGAAATGGAAAATTTGGAAAACACAAATTGCTGAAATTATACGCTGTATATACAAAATCTCATATTCCAAAAACAAGTTTAAAATGTATTTTTAAACAAAAAATATTAAAATGATATTTCATTTATACTACTTTGGAGATTATAAATGTTTGATTTCAGCAGGATTTTGATATTTTTCTTTTATAATATATAAATTCAGCATACGCCATTCGTTACACTTGTTACATATTTTTTTTTAAATTGAAAGACAAAGTTATTATAATTACAGAATAATTTTTGCTATTATTATAATCATGCAACACAAATATAATATACAAAAGTATTTCACATTTCTACAAACATAGAAATAGCCGAGCACACAGTGGTAGGAAATATGGAAGACGTCATTCAGTTAATTTCCTCCATTCCTTATCATTCTTCATCATTATTTTATCTGAAAGACACACCATGAAAGAGAGGGACATTACACACATGAGGTGGACTGTGATTAATTCCACACTTCAGCTGTTCCACTGTGGGGAACTGATGAACTTGATGGATGGGATTGTACACCTCAGGATGCATTCGAGTTATTAACACAGTTAAGTTATTAGTTATGAGGACCCTAAGTATTCTTTAAATACAAGGGGACAATACCTGCAGTTATGATTTTGACATTATATGTAATTCATATTAGATAAGCAAATATTTTCAGAAAGTGAGATACATCTACAGGGCGTTATGGACCACTAATATTGAGGAACACTTTAGAAATGATCAGTCTCTTTACCTTGAGAGGCTGGAGGACAGTTGTCTTGATGACAAGAGAGAAGAGGAAGAGAAGATGAAGGAGGGAGGCAGTGGACCCAAGCTGTGACTCGTCCTCTTCCACAGTCTCCTGATCGCATTGTACATAACTGCCAGGTCCCTGCTGTGGAAGCTCACCTGAACGAAGCACATGCATGTATATTTGTTAAGTGATTGCTTCACCCAACAAGGCTTTGACTTAACTGATACCAACAGGGAGGAGAACTAGACAACTTAAAACATGACCAGGATAGCATAGCATAACATAGCATAGCATAGCAGCATGGTATGTGTTGGTGTTGTGAAGGTGTGGTTTAGCCAATACTTGGCTTATTACTTAATGTGTTATAGGGTTGTATATAGACATATTCATGCTGAATGGTCAGATTATTAAAGCAAACTGATCTCATGGTCACATGCTCCATAATCTTTACGCACTGGAGAAGTAGCTGTGTCTAGTTATACTGACCCATGTACATAGCACTGTTCCAATGGAAAAGTCCAATGTGATTCACTCCATGTTTTGGTTGATGTTTACTTTATGCATAATTTACGCACCGGAGCGGCTGTTTACACTGCGTGGACCATCCATGATGTATAAACCAACAGAAAAACTGCCCAAACTGCTTGGAAAAAATAATCTGGCCCATAGACTTACATTAGGAAATGCCACTTGTTTTTTATATAAACAGTGACGATACGTATAGTAACAATACCTTTGTGAGGCCTTGTTACTGATCTAATACTGCTGATTAATCAGTCAGGATAGGATTCAATATCAATTGATTTTAGTTCTATGACTGTGAGATTGGAATACACCAGCAATCAGAGGGAACAAAATAAGACTCATTAAACTATGCCAAATGAAAGCTGACTATAATGGTGTAGAATGCAATTAGGTGAATATTGATATTTATTAAAAATGATTAATCACTAATATATGCATATGTAAAAACGCTCATAATTTCTGAGGATGTACAATTCCAAAAACATTTTCTAATCTTAATGATATAAAATTCTTTGGAAGCACATAACAAATGAACGCAGAAGCAGATAATTGAACCAGATGGAAAGCAAAAGACAGAGATAACAAGTCCATTACAGGACACAACACCACAGTGAAACATGCAGAGGCCAGTGTGTATATGCATAGGGACAGACTTTATATATTTTTTCACAGGCGTGTGGTTACATGAATAATAACAGTGTTTAGACAGACAGGATCAAACACCCAGCACAAAAACGAGTAACCACAGATACAAACACACAGGAGCCAAACAGCATCTCAGACCACTCAGGTGAACTAGAGGAAGCATCTCAATCAGACACATACAGCTGAGACAGTGATGCTTCCTGACCAGCTCGGTCGAGAGGACACTAGCGACACTCGACAACAGGGACATGGAGTACAGGACACATCTTTACGTTTTAGATGTGGTGATTTGTCTGGGGGTGGGTGTCATTCTCCATGTTGGCATCTTTGGGACTGCAACAAGTGAATGTTACGCTGTTGTAGTGCTGTCCAGGTCACCGGTTAAGGAGCTGAGACAAATCAGTGTTTGTTATTTTTCACCATGGTGGTCATGCCCGTTGCCCTCTGTGGAATGGACTAGCGTGCATTTCACATGATGTACACATGCCCCGCGATCAGAGCGCTGACCTCACAAACCAGGGACACCGTTTCAAGAGAAGTCGTTGACCGACTCTTTCGGCTTGTAAATGGTGATAGAGTTGTTTATCTCATGGGAAAAGATCAAATGTAAATGGGATACAGGATAGAAATACACACGTTTCAGAAGAAGTGTTTAATATGGAGGAAGAAGATTTGACTCCAGCAGTAAAAGGACTCACTCCTTTTCTAACTCTTTATTTTTCAGAGGTTGTTTTTTGCACACTTGAGGCGGAGCATATCACTTCAGCACCTTTTGAACCAGGACCTGACTCTGGAAATGGTCATTGTGCTAATTTGTGGTAAGGATGATCTGTCTGTTCCACTACACCATGTGTCATACCAGAGGTTTGGGTCTGGCCTCCAACTGACCATGACACTCGTTGCTCCATCAAACCTCCTTCCGATTATCCCCACTTATGACGGCACTTGCACTTACTGCGTTACTATTTATAAAAAAGCTTCTTTGCTTGGTGGCCTGATGCAGCTTTGTTCAGAGCAAGAGAACGATCCTTTTCCCCCCCCCCACCCCCCCATACCAGACACATTATGCGAAACAACATGGCTTTACGAGAGAACTGAGATATGAAAGAGACATACAATCAATAGACCTATAGGTTTCGTACAGAGACTGGAAGACTACATAATCAGATTCTCACACGAGTATATTTAAGCGTGTCACGAGTGAGCATCCCTAAAGCGTTGGACACCACCCTTCACGATTTAACTCGTCCATACAACACAAAACGCATGAGTTTTAATTATGGTTGTGACCGAACAGATACAATGTCCTGAGTTTGTGCCAAAACAGTAACTCTTGTAGCGGAATCTCAGTAGATCTTCTGTGTGATTCCCCGCGCATCGATTATGACAATATCATAACCAGGTGCACACTCGGCGACGTCGAGATTCACCTATGTTTGTATGGTGACACACTGGAATTGCATCGCACCGCACGGAGCATTGGAGGTTGCGCCCCGTGTAGCGTGAGGCGGCCACACCACTCACAGGTGGCATTGTAGGGGTCCTCGCGGCCGTGGCAGTGCCGCCGGAGTCTGCTTCCCAGGACACTGATGTTCTATATAAACCGACTCTTTGGCATGGGTCTTTTCTCAGCAGTGTCCAGGACAGAGGCGACTGGTCCTGTGTCACATCCTGTTTGATGACTTGAAGCATCAAGGTATTCTGGGCGTGACCGGACGTCGATTGCAGCGAGCACACCTGATGTCAGATGTGTATGGAAGTGTAACACAAAATTCAACACCGAGACAGGAGCAGTCGGGTGCAGCGTGTTGCCGTGTAAGACCATACTGTGGGAAACACCAATCAGAGACGTTGTGCCATTACACTTGACACACGTCGATAACACGACACCAGACGCACAAATCACAGAAAGATATGTGGGAGATTAATCGATGAGAATGGGGCAGTAATGAGGGAAGATGCATGCAACCAATGTATGTACATGCATACTTGGACATGGTTGATGTGATCCTAAATACGAGAATTAATAGCCAATTGTACCAGAGCGTAGTCACAGCCAAATCGTGTACTTAGATCGTACCACATAGGTTCACGAATATGACTGCTTGATGGTATGGATGTGATACAGCAGAGCACTCATGCGATGTCGGGAATGTGTACATCATGAGGCAACTACAAAGATTTTCAACTCACCTTATCAACTACAGTAATTTCCTAATTCCCTTTCTCATCACAGTGAAAGCATTAGAACAAGACTTCAGCAGAGTTTTTTGACTTAGATCTATTCAAACAACAACAGCCTTAGCCAGTGGAGTAGAGGGATGGACCCCGACATGATGTTTGATGTATCACATCATAACAAGCAGATAGAACATGAAGTTAGCACCGTTGCTGTGAATACGTGTACATGCTATATATGCTGTTTGGATCACATAACAGTCAACATATCTGAAACATTTTGGAATATCCTCTACAACCTCACATTTAAACACGTTTAGATTTTGGAGCTTTACTGGAAATAAATAAAGCAACTTTTCCATATTTTACAGCAAACTCTGCACCAACAGTCCGTCTGGTGGAATTTGGACAATCCATAATGTGCATCATTGAGGACTTCTACCCAAAGGCCTTGACTATCAAGTGGAAACAGGATGACCGTGAAGTCCGAGGCCTGGACTGGAAAACCACAGAGAAAGAGTCGGGTTTATATAGAACAGTCAGTGTCCTGGAAGCAGATCTGACATCTTCCAGCCCGGGCACCAAATACACCTGTGAGGTCACACACGGGGGCAAACCATACCGAGCATATCTGTCACCTAAAGGTAATCTAGTGCCTTCATGGTTATATAGTCATAACAGCATTTAAACACACAGAAATATGATCATACAGGACTGTTTAAAACTCAGAAGTTGTTTTGGAAACATAAATAACTTAATGTTTGTTGGACATTAAATAGGTGAAGGGTGGTGTCCAACTTTAGGATGCTACTCTACATCAGTATGGATAGATATTAATTTACAGTTGACAAACCTATAATTATATTTAATGCTCTTTTCATATTAGTTTTAGTAAGATGTGTTTTCTCTTTTTTTTTTTTTTTGAAGCTCATTTTTCTGTGAAAATCAGGCCACCACAAGCAAAGGAGCTTTTTATAAATAGTAACGCAGTAATCGAGTGCGTCATAAGTGGGGATAATCGGAAGGAGGTTGATGGAGCAACAGTGTCATGGTCAGTTGGAGGCCAGACCCAAACCTCTGGTATGACACATGGTGGAGTGGAACAGACAGGATCATCATTTACCAAAAATAGCACACTGACCATTCCAGAGTCAGTCTGGTTCAAAGGTGATGAAGTGATATGCTCCGCCTCAAGTGGCAAAAAAACAACCTCTGAAAAAATCAGAGTTAGAAAAGGAGGTGAGTCTTTTACTGCTGGAGTCAAATCTTCTTCCTCCATATTAAACACTTCTTCTGAAACGTGTGTATCTTCTATCCTGTATCACCATTTACATATGATCTTTTCCCATGTAGATAAACAACCCTCTATCACCATTTACAAGCCGGATAAGTCTGTCAACGACTCTGATACGGTGTCCCTGGTTTGTGAGGTCAGCGGCTCTGATCTCGGGGATGTGTACATCATGTGGAAAATAAACGCTAGTCCATTCACAGAGGGCAACGGCATGACCACCATGGTGAAAAATAACAAAACACTGATTGTCCTCAGCTCCTTAACCGTGACTGGACAGCAGTACAACAGCATAACATTCACTTGTGCAGTCAAAGATGCCAACATGGAGAATGACACCCACCCGAGAAGAATCACCGCATCTAAAAGTAAAGATGTGTCCTGTCCTCCATGTCCTGTGTCAGAGTGTCGCTGAGTGTCCTCTCAGACCGAGCTGGTCAGGAAGCATCACTGTCTCAGCTGTATGTGTCTGATCGAGATGCTTCCTCTAGTTCACCTGAGTGGTCTGAGATGCTGTTTGCCTCCTGTGTGTTTGTATCTGTGGTTACTCGTTTTTGTGCTGGGTGTTTGATCCTGTCTGTCTAAAACACTGTTACTATTCATGTAACCACACGCCTGTGAAAAAATATATAAAGTCTGTCCTGATGCATATACACACTGGCCTCTGCATGTTTCACTGTGGTGTTATGTGTCTGTAAATGGACGTTGTTATCCTCTGTCTTTTGCTTCCTCTGTTCATGATCTGCTCTGCGTTCATTGTTATGTGCTTCCAAAGAATTTTATATTCAATTAGATTAGAAATGTTTTGAATTGTACATCCTCAGAAATATGAGCTTATTTTTACATATGCATATATTAGTGATATCATTTTTAATAAATATCAATAAATCACCTAATTGCATTCTACACCATATAGTCCAGCTTTCATTTGGCAGAGTTTAATGAGCCCTTATTTTGTTCCCTCTGATTGCTGGTGTGATTCAAATCTCACAGTCATAGAACTAAAATCAATTGATATATGAATCCTATCCTGACTGATTATCAGCAGTATTAGATCAGTAACAGAGCCTCACAAAGGTATTGTTACTATACGTATCGTCACTGTTAATATAAAAACAAGTGGCAATTCTAATGTAAGTCTATGGGACCAGATATTTTTCCAAGCAGTTGTGGGCAGTTTCTGTTGGTTTATACATCATGGAGTGGTCACGCAGTGTAAACAGCAGCTCCTGTGCTTAAATTATGCATAAAAGTAAACATCAACAAAAATGGAGAAACATGTATTTCATTGGACAGTGCTATGTACATGGGGTCAGTATAACTAGACACAGGCTACTTCTCCAGTGCGTAAAGATTATGGAGCATGTGACCATGAGAGCAGTTTGCTTTAATAATCTGACCATTACAGCATGAATATGTCTAATATACAACCCTATAACAAATTAAGTAATAAGCCAGTATTGGCATAACCAACACTTACACAACACTCAACACATACACATGCTGCTATGCTATGCTATGTTATGCTATGCTATACCTGTTCATGTTTTAAGGTTGTCTAGTTCTCCTCCATGTTTGGTATCAGTAAGTCAAAGCCTTGTTGGGTGAAGCACACTTAACAAATATACATGCATGTGCTTCGTTCAGGTGAGCTTCCACAGCAGGATCCTGGCAGTTATGTACAATGTAATCAGGAGACTGTGGAAGAGGACGAGTTCAACAGCTTGTGGTCCACTGCCTCCTCCTTCATCTTTCTCTTCCTCTTCTCTCTTGTCTACAGCACTGTCCTCAGCCTCTCCAAGGTAAAGATACTGATCATGTTCTAAAAGTGTTCTCATATTAGTGGTCCATAACGCCTGTACTGTATCTCCACTTTCTGAAAATATTTGCTTATTATCTAATATGAATTACATAATATGTCAAAATCATACTGCAGGTATTGTCTTGGTATTTAAAGAATACTTAGGGTCTCATAATAATAACTTACTGTGTTAATAACTGCGAATGCATCCTGAGGTTACAATCCCATCCCATCAATTCATCAGTTCCCCAGCAGTTGAACAGCTGAAGTGTGGAATTAATCACAGTCCACCGCATGTGTGTAATGTCTCTCTTTCATGTTTGTGTCTTTCAGATAAAATAATGATGAAGAATGATAAGGAAATGGAGGAATTAACTGAATGACGTCTTCCATATTTCCTAACATCTGTGTGCTCTGCTATTTTCTATGTTTGTAGATGTGAAGATTACTTTTGTATTATTATATTTTGTTGCATTGATTTAATATAGCAAAACATTATTCTGTAATTATAATAACTTTGTCTTTCATTAAAAAAAATATGTAAACAAGTGTAAAATGCGTATGCTGAATTTAATATATTAGAAAAGAAAAATATCAAAATCCTGCTGAAATAAAACCTTATATCTCCAAAGTAGTATAAATGAAAATATCATTTAATATTTTTGTTTAAAAAATACATTTAAACTGTTTTGGAGATATGAGATTTTGTATATACAGCGTATAATTTCAGCAATTTGTTTTTCCAAATTTTCCAATTTCTTGAAAGACAGTTTAGTAGTACAGTGGCTGTAAAAACAAAACCTTATATCTCCAAAGTAGTAACTTTACAGTAGGAGGTCAAATGTTTACTATAAATCAGTCAATCTCAAACATGACTATTAATACAATAAAAGAATGAAGAAGGAATTACACAGTAAACAGTTTAGTGTAGACCCATCATCCATCATTTACAGTGGACAAGCTTCTACACATATTCATACACAATAACAGTTTATTTGCTTTAACATAATCGTGGCATTTGGTAAACAAAATGTGGCCTGTGTAATTTAATGGCAGTTATCAAACTTTTTATTTCTCAGTAAACTCTATGTGCCTCTATATAAATATGTGCCATGTGATACATATTTAATGAGAAGTAAACAGGTGCTGAGTTCAGAGGTTCAGAGGTCTAGAAGTCTCATAAACAGATCTGTTCTGCTACTGTTAGCATAAACGGGAAGTGAAAGAGAGCCTGAAATGCAGGACACTGAATTCTGATCAGCTGAAAGAGCCAAGCAAAACAAAATGTTGTGTGTTATGCTTGTATAAACAGAGACTAGGAAGGCATGGTCTGCAGATGGTCAGCTGGGAAGGACCCCCTTTATAAAAGCTTATTTATTAATTTAATATTTAAGGTAAAAAGAGCTAATAACCTTTACTATCACATAAACCCTTTATTAGTATTGAGTATAAATTCACTAAATAGTAATCATTCCTATGTTCTATTCATAATACATTATACACATTTATATAATGTGTGAAATGTATTTATTTATTTATTGTGCATGCTAACATCAAATATATGAAGTATGTTATATATAATATTTAAAAATGAGTTTCATTGTTTTAAAGCTTTTATTATGAGTTTTACTGAAGTAATTCAACTTTAATAAACCCTTTGAATGAAACCATGCTAAGTAAAATGTTATGGTCTGCAGTGTGAGCAGACTTGCCTCACAATGACTTGAAATCAACATGACTGAGATTCTGAGATTCATAAGGTTATGACTGGGAGATTCTTGACCTAATATTATATAAGATAAATGTAATATTGTTATGTTATATAGAATCATTTACATAAGTCCTATGTTCTGCTGGTTAAAGGTCTCAAATGTAGTCTAAACTACAAAAGCAGAAAGCTGGATACACCATAGAGCCAAACAGCTACATCTGTCTCACATCTATATCTCTAAATCTATCTAAATCTGTATCCATGGAGATCATAACTGTATCACTCATCTTCTGTTTCAGGGCCTCAGTCCTTGAATATAAAGTATGTAGTTTCTTTCATTACGTACGTTCATACTGACCACACCCTGTTTCTCTAGAATGATCTCAGAAGAATCTTCTACAGTTTAGACAGTAAAAGTTCAGACTGTAAATGTTCCATTAAACCAGCGGACCCCACCTCAGCGGACCCCACCTCAGGCAGAGCAGCCCACACTTCCACACACCAGTATGACTGCTAGAGTGTAGCTGCTGTTTAAGGTGGACTGGGAAATTCAAATGAGATACTGACATCAGTCTCTAGAGATTAGCATATCAGATTCAGTGTGGTGGTGAGAATCCGGCGCTGACAGGCAGCTCTACATACTTTATTATTATTACATAGTGGCTGATTTATTTTAAGTGATCTGTGTGAAAACGGACTTTCCCGCCAAGGGCCGCGAAACCCAAGGCAGCACAAAGAAGACAAGATAAAAAAGAAGGATACTCACGGAGGATGAGGACAATATCTAGATGGTGGGCAGTAAGACATGCTGACTTTGCTTTGCTAGCATTAGCATGTAGCAACTAGCTAGCCACTTTGGTTCTCAGTGTAGTATGTATTTGATTTGTTGGTTAACTGCTGTTTTAGGGTTGTTTTAGTCCTGCAATTGCATTTAACTCTCTCACTCTCTCTCTCTCACACTCTCTCTCCCACTGTGAGAGAGAGTGAATAAGAGAGAGGGGGGACAAGAGAATGTGAGAGTGCATGCTCTGAGAGAATACTTAAGGAAGAAAACTCATCAGTTCCTAAAGTTACTGTAAAAACGGGCAGGATCATTTAAAGCCAGTAAAAGTGAGTAAACTGTCAGTTTGGAATGTTCAGCGTGAACAGAGGAGTCACTGTGTGCTACTCTGGGTTCATTCATTCTCTGAAGTTCAGTAAGATGAACATGTTGAAGGCAGCAGGTCACTTATTCTCTGTTTCTGACTCCAAACGAGTTTTTACCCAGTACATAAACCCACTGATTTAAACTCCGGCCCAGCCCGAGACAGACGCTGTACCAGCAAACACAAACGTCCAGCCCATATTCTGTGGGGCTCGGGTCGCCCTGCTGACCTCTAACAGCGTTCATCAGGACCTCCAATGCCCCGGATGGGAGGCGGTGGGTTGAGCTCCTTCATGTTTATAATGTAGTGTCTTGTTTGATTTCAGACCAGAAAAGTTTTACTGAGTGGCTGTTTAGCTTTTAGCCCCTGTACAGCTGTAGATGAAGTGTTCCTCTGTTAGCTGGACTACAGAGAGGAGAGGGGAGAATAGGCCGAGGTGGACTGAGAGAGGAAATGTGCAGAGCACTCGGCGTTACTGGAGGAGAGGTTTCTGTTTGTGAGGCGTTTTTATCATGTTCTGTTCTGAATAGTGATTTCATTCTTCTCTTCATTCTCTTTAGTTCAGGATCTGGTTTAGAAGCACACCCAGCAACACTGCTGCTGCTGCTGATGTGTACAGTCCTCACAGTAACAACTAAACAGTAGAAACTGAACACTTTACAGTTTAACACAGTTCTGGAGGGCCATTTCCCAACACAGTTCTACAGTGAACTGGACTGAGCCCCGGATCTTTACTTGCCCAGCCAGTGATGTTGTTATATAGTGCGTTTTTATTTGCAGGACATAAAAAAGAGAGAAAAAATAACATGTCCTGTTTAAAGTGCCCGGATTAACAGCTATAGTGCAACATCTCAATAGAAAACAACTCTCTCTATGAGAGGTGATTAAGATCTAAGATTTAACCCATGTGGTACTTTAATAACTTCTACTTCATTAGTGCAATTATTCTCTCTCTCTCTCTCTCTCTCTCTCTCTCTCTCTCTCTCTCTTTCTCTCACTCTCACTCTCACTCTCACTCACTCTCTCTCTCTCTCTCTCTCTCTCTCTCTCTCTCTCTTTCTCTCTCAGTCTCCACGACTCCTCCCAGCGCTCCTGTGGTGGTGTCTGATTGCGCCCCCTCCTCTGATGGCTCCCTCACTCTCGGCTGCGTTGCGAGTGGTTTCTTTCCCAGCTCGATCAGCTTCTTGTGGACTGATAGCAGCAGCGGGACGTTGAGAGACATGGTGCAGTACCCGGCTGTGAAGACGCAGGACAGCAAGTTCACTGCAGTGAGCCACGTGCGGATCAAGCTGGAAGAGGGGAAGAGAAAAACACTGACCTGCCAAGTGACTCATCCCGCTGGAAAAACGAGCACATCCACAACAGTGCGAGGTCAGTGGTCCAGCAAGACAGACACACACGGACAGTGTAAATAACAATAATTACAATATTGTATATAATTCTCCCAACACCCAATTACCCACACCGGCAAAGCAAGCATAAGAGAAGGCCTTTAATGTAAGTTGCTGTTAATCAAAGGTGATGTTAGGTTTCTGGTGGGCAGCTATTATTTGTATACATTCTCAGGTGGGCCCTTGTGGAACCCCTGTGTAAAGGACATGTACACTGTCTTTCCAATCTTATTCACTCACCATTTCAAAGCACTGAATTCAAGTGTGTCAATCACTTCCATGGCTACAGGCGTAAAAAACCAAGCACCTAGGGATGTAGACTATTAGTGCATTAGTGCATGAATGGGTCGCTTTCAGGAGCTCAGTGAATTGCAGGAAGGTGCCGTGATAGGATGCCACCTGTGCAAGTCTAGTCATGAAATATCCTCCCTACCAAATATTCCACAGTCAGCTGTCAGTGGGGTTATATAAGTGGAAGTGGTTGGGAATGACAGAAACATAGACACAAAGTGGTAGGTCACGTAAAATGACAAAGCAAGGTCAGTGGATGCTGAGGTGGATATTGCGCAGAAGTCACCTACAGTGAGGACACATTCTCTGGAGTGACGAACTACTGGGAGTCTGGGTTTGGCGGTTGCCAGGGGAGTGGTACTTGTCTCATATTAAACCCTATGGGTTATGAATGGGATGTCACTGAACTTTATATGCATGTGAAGGCAGATGAGTGAATACTTTTGGCACGATAGTGTACATACAAATGATGAAGGAAAATCAACAAAAGTGGAGATACATGCTTTTTTCTGTGGAAAGGGACAATATGCTGTCCTGAGCTGTCCCATGACGAGCTATTGCAATGTCTTGTTAACACTACAGATTATGGTCTTGAAAGAGCTGTAAACACAATGTATCAACAACTCATGACAGGATACGTCGTCTTCCAAGGCATGTTCATGGCATAGTAGTTCTGATTCGGGATGTCACAGAGTTCAAGGAAAATATTCTATATTATATCTTCTTGTTTTTCTTTGGCATTTTTACTGCAAGTAATTTTCTTTATTTTATAGAAACTTCAGATCCAACTATCCGTCTGTTGGAATTTGGACAGTCCATACTTTGTATGATTGAGGACTTCTACCCAAAGGCCTTGACTATCAAGTGGAAAAAGGATGACCGCGAAGTCCGAGGCCTGGACTGGAAAACCTCAGAGAGTGACTCAGGTTCCTACAGAACCGTCAGCGTCCTCCAAGAAAACCTGGCATCTTCCAGCCCAGGCACCAAATACACCTGTGAAGTCACACACAGGGGCAAAACATACCCAGCACATCTGTCATCTAAAGGTAATCTAGTGTCTTCATGGTTATATAGTCATAATAGCATTTAAACACACAGAAATATGATCATACAGGACTGTTCAAAACTCAGAAGCCCATCACCCATCAGTGAGTTCATTTCCAGCTGAAACTGCTGTTATTTATTTTCAGTGTCAGAAAAAAGAACTGTATGTAACAGAAGCCCAGACAGAAGCTACATCAGATAAATCTGCTTCTTCATTATTTAGTGTGTCCACTCTTTACCTTTATTACAGCTTCCATTCTTTCAGGAGACTCACTTTCAGTTCCTCAAAGAACTCTCCACACATGCCTCCAAAGTTCAGTCTTAGAAGCTGCTTTAGCATTTTCTACTTCTTCTCCCTCTCCAAATAACACCAAACACATTCAGTGGTGTTGAGGTTCTGGACTCTGGGGTGGTCAGTCCTCTGTTCTGAGAACACCAGCAGCTTCTTGTTGGACGAATTTTGCATTCGTTAAAATCAGCATATACAGAAATCAATGCAATCTCAACTTATTTATATCTCTATTGACCTTTTTGCTTTTTTTATAAGTATTAAAAATGTGCTCTCTTAATTATTTAGTTTGGTTATCTCCAAATATCAATTCACCAAAAGCAAAGAATCTTTTCATGAACCTAAGTTTAAAAACACCAATTGCAATACTCATCACCAAAGTTTACATAGTTTGATCCACTCTTGTTTCCTTCCGGCTCTTTATCCAATTAGATAATCATCAGTCTAACCTCATCTAAGCAATATTCAGTAAAATGAGTGCTTTAATTTTCTTGATTTCATTTAATCAAGTCTTTAACTTGCACAGTATCATCTAAACGATGATTTCCATGGACAATCATCACTCTGTACTTTACATTTAGAATATTTATACTTGGACATATAGACTGACCTACTGTTATCTTAGGCCGCTATTAACTAATAATGAATAGGTACGGGTTTAAAATAAATATCAGTTCATTTGTATATCTATTATTTAGCTTTCCTTATTACTGTTAATAATGTGTTGTTCTCTTTTTATGTAGCTGAGTTCTCTGTGAAAATCAGTCCACCACAAGCAAAGGAGCTCTTCTTAAACAGTAAAGCAGCAATAGAGTGCGTCATAAGTGGTGACGATCGGAAGGAGGTGGAAGGAGCAACAGTGACATGGTCAGTTGGAGGCCAGACCCAAACCTCTGGTGTAACACGCGGTGGGGATAAATCAACAGGATCATCATTTACCAAAACCAGCACACTGACCATTGCAGAGTCAGCCTGGTTCAAAGGTGATGAAGTTAACTGCTCCGCCTCAAGTGGCCAAAAAACAACCTCTGAGAAAATCAGAGTTAGAAAAGGAGGTGAGTCTTTTACTGCTGGAGTCAAATCTTCTTCCTCCATATTAAACACTTCTTCTGAAACGTGTGTATCTTCTATCCTGTATCACCATTTACATATGATCTTTTCCCATGTAGCCACACGACCCTCTATCACCATTTACAAGCCGGATAAGTCTGTCCGTGACTCTGACACGGTGTCCCTGGTTTGTGAGGTCAGCAGCTCTGATTCAGCGGATGTGTACATCATGTGGCAGGAGAACGGTGGTCAGTACATGGAAGGCAATGGCATGACCACCATGTTCAAAAACGACAGGACACAGATTGTCCTCAGCACTTTAACGGTGACTGGACAGAAGTACAACAGTGCAGAATTCACCTGTGCAGTCAAAGATGCCAACACACAGAATGACATCCAGCCCAGAATATTTCCACCAGCTAAGGGTAAAGTCCTCTCTCACGTACATCCTAAAATAACCATACTTAATAAACGTAATGGAATATATAAGGGTACAAATACATGCAATATAGATCAATATTTCTAAAAGAATCTCCAGTAATATGTAATACATACCATCACGTTTAAGGTCATGCTTTGATTGGTTTATTATAGGAGTTTTACTGCAGTTCATTTAAACAGCTTTTCCTGTATTTTATAGCAAACTCTGCACCAACAGTCCGTCTGGTAGAATTTGGACAATCTATAATGTGCATCATTGAGGACTTCTTCCCAAAGGCCTTGACTATCAAGTGGAAAAAGAATGACCGTGAAGTCCGAGGCCTGGACTGGAAAACCACAGAGAAAGAGTCGGGTTTATACAGAACACTCAGTGTCCTAGAAGGAGACCAGGCATCTTCCAGCCCGGGCACCAAATACACCTGTGAAGTCACACACGGGGGCAAAACATACTCAGTACATCTGTCACCTAAAGGTAGTCTAGCGCCTTTCAGACCTCCATAGCATTAAGGTGTCTTCTCACAAGTGGATGGATGGACAGAAACATGGACAGTTTTATAGATGTGAAGCAGGAGGGGAGCTTGATGTTCTCCTCTCTCTCAAAGATTAAAGCCTTAAGCGATGTTTATCATATTAGAACAGTTTTCGACCAGGTCTTACACTTTTGTCCCTTTAAAGATTTTAGTTTCTATTGCATTTTTTGAAACATTTTTTGTTTGATATTCAACTTTTTATGCCATAAATACCTTTTCAAAATAAACTGTAAATGATTGGAAACTAAAAATATGAAGGGTGGTGTGTGAATTTTGCACATTCCTTAAAATCAGTATATATAGATATTAATGTAATGTCAAACAACCTATAACTCTATTGAACTTTTTTCCTTTTTTGCCTTTTTTATTAGTATTAATAATGTGATCTTCTAATTATGTAATTCAGTTATCTTCAAATAAAGTCACAAAAATCAAACAATCTTTTTCATAAACATAAGTTCGAAAAAAACAGTTGCAATACTCAGTTTCACCACCAACTTTTACATAGTTTGGTACACTCTTGTTTCCTCCTTTGGCTTTCCTGCTCTATATCCAGATAGCTCATCATCAGTCTAATCTCTGCAGAGGAATTTTCAGTAAAATGAGTGCTTTGATTTTCTTGATTTTCTGGAAATAAAATGAATCTGTTGTTTTTCATTTGCACAATACTACATAATAATATGCCTCAGTTATGTAATAAGCAATATATACTGATATAAAAGCAGTATCGTTTCATTCATTACTCTTTTATTTAGCTTTCCTTATTACTGTAAATAATGTGTTGTTCTCTTTTTATGTAGCTGAGTTCTCTGTGAAAATCAGTCCACCACAAGCAAAGGAGCTCTTCTTAAACAGTAAAGCAGCAATAGAGTGCGTCATAAGTGGTGATGTTAAAAAGGAGGTTGATGGAGCAACAGTGTCATGGACAGTTGGAGGCCGGACCCAAACCTCTGGTATAAAACTTGGTGGAGTTACGCAAACAGGATCAGCATTTACCAAAACCAGCACACTGACCATTACAGAGTCAGCCTGGTTCTCAGGTAATGAGGTGATATGCTCCGCCTCAAGTGGCCAAAATTCAACCTCAGACAAAATCAGTATTAGAAAAGGAGGTGAGTCTTTTACTGCTGGAGTCAAATCTTCTTCCTCCATATTAAACACTTCTTCTGAAACGTGTGTATCTTCTATCCTGTATCACCATTTGCATATGATCTTTTCCCATGTAGCCACACGACCCTCTATCACCATTTACAAGCCGGATAAGTCTGTCCGTGACTCTGACACAGTGTCCCTGGTTTGTGAGGTCAGCAGCTCTGATTCAGCGGATGTGTACATCATGTGGAAAGAGAACGGTGGTCAGTACATGGAAGGCAATGGCATGACCACCATGGTCAAAAATGACAGGACACAGATTGTCCTCAGCACTTTAACCGTGACTGGACAGAAGTACAACAGTGCAGAATTCACCTGTGCGGTCAAAGATGCCAACACACAGAATGACATCCAGCCCAGAATATTTCCACCAGCTAAGGGTAAAGTCCTCTCTCACGTACATCCTAAAATAACCATACTTAATAAACGTAATGGAATATATAAGGGTACAAATACATGCAATATAGATCAATATTTCTAAAAGAATCTCCAGGAATATGTAATACATACCATCACGTTTAAGTTCATGCTTTGATTGGTTTATTATAGGAGTTTTACTGCAGTTCATTTAAACAGCTTTTCCTGTATTTTATAGCAAACTCTGCACCAACAGTCCGTCTGGTGGAATTTGGACAATCTATAATGTGCATCATTGAGGACTTCTACCCAAAGGCCTTGACTATCAAGTGGAAAAAGAATGACCGTGAAGTCCGAGGCCTGGACTGGAAAACCACAGAGAAAGAGTCGGGTTTATACAGAACAGTCAGTGTCCTAGAAGGAGACCAGGCATCTTCCAGCCCGGGCACCACATACACCTGTGAAGTCACGCACGGGGGCAAACCATACTCATCACATCTGTCATCTAAAGGTAGTCTAGCGCCTTTCAGACCTCCATAGCATTAAGGTGTCTTCTCACAAGTGGATGGATGGACAGAAACATGGACAGTTTTATAGATGTGAAGCAGGAGGGGAGCTTGATGTTCTCCTCTCTCTCAAAGATTAAAGCCTTAAGCGATGTTTATCATATTAGAACAGTTTTCGACCAGGTCTTACACTTTTGTCCCTTTAAAGATTTTAGTTTCTATTGCATTTTTTGAAACATTTTTTGTTTGATATTCAACTTTTTATGCCATAAATACCTTTTCAAAATAAACTGTAAATGATTGGAAACTAAAAATATGAAGGGTGGTGTGTGAATTTTGCACATTCCTTAAAATCAGTATATATAGATATTAATGTAATGTCAAACAACCTATAACTCTATTGAACTTTTTTCCTTTTTTGCCTTTTTTATTAGTATTAATAATGTGATCTTCTAATTATGTAATTCAGTTATCTACAAATATCAAGTCACAAAAATCAAACGATCTTTTTCATAAACATAAGTTCGAAAAAAACAGTTGCAATACTCAGTTTCACCACCAGAGTTTATATAGTTTGGTACACTCTTGTTTCCTCCTTTGGCTTTCCTTCTCTATATCCAGATAGCTCATCATCAGTCTAATCTCTGCAGAGGAATTTTCAGTAAAATGAGTGCTTTGATTTTCTTGATTTTCTGGAAATAAAATGAATCTGTTGTTTTTCATTTGCACAATACTACATAATAATATGCCTCAGTTATGTAATAAGCAATATATACTGATATAAAAGCAGTATCATTTCATTCATAACTCTTTTATTTAGCTTTCCTTATTACTGTAAATAATGTGTTGTTCTCTTTTTATGTAGCTGAGTTCTCTGTGAAAATCAGTCCACCTCAAGCAAAGGAGCTCTTCTTAAACAGTAAAGCAGTAATAGAGTGCGCTATAAGTGGTGATGTTAAAAAGGAGGTGGAAGGAGCGAAAGTGTCATGGTCAGTTGGAGGCCAGACCCAAACCTCTGGTATAACACTTGGTGGAGTTACGCAAACAGGATCAGCATTTACCAAAACCAGCACACTAACCATTCCAGAGTCAGCCTGGTTCTCAGGTAATGAGGTGATTTGCTCCGTCTCAAGTGGCCAAAATTCAACCTCAGACAAAATCAGTGTTAGAAAAGGAGGTGAGTCTTTTACTGCTGGAGTCAAATCTTCTTCCTCCATATTAAACACTTCTTCTGAAACGTGTGTATCTTCTATCCTGTATCATCATTTACATATGATCTTTTCCCATGTAGCCACACGACCCTCAGTCACCATTTACAAGCCCGATAAGTCTGTCAGTGACTCTGACACGGTGTCCCTGGTTTGTGAGGTCAGCAGCTCTGATTCAGCGGATGTGTACATCATGTGGAAAGAGAACGGTGGTCAGTACCTGGAAGGCAATGGCATGACCACCATGGTCAAAAATAACCAGACACAGATTGTCCTCAGCACTTTAACCGTGACTGGACAGAAGTACAACAGTGCAGAATTTGCTTGTGCGGTCAAAGATGCCAACACACCGAATGACATCCAGCCCAGAATATTTCCACCAGCTAAGGGTAAAGTCATTTTTCCTGTTTTATCCTAAAACAACTTCTCACTAAGAATGTTCTTGTCACCTACACCGTGACATTTAAATTCATGTTTTGAGTTTTTGGTGTTTTATTGCAATTACATTAAGCAACTTCTTCATACTTTACAGCAAACTCTTCACCAACTATACATCTGGTGGAATTTCAGCAGTCCATACTCTGTATGATTGAGGACTTCTACCCAAAGGCCTTGACTATCAAGTGGAAAGAGGATGACCGTGAAGTTCGAGGCCTGGACTGGAAAACCACAGAAAATGACTCGGGTTCCTACAGAACAGTCAGTGTCCTTCAAGCAAATCTGACATCTTCCAGCCCGGGCACCAAATACACCTGTGAAGTCACACATGGAGGCAAAACATACTCAGAACACTTGTCATCTAAAGGTAATTTAGTGTCATTGTGGATATGTAGGCAGAATAACATTTAAAAGGCAAATTCTATTTGCCTAATAATGTACAAAGTAATGTATACTATTTGGACCCAGGCATCTAATAAGTTACCTAATAGTTACCTATGCTAACTCTAAAATAAAGCCATCATTAAAACACTCAGCTAACTAGCAAAGTATTTAAAAAGTTAGCTAGCTAACAGTTAACTAATGCTGATTTAAACCCATGTTTTATACAGCCATTTCAGTTCACTGGAGCCTATGCTACCTTAAACATGAGTTTCATACAACGATTTCAGCTCCCAAGAACTACCATTAAAATAAATAACTAAGTTATCCAACAGGTTATCTACAGTTAGCTGATGCTAACTAAACCTGTGTTTTACACAATTATTCCAGTTCACTTGAACAACTATTATAATACATGACTAAAGTATCCAACAAGTAAGCTAATGTTTAGCTAATGCTAACCTAAACCTGAGTTTTACACAACTGTTTTAGTTTACCAGAACCACCAATAAATTACAGAGCTAGCAAGCTATCCAAGAATTTAGCTAATGGTTTTATAATGCTAATTTGAACTTGCGTTTCACACAACTATTTTAGTTCACCATAACCACCATTATATGTATCTGACTAGTTAGCTAATGGTTAACTAGCTAGCTAATGTTAGCTCAAACCCACTAAATGTCTGCATTTTGCCACATATGAATTTTAGCAGAATCTTTTTTTTTATTCTCTGTTGACATAAAACAAGTTTGCTAAGTTGGCCAGACAGCTATGTAAGGTCATTTTTAATTTTTTAAGTAACTTGATTGGTATTAGCAGAAGTATGAAGGACGTTGGAGTTAGTTGGCACGTTTTGGCCAGTTAACAACAACAACATCTCCCATCTGACAATATTAAAGCATTGTAGATGTCACAGAGTTGTCAAATATTTCTAATGCGCCCATGAAGGTTTCAGATAACTTAGCGTCCAAAATTATGAGGCAAATTCCACTCAGCCTTCTCCAAAAAGTGTTTGTAAAAATTGTGAAATAGTGCCTTTTCTGCAACTCTGTGCTCTAGCAGATCATCTCCTGGTAGACATCCACATTTAGCTTTATTCACCATAGAGCCAGGCTAAAGGTGTCCAATGCAACCCACCATGTGCCCCTATTGTCTAGGCTGCCCCAAAGGAGAAAAAAAGTAATCATGATTTTTTTATCTTTGCTGTGGATGCGTAAATATCAGTGGCCCATCCCTGCTAAATTTAGACTGCATTAATTCACAATATCATCCAAAATTATTTTGTGATTTTCTTGCCTGCTTCTGTAGGGCAGGCTGCCATTGTAGCATGTAACACTGTAGCATGCAAACTTATTGTTGACACTGATATATGGAACAACTAATGGGATTCACTGTGAATAAACATCTCTCACTGTAAATAAACGTCTCCACATATACCACTTTTCAGGGTAATAGGGCACAACCCGCCTCTTTCTTACTGAGTTCACAGCAATCAGCCAATGAGAATCTTTCTTTCAGGAATAGAAAACTAAAATAGTATAATGTAAAATCCAATATTGGTACACATCACTCAGGGGTGACACCTATAACCAGGGGTGTGTGGGTTGCCTTATTTTCTCCCTTTATGTTAAAAATGGTTTAAGCATATTTAAAGAGTCGTGTTTTTCGCTTACTGTCTTTTGACTTCATGCATAGTGGACTATTTCATATCTACTTCCCTCCAGATGTCTCCAGTGAAAAGAATAACTTATAAAATAAATACAGGCTTTCTTGGCACAGTCAAGTACAGACATTAATGCACAATCGGTGAACCAGTAAGTCTGTTCTACTGTGTTATCTTTAATAGTTTTGGTAATATGGGTTTCCTTTTTGTGTAGCTCATTTCTATCTGAAAATTAGTCCACCTCAAGCAAAGGACCTCTTCATTAACAACAAAGCTGTAATCCACTGCGTCATAAATGGTGATAATCTGAAGGAGGTGGAAGGAGCAACAGTGTCATGGACAGTTGGAGGCCAGAGTCCAACAGCTCATGATGTTCATACTGGTGGTCTTGAACAAACAGGATCTTCATTCTCCAAAACTAGCACGTTGACCATTGAAGAGTCAAGCTGGTTCTCAGGTGCAGAAGTGATGTGCTCCACCACAAGTGGCCAAAAAACAACCTCTGAGAAAATCAAGGTTAAAAAAGGAGGTGAGTCTTTTTGTGTGAAGGCCAAATCTGCTTCTAAAATGTGGGTATTCTCTTCTATCTTTTATTGTCCAATATAAATATGACTTTTCCCCGTGTAGGTAAACCACCCTCTATTACCGTTTACAAGCCTGTCAATGAGACAGAGAGGATGTCCCTGGTTTGTGAGGTCAGCAGCTCTGATATAGCTAATGTCTATATCATGTGGCAAGAGAACGATGACCAGTTCATGGAAGGCAACAGCACAACCGTGATCACCAAAAATCACAACACATCAGTTGTCCTCAGCTACTTAACCGTGACTGGAAAGCAGTACAACAGCGCCAAATTCGCTTGTGCGGTCAAAGATCCCAACATGGAGAATACCACCCAACCGAAAAAAAGCACAACGTCTAAAAGTAAAGACACCTGTCCTCCATGTCCTCTGTCAGATTGTCGCTGAGTGTCCTCTCAGACTGAGATGATCAGGAAGCATCACTGTCTCAGCTGTATGTGTCTGATCAAGATGCTTCCTCTAGTTCACCTGAGTGGTCTGAGATGCTGTCTGCCTCCTGTGTGTTTGTATCTGGTTACTCGTTTTCGTGCTGGGTGTTTGTTGTATGATGCTGCATGGGCCATGCTCTAAATCCAGTCTGTCCAAAACTCTGTTACTATTCACATAACCGCATGCCTGTTATGCAATAATGAATGACAATATCTATAAAGTCTGTCTTTGTGCATATACACACTGGCCTCTGCATGTTTCACTGTGTTGTTATGTATGTTGGAGGGACGTTGTTGTGCTCTGTTAATGCTTTCTCTGTTTCTGTCCATGATCTGCTTGTGTTCTGTGTTCATGTACTTCCATGTGGGTAACGCATTTTTCAGTTCCTCGGCATTGCTACTTGAAACAATAAATCCACATAACTGCATTTGACATCATATAGTCCAACTTTTATGAAGCCCTTTTTTTTTTCACCTCAATTGTTTTGACTAAAATCTTGTAATCAGTGCACTTAATAATCTGCAATTCATATGACACTCAATAGGTTGTGGGCTCTAATCCCACTCCATTGCACTCCTGCCTCTACCTTGGGCAATAACCCCAACTTTTAGGGCTTATCCCTGGGCAGTGCACCTTTGTGGGAAAGGCTGGGTATTAGTTAGGTAGTAATCCAACTATAGATCATAGGAAAATGAATACACTAAACAATACAGTTTACATAGTAAATGTTTTGTTTAGGACATCTGAACTTTTAAATGTGCAATATTATCTGTTATTCTATCATATTAACACATCACTAATCCAACACTCATTGATTAAATAGTTACCAATAAGTAATAGGTACTAATACTGGTACTACTGGTGCTGATAATACTACTAGTACTAATAACTATGAAGTACTATTCATAATGAACATCCAGTAACACATAATAAATGAAAAGGCTGAAAATGTTTATGCTGGTTTATACGTTAAAGAGCACTAATTGTGCTCATTTTTAGGATTTATAATATTATTTTTGGAATTTACTGGAATCGGTCCCGTTGCTTCAATTTTCCCAAAGCAATTCCCAATATTTTTCCTGTGCCTTTAAGCCCCACCTCCCCATGAACATGAAGTGTGCTCAGATTGGTCAGCTCACTGTTTTGATTTCTCAACTGCCAGTTGGCATCCTGCTGCCAATTCTGTCCCCACACCGCTGTGGTTATACTAACAATGGCTTTAGCTCTGCTATATCACTTTGATCGAGAGTCTGATTCTGAAAGCTCACTTTTATAAGATAGACTGGATCAGAAGGTTTACAGTGGTCGAACTGTTTGAGCTCTTTGTGTGTTTTATGAGGGCATGCCAGGCTTGCCAGTAGGTGGGCATTAAGAATTGTGTTACGAGATGATGCCCTTTATAAATATGTATGTGTGATTGTTTCAGGGGAACTTCCAGGTCCAGATCCTGGATTTTATGCACAATGCAATAAGGACATTTTGGAGGAGGACGAGTTCAATAGCTTGTGGTCCACCACCTCTTCCTTCATCTTCCTCTTCATTTTTTCTGCCATCTACAGCACTGTCCTCAGCCTCATCAAGGTATAAATATCCATAATATTTGAAAAATCAAAGCTATGAAATTTTACTATTATTATTATTATTATGTTTACAGTGGTCTTACAAATACTTGGACATTTGTGCCAAATGTAAATACAGCTAAATACAAAAGTTTGACTTTGTGACTCTAATTGTGAAACAAATTTTCCAAGGTTCAAGGTTATGAAGTACTAAATCTGAAAACTGACAGATATCGAGTCTGAAAATTATGATAATGGTTCCAGAATGAGAGTTCCAGAATGGGTTCGCTTAACAATTAAAGCTTCCCCTTTTTATATACTATATATAAAATGTATATTTTCTACATATTTTATTTATAATTTATAGTGTACTAAGTTGGAATAATCACTTCATATTAATATGTATTTACACTTCCAGTCAAAAGTTTAGACAAGCCCTCATCAAAGGTTCTCCTTATGTTTATCCTAATACTTTACTTTAGAATAAAGGTGAAGACATCAAACTATAAAGCAGCACTCATGAAATAATACAGTCCACCTTAAAAATCTCAGAGTGGAACTTTACAGGAGGATGAAACAGCTTTCTTAGCCACAACAACAACTTCCAGTTAGATAGGCGTGTCTAAACCTTTGACTGGTAGTGTATATACTTAATTAATATTTTGTCAAAACATTGAATACTTGAGTACTTAAATAATTAATTAATTTAAGCATAACATAATAGCATAATCACTTAGCATCTTGCAGTACTGGCTTGTTATCCCAGAATTATTATGAAATTTTATTTTAACAAAATATGTTTGTTATTAGCCAGGTTGTTAAACCATTAGACCATTGCAAGACTGTGTTTTCTTGGTAAAGCTTTCATTCAAAAAGCAACCAAAGTGTTTTACAATGATATTGGAGAAGTCTCCAGAGTGCCTTCTGAGTTTATACTTCCATCGTACTTTGGAAACCTAAAAAATATAATTACAGTTTACCAGTGGTTAAAAGGTTGTTGTATGCAAATATTTGTTGGGACCACTATATGTGTGTAACCTCTGTCTTTCTGATCTGTGTTTTTCAGATGAATTAATGAGGAAGAATAATGAACAAGTGGAGCAATTCAGTCCATTTTATCTTGCATCTCTCTCATCATGCTCTTAAGTCTGTCTATTCTCTGCTGATATTTTGTAGTATTAAAATTGAGAGTAAAATGTTACTTTTATACTTTCTTTAAGAACAGAAATAAATGACATCTTTTACTCATTGTTTTTTAATCAGTACAATGTTCTTGGATGATACTGAATAAAACATTTATTAAAACTATAAAATGGATTTTAAATGTGTGGATGAAATGTGTAGAAATTAAGAAAGAGCATGGTTTTACGTTGGTATATGTTGGATAAATAGTGTGGCTCTGCAAAATGTTTGATTGCTGTTCTTTAACACTGTGCAAACCAACCCCAACACAAAACACTTTCTGTACGACCTGTTGTTTAAAAGATAGACATTACATTCAGTTTATTTTTATGCTTGTTTGTTTTTGTTTTTTGTTTATTATAGATTTTAGATTTTTGGTCTTTGTAGTCATCAAATTGAAGTTCCATTTATTATAAAAACTTATGGCTTGCAGTTATATTAAATTTGGCATTGTTTTTTATTTGTTTACCTAACAAAATGGTTTTAAAAATCATAACAGCAGGAGTTTAAAGGACATAGGTGGGATTGGAGGTTGGTTGGCAAAGTTTTACCTCTCTGCTATAAATTTATATATACCATAGATTAGATAAAAAATAGTTAGCAGCAAATTAAACATCTTAAATATTTCCTAGAATTGGACCATTCATGATCAATTAATTCTGTGCACTTTTGCCAACTGGCCCTGACATATGTTTGACAGGCATGGGAAATTTTAGAAAATATACAGTTTAAAAAAAATTATTACATGGAAATTAAACCACAACCTAAAACATGCATTGGCAGTTGGATAACATTTCTCAAGGTCCCATTGTTACAATTTATCATTGAATTTTCAGTAAAAAACAATAATATCAACAATAATAACAAACATAAAACTGTCATACACCTGTTTAAAAGTCTTTTTTTGTTTTACACAATAATATTACAGTTATGATCAACATGAATAATGTTTTTTTCTATTTATTGAATAAACATTGTCATATTAAAGATAAAAAATTAAAGTTCAAATTAAAATTTAAATTCACAAT
>JAMWET010000287.1:30000-57500 GCA_024036415.1 Prochilodus magdalenae
ATGTGGTTCAAGGAAAGCCATAAACTGATATACAACATTACATGACATGAAACTTCATTAACCTTGTCTCCACATTCAGACATCTCACTTCTCAGCATGGTTCTCTTCTCACCATTCAGTCATACTAGTGAGCAACATTGTGACCCCTGGTTCCTATCGCCACCATGTAAAGAAGTCTGAGAGGAGTCATTTCAAATTATGCTGGTAGACATCATATGTTCTACACCTGCTGTTTAGCACATGTTCACACATAGGCAGCAGACTGTAGGCGAGAATTGTAGGGCTCGCTCTCTGTATGACTCTGCATCACTGTCCGTAACCTAATGTGTATTTGCATATCCTCGAGGGACCTTTTCAAGCGTTGAATACTAAATCACAAGGGAGCCCAGAAACCACTGGGTGCACCTGGTGTCAGTTAGACACGGAAATGTTTAGTTGCAAGGTCAGTATGATAAAAGGGTGTAAGGGAGAGCATTTGCATGTGGGTATCTGTACATATCTGTATGTGGTTATCTGTACATAAATGTAATCTATTTGATCAGTTCATTTGTTTATTTATGTTTATCTTATGTATATTGTCATCACAAAGATCAAATAAAAACATAGAAGTCCTGATTTACACAAAAACATAAACACATAAACATAAACACCTGATGAAGAGCAGTTCCAGCACTACCGTTCAAAGCCACCCCAGTTATCCCAATATGTGATAGCTTCCTTAATCATAAGTGGGATCAGCAACCACGCAAGGGCTGCAGTGCTAAATGGGATGCTGATGTCCTTTATACTTGAGGACCGTGGCCTCTTTTTAGTGACCTGATCTTCAGGTTCATGTAACAGCGTAAAGCCGCTGACCTCAACACTGCGGTTTGTGCAGTAAACAAACCAGAAAGACACCCATAGTGTTGAGGGGTCTTCTCACAGTGGAGGGATGGACAAGATGTAGAGATCTGTCCATCCGTTCATCGATTTTGCTGGCCTACCAGGTCTGGCAGGTGGTTGTGAGGCCTCTTTAAAACCTTCTGCCCACTAACATTTCCGAGAATGAAAACAAGGATCAATTTAGAATCAGTAGAACTGCACTGCCCCCATGTGGTAACACACAGTAGCACAACACAAGTCCCTGAAAAATGTGACACTGCAACTCGAGGTCACTACGCCCCTGCAGTGTAAGGGGCTGCAGGCCACATGAGCTAGAGGTTCTGGACTGCATTTGTCGACTGAGATGAAAAGCCAGTGATGATGGTTATGTGAGAGCTATAAATCAGAGTATCAGAGGTGAAACAGATGCGGCAGGGATGCAGTAAGGCGCCTGGGACTTTGCATCAACTGGAAAACCTAAAATAAAGAGGAACACGGGGCTGCTTGTCACAGCACTGTCTCACTCACTTTATTTAGCTTCCAGTCAAACGACCCTTAAGCATCCAAATCACTGAATTCAGGTGTTCCAATCACTTCCATGACCACAGGTGTATAAACCCAGGCACCTAGGCACACAGTCTGCTCCTACGGACAATAGTGAGAGAATGGGCCTCTCTCAGGAGCTCAGTGAACTCCAGCGTGGTACCGTGATAGGATGCCACCTGTGCAACAAGTCCAGTCGTGATATTTCCTCCCTACTAAATATTCCATAGTCCGCAGTCAGGGGGATCCTAACAGGTGGTTGTTACATAAGGTCAATCCTAGCACGAGTGTTGTGGACCAACTATGTAGTTGGGTCAGATTTGGGTCCCATCCTTTAGTTCCATTTATTACACAGTGTATTGGCCAGACTGGGCCAGCCTAGTACTGGGGTTAAAGGAGCCCACATGTAGGCTGGACCAATCTTGCTATCCGGGTAAGCTTTAAAGCTGAAATAAAATTGGTTGTAAATAAAGTTACAGTCATGAAATTCAAATCTTTCTTCAATTACATGTATAAAATATACCTACAGATATTTAAATACATAAATATAAAACTCCAGATTAATAGCGTAATCTCCATACCAAACACAACACAGCAATAAAAGTTTCCTCTGCAGAGGCTCACCTGACTCCCCTTGTTAACAGGAGATGAGTTACATATGGTAGGCACTTGCTAGGTTGCAGTGCATCCACAGCAGCCTTTTACTCTGCTGGTGACCCTTGTTATGTGCAGAGGAACTGGATACTTCATCACAAAAGCAGTCCTCTGGTGTCCTCTAGTGGAGGAGTCCGGCTATGGCAGAGTCCAGACAAACTTACACTAACCAAAAAAAGGATGCTAGCACCCTCTAGTGTCGCATATCATGCATATTACTGATCCACAGGTTTTATTACAGAAACGCTGAACTTTGAGCTAAAGAAAGTGAAGAAGTCTCATTGCATGTTCCATTGTATAGCATATTTGCATCTTTTCAGTTGTAGTTGTTGACAAGGCCATTCTAAAATGGCCTAACCATATCTTAACCTGTAGTGGCCAGGCAGTATGTGTGTGATTTCCAAAAACTGCAACTAGGTTAAACCAGCATTGGAGTATTTACTGCCGGTGTCTATACAGTTACCTGCTTCATCATAATACGATTTCACCATCACTTGGATGGAAAGTTAAAGCATCGGGTAAGTACTGTAAGGATGCAGGTTGATAATAAAGGAACAAAGAAGCATAAAACCTTAAAGTATGCAAATGAGATCTGTTCTGATTGGCTGCTATGTTCTATGTTCTAAACATTTCTCACATCTAAAGCATAAACAAGGTTCTAAATAGATACTGGTTTGGATATGTGGTTCAAGGAAAGCCATAAATTGATATACAACATTACATGATATGAGGCTTCATTAACCTTGTCTCCACATTCAGACATCTCACTTCCAAAAGTGGTTCACTTCTCAGCATTCAGTCATACTAGTGAGCAACATTGTGACCCCTAGGTCCTATCGCCACCATGTAGAGAAGTCTGAGAGGAGTCATTTCAAATTATGGTAGATATCATATGTTCTACACCTGCTGTTTAGCACATGTTCACACATAGGCAGACGACTGTAGGCGAGAATTGTAGGGCTCGCTCCCTGTATGACTCTGCATCACTGTCCGTAACCTAATGTGTATTTGCATATCCTCGAGGGACCTTTTCAAGCGTTGAATACTAAATCACAAGGGAGCCCAGAAACCACTGGGTGCACCTGGTGTCAGTTAGACACGGAAATGTTTAGTTGCAAGGTCAGTACGATAAAGTGGTGTAAGGAGAGCATTTGCATGTGGGTATCTGTACATATCTGTATGTGGGTAAAGTAGCACGACACAAGTTCCTGAAAAATGTGACACTGCAACTCGAGGTCACTACGCCCCTGCAGGCCACATGAGCTAGAGGTTCTGGACTGCATTTGTCAACCGAGATGAAAAGCCAGTTATGATGGTTATGTGAGAGCTATAAATCAGAGTATCAGAGGCAAACAGATGCGGCAGGGATTCAGTAAGGCGCCTGGGACTTTGCATCAACTGGAAAACCTAAAATAAAGAGGAACACGGGGCTGCTTGTCACAGCACTGTCTCACTCACTTTATTTAGCTTCCAGTCAAACGACCCTTAAGCATCCAAATCACTGAATTCAGGTGTTCCAATCACTTCCATGGCCACAGGTGTATAAACCCAGGCACCTAGGCACACAGTCTGCTCCTACGGACAATAGTAAGAGAATGGGCCTCTCTCAGGAGCTCAGTGAACTCCAGCATGGTACTGTGATAGGATGCCACCTGTGCAACAAGTCCAGTCATGATATTTCCTCCCTACTAAATATTCCATAGTCCGCAGTCAGGGGGATCCTAACAGGTGGTTGTTACATAAGGTCAATCCTAGCACGAGTGTTGTGGACCAACTATGTAGTTGGGTCAGATTTGGGTCCCATCCTTTAGTTCCATTTATTACACAGTGTATTGGCCAGACTGGGCCAGCCTAGTACTGGGGTTAAACGAGTCCACATGTAGGCTGGACCAATCTTGCTATTGGGTAAGCTTTAAAGCTGAAATAAAATTGGTTGTAAATAAAGTTAGAGTCATGAAATTCAAATCTTTCTTCAATTAAATGTATAAAATATACCTACAGATATTTAAATACATAAATATAAAACTCCAGATTAATAGCGTAATCTCCATACCAAACACAACACAGCAATAAAACTACAAAGCAAACAAGTCAGCTTCTTATTTGCTTGCTTTTTCAAAGTTTCCTCTGCAGAGGCTCACCTGACTCCCCTTGTTAACAGGAGATGAGTTACATATGGTAGGCACTTGCTAGGTTGCAGTGCATCCACAGCAGCCTTTTACTCTGCTGGTGACCCTTGTTATGTGCAGAGGAACTGCATACTTCACCACAAAAGCAGTCCTCTGGTGCCCTCTAGTGGAGAAGTCCAGCTATGGCAGAGTCCAGACAAACTTACACTAACCAAAAAAAGGATGCTAGCACCCTCTAGTGTCGCATATCATGCATATTACTGATCCACAGGTTTTATTACAGAAACGCTGAACTTGCATGTTCATTCATTGCATGTTCCATTGTATAGCATATTTGCATCTTTTCAGTTGTAGTTGTTGTCTTAACCTGTAGTGGCCAGGCAGTATGTGTGTGATTTCCAAAACTGCAACTAGGTTAAACCAGCATTGGAGTATTTACTGCAGGTGTCTATACAGTTACCTGCCTCATCATAATACGATTTGACCATCACATGGATGGAAAGTTAAAGCATCTGGTAAGTACTGTAAGGTTGCAGGTGGATAATAAAGGAACAAAGAAGCATAAAACCTTAAAGTATGCAAATGAGATCTGCTCTGATTGGCTGCCCTTATTTACCAGCGAGCACTAAGCAGAAGTTCTCTATTATGCACTGTCCTGCCACTTACTTGTATCCAAACTCATTGTCCATTTTTCAGCTCCATTGACCATACAGTTCTACAGTTAGAGACTGGACTCCATCTGTTTCTCTGTATACTGTATTACCTTGTTCTTAAATGGTGTGGACCCCCACCGGACCACCACATAGCAGGTATTATGTGGGTGGTGGATCATTCTCAGCAGTGATAGTGTTAGTGTGCATTGTGCTGGTGTGAGTGGTTCAGACACAGCAGTGCTGCTGGATACCTTAGTGTCACTGGAGGACTGATAATCATCCACCACCCAAAACTATACATTCAACAGCGTCCTGTGGGCAGTGTCCTGTGGGCAGTGTCCTGTGGGCAGCGTCTGGTCGGCAGTGTCCTGTGGCCTCTGATGAAGGACTAGAGGATGACCAACACTGCACTGTGCAACAGTAGATGAGCTATCGTCTCTGACTGTACATTTACGAGGTGAAGCAGCAAAGTAGGAGTGTCTAATAGAGTGGACAGTGAGTGGACACAGTGTTTAAACACTCCAGCAGCACTGCTGTGTCTGATCCACTCACACCAGCACCATTCACAGTAACACACCACCACCACATCAGTGTCACAGCAGTGCTGAGAATGATCCACCACCTACATAATACCTGCTCTGTGGTGGTCCGGTGGGGGTCCTGACCGTTGAAGTACAGGGTAGTAAATTATGCAGAGAAACAGATGGCCTACAGTCTGTAGAACTACAGAACGCTGCTATATGGCTTTGCTAAATGTGTAATGTTAAATGATTTAGATGTTGTGACTAATGTTGCTCTTAAGTTACCCAATACAGTGACCCCATTCAGGTCAGGCTGTTTCATTTAATGCCCGCAATTCTGCCATGAACCTATAGAGGGCACTAAAACCTTTGTAATGTGCTTGCTCTAAGCATAACAAATATATGATGTTTTACTAACTTAATTATTATTGCTATTTATTCATGGTACTTTATTGTTTTTATTGTTGTTTACATATATTAACATATGATGCATTTGTTTTTAATGATTTTGTAGCCTGTAATCCTAATAATGATATAATAATTCAGTTGTCCTTCAGGACAGACCTAAAAAATGACTCTATGACTTTGAAAGTTTTATTTGTTTGTTTGTTTATTTTATTTATTCATTGTATTTACTTATTTCTGAATTATTGTTCACAAAATCATGTTAACTAAATGCCAACCAAACTTTATGCACTAGTACATTGAATTTAAACCAATGAATTCAATTTAAATTGAATTAGTCCCTGATTGTGAAAATACAGAAGGACATGAAGGTGTATTTATAGTTTTATTTTGTTTGTTTGTGTAGTTTCAAATATTAGAAGAATATTTAAGAATTTGAGTTTGGTGGTAATATTTTGGAATACTTTACTTTGAAAATATTTACAATATTTTTCCAACTATCCATATATTTTCTTACACATTTCTACAAATTTTATAAAGGTGAAAAAACAACAGAAGTATCAAGTTTTAAAGATGAAATATTGCACAATGCAACATAGAATAGTATGTTATGTAAGAAATAAAATATTAACATGACTATTCTTAGTGCTGCATACATAAACAGTTCATATTTCAGCACTCTTTAGTCATTAAACTCTTTTAAGATGTGAATCAGAAGCTGATTGGACAAATTATTTAAAAAAAAAAGACTAAAAAAAGAATTTTTAGGAATGATGCCATGATTTTAACAGCGTTCAATGGAATCAGTGATTTAGGATGTACAGCTCTCTCGTGAGTTATTTTATCAGTCAATTGTTGTGCTCTTCCAGTTGGATTACTTTATATCTAATCTACTTTGACCATGCATAAACAGCCCTGCACACAAATCTATTACATACAGCTCTTTTACATGTGAGGTTTATTCTGTCCACTCCTTGGCCAGTTGGTTTGTATACACCAGCGTGTGTGTGTGTATGGTGCAGTGTAAATGGGTGTTTTAGTGAAGGTGTGTATCACTGTGATGGTAGCTACCACAATGATACAGACCTTTACAAATACTGTATATAGGACTACAGCAGCAGTCCAGGCTGTTTGTGTGACCGAGTCGATATAAGATCAATCACAGGTCCAGCATTAAGGACACTGGTGTGAGGAGATGAGCTGGGAATGAGGATGTGTTGGCGGTTGTTTTTGTATTGGAATGTATCACTGTGCATGCGGGTAGTGGGTGGGACACCATGATTGAAGCTATTACAAAAACCTGCTGCATTAGCCATGTAGTGTTATATCTATTAGTGTTATATCTATTAGAATTATAGACATTAGTGTTATATCTATTAGGGTTATAGCCATTAGTGTTATATCTATTAGGGTTATAGCCATTAGTGTTATATCTATTAGGGTTATATCTATTAGGGTTATGGCCATTAGTGTTATATCTATTAGTGTTATATCTATTAATGTTATATGCATTTGTGTTAGAGTCAATAAAGTTAATCCCATTTGTGCTATATATCTATTAGTGTTATATCTTTTCGTGTTATATCTATTAGTGTTATATCTATTAGGGTTATAGCCATTAGTGTTATATCTATTAGAGTTATATCTATTAGGGTTATATCTATTAGAGTTATAGACATTAGTGTTATATCTATTAGGGTTATAGCCATTAGTGTTATATCTATTAGGGTTATATCTATTAGGGTTATAGCCATTAGTGTTATATCTATTAGAGTTATATCTGTTAGGGTTATATCTATTAGTGTTATATCTATTAGAGTTATAGACATTAGTGTTATATCTATTAGGGTTATAGCCATTAGTGTTATATCTATTAATGTTATATGCATTTGTGTTATATCTATTAGAGTTATATCTATTAGGGTTATAGCCATTAGTGTTATATCTATTAGTTTTATATCTATTAATGTTATATCCATTTGTGTTATAGTCACTAGTTATATATATCTATCAGTTTTATGTATATTTGTGTTATATCTATTAGTATTTATACAAATCATTTTAGAAAAATTATTAAAATAGACTAAGGAAAGAATTGAATTAAACCTCCGTGGTCTGGTTTTTATGAATCACATGTCACTATGAGGTTTAATATTGTTGTTCATTAATTGTCTTCACGGAAATCAGTGGTCTCCGGATGTACAGGCCTCTGGGTGATGTTGGCACAAAATTACTCTTACGACTTTACATTTTTACATTTTTTGCACACAAAACTTTTTTTTTTTGTCCGAGGCCAAAATTCTCAAATTTATTTAAATAGCAATTGGGTAGCATTATTCATTCCAAGCATCAGGATGTCCTTATCTTCTTTATTTTTCTTTGTTTTTCCAAAGCTTAGTCAGCTGCATTTTATACTTCAGACCATCCAAATAACCCCACACATATTCAGTGTTTGCAGTTTGGATTTTGGGGTGTTGCGGTCTGGATTTCTGGGATGGTCAGTGCAATTGTTCTGAGACCTCCATATCATTAAAGTGACTTTTCACAGTGAAAGGATGACAGACATCCTTTAGGACCTCCATATCATGTGTTGTTGATCTGATAGGGACAGTTTCGGTGGTCGACCAAGTGTTCCAGGTGGCTGTTAGGAGGTCCATTTCCTCTATAGCTTATTGGAACCCAGTTCTGTAATTTTCTACTGATTTTCTGTACTGGCTAATATTTATTTATGATAGCGCATTATTTTATCAACCAATTGTTGTGCTCTTCCAGTTGGATTACTTTATATATAATCTACTTTGACCATGCATAAACAGCCCTGCACACAAATCTATTACATACAGCTCTTTTATATGTGAGGTTTATTCTGTCCACTCCTTGGTCAGTTGGTTTGTATACACCAGCGTGTGTGTGTATGGTGCAGTGTAAATGGGTGTTTTAGTGAAGGTGTGTATCACTGTGATGGTAGCTACCACAATGATACAGACCTTTACAAATACTGTATATAGGACTACAGCAGCAGTCCAGGCTGTTTGTGTGACCAGGTCGATATAAGATCAATCACGGATCCAGCGTTAAGGACATTGGTGTGAGGAGATGAGCTGGGAATGAGGATGTGTTGGCGGTTGTTTTTGTATTGGAATGTATCACTGTGTATACGGGGGGTGGGGCACAGTGATTGAAGCCATTACAAAAACCTGCTGCATTAGCACTGTAGTGTAATACCCATTAGTGTTATATCTATTAGTGTTATATATATTAGAGTTATATATATTAGGGTTATAGACATTAGTGTTATATCCATTTGAGTTATAGTCACTAGAGTTATAAAGCTATTAGTGGTATAGCCATCAGTGTTATATCTATTAGGGTTATAGACATTATTGTTATATCTATTAGGGTTATAGACATTATTGTTATATCTATTAGGGTTATAGCCATTAGTGTTATATCTATTAATGTTATATGCATTTGTGTTATAGTCACTAGTTACATAGCTATTAGTGTTATATCTATTAATGTTACATCCATTTGGGTTAAAGCCACTCGAGTTATATATCTATTAGTGTTCTGTATATTTGTGTTATATCTACTAGTGTTATATCTATTAGTGTTATATGTATTAATGGTATGTATATTTGTGTTATATCTATCAGTATTTAGACAAATAATTTTAGACAAATTATTTTAAAAAAGACTAAAGAAAGAATTGAATTAAACCTTTGAGTTTTTATGAATGATGTCATGATTTTAACAGTGTTCATTAATTTTCTTCATGGAAATCAGTGTCTCAGGATGTACAGGCCTCTGGTGAGTTGGCACAAAATTACTCTTACTCTATACATTTTTGCACAAAACTTTTTTTTTTTGTCCGAGGCCAAAATTCTCAAATTTATTTAAATAGCAATTGGGTAGCATTATTCATTCCAAGCATCAGGATGTCCTTATCTTCTTTATTTTTCTTTGTTTTTTCAAAGCTTAGTCAGCTGCATTTTACATTTTGGACCATCCAAATAACCCCAAACATATTCAGTGGTGTTGCGGTCTGGATTTTGGGATGGTCAGTCAATTGTTCTGAGAACACCTGCAACATCCTTTTAGACCTCCATATCATTAAAGTGACTTTTCACAGTGAAAGGATGGACAGAAACACCTGTGGATGTCCTCAGATATTACAAGTGTTGTTGATCTGATAGGGACAGATTCAGTGGTTGACCAAGTGTTCCAGGTGGCTGTTAGGAGGTCCATTTCCTCTATAGCTTATTGGAACCCAGTTCTGTAATTTTCTACTGATTTTCTGTACTGGCTAATATTTATTTATGATAGCGCATTATTTTATCAACCAATTGTTGTGCTCTTCCAGTTGGATTACTTTATATATAATCTATTTGGGCCATGCATAAACAGCCCTGCAGACAAATTTATTACATACAGCTCTTTTATATGTGAGGTTTATTCTGTCCACTCCTTGGTCAGTTGGTTTGTATACACCAGCGTGTGTGTGTGTATGGTGCAGTGTAAATGGGTGTTTTAGTGATGGTGTGTATCACTGTGATGGGAGCTACCACAATGATAGAGACCTTTACAAATACTGTATATAGGACTACAGCAGCAGTCCAGGCTGTTTGTGTGACCGGGTCAATAGAAGATCGATCACAGATCCAGAGTTAAGGACATTGGTGTGAGGAGATGAGCTGGGAATGAGAATGTGTTGGCGGTTGTTTTTGTATTGGAATGTATCACTGTGTATACAGCGGGTCTTGGACACAGTGATTGAAGCCATTACAAAAACCTGCTGCATTAGTATTGTAGTGTTATATCTATTAGTGTTATATCTATTAGAGTTATAGACATTAGTGTTATATCAATTAGGGTTATAGCCATTAGTGTTATATCTGTTAGTGTTCTGTATATTAGTGTTATATCTACTAGTGTTATACTTATTAGTGTTATATCTATTGATGGTATGTATATTTGTGTTATATCTATTAGTATTTAGACAAATAATTTTAGACAAATTATATGATAGATAGATAGATAGATAGATAGATACTTTATTGATCCCAGAGGGAAATTCAAGATATAAAGATATAAAAAAGGCTAAAGAAAGAATTGAATTAAACCTCTGAGTTTTTATGAATGATGTCATGATTTTAACAGTGTTCATTAATTGTCTTCATGGAAATCAGTGACTCCGGGTGTACAGGCCTCTGGTGAGTTGGCACATAATTACTCTTACTTTATACATTTTTGCACAAAACTTTTTTTTTTTGTCCGAGGCCAAAATTCTCAAATTTATTTAAATAGCAATTGGGTAGCATTATTCATTCCAAGCATCAGGATGTCCTTATCTTCTTTATTTTTCTTTGTTTTTCCAAAGCTTAGTCAGTTGCATTTTATACTTCGGACCATCCAAATAACCCCACACATATTCAGTGGTGTTGCGGTTTGGATTTTGGGATGGTCAGTCAATTGTTCTGATAACACCTGCAACATCCTTTTAGACCTCCATATCATGTGCTGTTGATCTGATAGGGACAGTTTCGGTGGTCGACCAAGTGTTCCAGGTGGCTGTTAGGAGGTCCATTTCCTCTATAGCTTATTGAAACCCAGTTCTGTAAACTTTGATTTTCAATAGAAGATCAATCACAGATCCAGCGTTAAGGACTTTGGTGTGAGGAGATGAGCTGGGAATGAGAATGTGTTGGCAGTTGTTTTTGTATTGGAATGTATCACTGTGTATACGGGGGTGGGTGGGACACAGTGATTGAAGCCATTACAAAAACCTGCTGCATTAGCACTGTAGTGTTATATCTATTAGTGTTATATCTATTAACGTAATAGCCATTAGCGTTATAGCCATTAGTGTTATATCCATTTGTGTTATAGTCACTAGAGTTATATAGCTATTAGTATTATACCCATTAGTGTAATATCTATTAGTGTTATATTTATAAATATTATATCCATTAGTGTTATATCTACTAGTGTTATATCTATTCGTGCTATATCTATTAGTATTATATCTATTGGTGTTATAGCTGTTAGTGATAACCAACAAAGCATAATTGGACAATTCCCAAACCATTGTCATCAAACCTGTTTTCTTCTTCCAGTTGGATTATCTTATATCTATTCTCCTTTTGATCAGACATAAAGACAAATCTATTACATACTGTTCTTTTACATGTGAGGTTCATTCTGTCCACTCCTTGGTCAGTTGGTTTGTGTACACCAGTAGTGTGTGTGTATGGTGCAGTGTAAATGGGTGTTTTGGTGATGGTGTGTATCACTGTGTATGGAGTGGCCACAGTGATACAGACCTTTACAAATACTATACAGCAGTTCGTGTAGAGGTTTTTGTGTGATCGGGTCATTAGAAGATTGATCAGAGAGCCAAAGTTAATGCTGTCTGGTTGAGGAGACGGGCCGGGAATGAGAATGTGTTTGCTGTTGTTTTTGTATTGGAATGTATCACTGTGTCTACGGGCAACCACAGTGATGGAAGCCATTACAAAAACCTGCTGTGGACTTAATAATGTTAACAAGCCGCTGGATTTATAGAAAGCAAGTTTAAGTGTAGCACAAAAAATAAAAACAACAGTAACAAAGATGATAACAACAACAACAGCAACAACAAGAACACTGTTGCAGTCAAGGTGCAACAGCTCTAGTCACATGGGATCATTTTTTGCTGGTATTGCAAGTGAAACAAAGGAACAAATTTCAATATTTTTTAAACCTATGCTAACTCATGTTAACTTAGAAATTCACAAAAACAAAACACAATTAAGCTAATATGGCAAAGCACTTTTGCCATATTAGCTCAGTTGTTTATAGAACCCTTATGTTTACTGGCAGAGAATAACCAAAAGCCCAGGAAGTCTTTGCTGGATATCGCAGCAAAAGACTTCAATATAAGTTTAATATAAAAGAAGATTTTAATATAATGTTTAATAACCCAACCAGCAGTAAATAATTACTGAACAGCTGAATTATTTTCCGGAATTATTATGCATTCATGATTAAATTCATTTTGTGCACTTGTATCAACCAACCCCAATACTGGCAAATGTGTTGGGGATAGTGGGCATAACATTAAAAGTGTAAACAAATAAAGCAACAAATTAAAACATGACCAGAGTTTTAAAGATAAAGGAGTAATTTGTGAGATCATGCAATCTGTCAAATAATACTCCAAATAAAAGAAGGAAACATATCAAGAAATACACACTCCCTCCTCCTCCCTCTTCACTCCTAACCAGTCTAGAAGAAACACTGTGAGTTCAACATCAAACTTCATCTCTCTACTCTCCAGAAGCGTATAGGCTGAAAATGTGACAACCAACCCCAAAATCAGTGTGACAACCATCCACATCCCTCAGGACATGAAATTTACTTAATTTGCATTATGTTAGATGCCTAGAATTGATCTTTCAATCAAAATAGATATACTGAATCAAAATAAAATTAAATGTTTATCAAATTTGTAGGTAAAATGTTGGTCATTTTATTTTGTATATTGTGAGAGCTCCCCCATAGCTAAATACTGACTGTGCCAACTGACCCCGGCTCATCGTTACCCAAAACAACAAACAGTAAAATTAACAATACAACCAATTACATTACGGTTACGTCACAAATACGTTGAAAATAAAAATAATACAAATTAGAGATACAGTAAAGTTTAGTTTAGCCACATCTATAGGAAAAATACAAATTCACTAAAATTAATTTCCAAAGCTACTAAGAATGCTGGAAAGGCTTTTTAGCGTCCGGGCTAATTAATTTACAAATTAATTTAGTGACATGCCAGTCCAGTTGTTATGTTTTATAATGTTTTCCGCTTAACATAAAAATATACTTTGGTGGCCACAAATATTACTGCACTAAACTGTCCTCACGGCTGATGTCACATTTAACAGATCATGTATTTTCTAATGCCAGATTAAAAGTATTGTAAAGTAATGAGAGTATTTTTTATATAGGCGTGGTGGATATGGCACAAATATTATATCACAACACTTTAATGCATGTTTACCATATGCATCATGATGGTTAGATGAAACAGATACTACTATTACTAAAAATAATAATAATCATGATGATGATGATAATAATAATAATAATAATAATAATAATAATAATAATAATAATAATAAATAATAATACAAAGTTTTATTGCACTGCATTAAATAGGGTTCACATTTTGCTCACAGTGTAATGAAACACATAGTTACTCAGAGTTCTTTAAGTAGCAATATCCAACAAAATGCTTAGAAAATCATACTGTGACATGATTTATCACAATAATCATAACATGTTACGATGTAGACCACCCGTAGTATAACATAAAGAGTTTCACTAAAGCAGAGACCTGCCGGGTGAAATATGTTGAACGTGGGAGGCGGGCTGTGACATTTGAGCCTGAGACGTTTGTTCAAGAAATGGCACTTTCTGCAGAAATAGCTCCTTCTGAAGTCTATCCAGCTCTTTTCCAGGATAATGTAGACTTCTGATATTGGACCTGGATTTGTGCAGATGTTCTGGATATGGTTTTGTGTTGTTGGTTTTTGAAAGCTGCACTTACTCCTGTTGTAGGGAGAATGCAGTCTGGTGGAGGTTTTTGTGCAGCGATATAAGGCAGTGATAACTACGACCACGGCGATTTGCAGGTGGACAAAAACCCCACAGGCCGAGACCTCAGGATCCGAGACGTTTGGCAGGAAGGGCTTCAGTAACAGAGGAAAGAACACCGTAGGGGCTGAATAGGTCACAATATATTCACATCTGCCAGGCACCAACTGACCTACCAACAGAGGAGGATGTCATTCTGGTGTGTATTTAGTTTATGTATCGTATCTTTATTAAGACTTCACTTATCTGAAGAGTCTGCAATTTTCAATACAAGAAGCACTTTGAGGAAAAGAGATAACTGCTGTAGTTCACTGCTCCAAAAGCAAACTGCTCCTACTGCAAGCCCTGTTGTGCAGAGGGCTATTTGTCATGGTGTGAGTCACTGTGCAATACAGCGGGTCACTGTGATAGAAACCATGACAAAATCTAGTTCGGCAGAGTCGACATGAAACTCGGACAACATGCGGACAATCAGGCTCTGCTAAGTAATGAGTAAGCCAGGCAGTTGAATGTAATGCAAAGTGAGCTACAATTGGAAAAAAGAATGGGCCTCATTCAGCAAAATCTTTTTCTTAAATTTGTCCTATTGTCCAGTTTCAGAAAACATATGTTTTCATTTTTTTGTGTGTATATACTGTATATATAATGCATGTATGTACAAACTATTGATTGTGTGTATATTATTGTTCATATATATTCAGTTAACTTCTCTCCCAGTGTTATATGTAGTTAGCATCCAATACCTGACATTCTGTAATCATAGCTTCATTAAGTTCAATAAGATGCTAATGGAATTTAATAGATGCATGCAGATGCTTTAATGCTTTAATAAATGCAATGTCTGTAAGGAGAACTCTAATTATATTGTTAGTTATCATATAGTAAGTATATACAGACTGAGTAGCTTATTATCTTGGTGCATCCCTATGCATATATATGTGTATATATATATATATATATATATATATATATATATATATATATATATATATATATATTATGCATAGGGATGCACCAATATAATAAGCTACTCAGTCAGTATTAATCCATTACCCTAAACCATCATGTAAATGCTGAACTAAACTTTTTACAAGTTGAACTTTACAATTGTAATTTTGATCTTTTTATTTGTTCATTATAATAATAATAATAATAATAATTATTATTATTATTATTATTATTATTATTATTTTCAATGCTGATAAAAGTTGTGTGCATGTGTGAAATAAAAAGAACTTTCTGTATTGCAGAATTGGGTTGTGTTGTGCTTGAGCATTTAGGAGATAGATAGATGGTATTTGAGTTTTGAGATAGATGGTATTCAGATGGCTATTTAAGCAAAGTGCATCCAGACAAACACATCATTACCAGCTCAGATGTTTAAGTGAGGGGAAAAGATGGCTTCAGACTGGTATCTGCCAATACTCAAAGTTGCGGTATCAGTATTAGTATCAGTATCAGTATCAGGCATTAACGAGTGGTATCGAGACACCCCTAATATGCAATATATATATATATATATATATATATATATATATATATATATATATATATATATATATATATATATATATAATACCATAATAACAATTTAAGCTATTTCATATGTAGGGTTAAATTATACAAGATGCAATCTAAAATATTATAGACTACTCAAATGCATTTTTACTTCACTATAAGAACTAAATACAGTTTTTTGCTTTTTTGTCATATAATTCATTTTGAGTTTTGGTTATGTGATGGATTTAAAATATGATGAATTCTGGATAAAATCCTTTATGGCTTAATGACATACATGTCTCCAACCAAAATGTTTTTATATTGTAAAAAACTGTATTGCTGTAAAACTGTACTACTAATAACTATAAACGTGAATAGATGTGGAACGTAGATGGATAGATAGATAGATAGATAGATAGATAGATAGATAGATAGATAGATAGATAGATAGATAGATAGATAGATAGATAGATAGATAGATACTTTATTGATCCCAGAAAGAAATTCAAGGTTTAACAGGTTACATCAAATGGAATGAAAACATATCACTATCACTATATGCTGTATGTCCTATATGATTTAAAGGCATATACGTGTACAGCTGGCATCTTAACTGTTATGTTAGTTCTTTTAACTTTACTGGTCATTTACACGTGCCTTACTGCCCATGTGCTAATGCACACATCCTTGAATGAGACAGACTGATGGTGATTAGCAGCTGAATGTTTTTGCTATTGTACATGTCACCGTGTGGGGGGAGCACAGTGATTCACACAGTGACAAAAATATCACTCAACAATGCAGTTTTATTATAACACAAATAAAACACTACATAATGTCTTAATCTCCTCCACCTCGTGCATGTAGATAAAGAGCAATACAGCCATTACAAAAACCTACTGCTGAGACTGCAGTACTGGACTAGTGAATCGCACCTGATCAGTATATTAATAAGCGGAAGAAAAAAATACACATGACTGCATGGAACTTTTTGAACAGTGAATATTACTTAAAGTAATCAATAAAATAATCAGTGTATAATGTGCAGTTTTTAAGATTTTGTGACAATGAGGAACTGATTATGCATTCATTCATTCCTCTAACCCAGGGTTTCTCCATCTGTGGACCAAGTTCAAGTGTTCAAGTTCCAGGTTTTATTTGTCATTTCAACCATATACAGTGGTGTACAGTACACAGTGAAACTAAATAACGTACCTCCAGGACCAAGGTGCTACATCTAACAATAGACTACACAAAACAATACAACATAAAGTGCACGTGTGCAAGTGCACAAGACACTATACTATAAATACACATACCATTTACAAGACAAACAATAAATACAGGGGAGGGGAAACAGTGCAGTCGGCCCCTTAGTAGTGGGAGCAGTAAGGTACAGTTGTGCATATTTGGTATAAATGCAAACACTAGACACTGTAAACACTGTACTTGAATTTAGCAGCAGTACTAAGGTTATCCAGTTGGTAGAAGTTGGTGGTATGTGTGTGTGTGTGTGTGTTCAGTTCAGACACTAATGTGTTTGTCTCGATGGTTCCTCTGTAGAAGGTGGTGAGGATGGGAGGTGGGAGATGTGCCTTCCTCAGCCTTCACAGGAAGTAGAGACGCTGCTGGGCTTTCCCGGTTATGGTGCTGGTGTTGAGGGACCAGGTGAGATCCTCTGCCAGGTGAACTCCAAGGAACTTGGTGCTCTTGACAATCTCCACAGCAGAGCCATCGATGTGAAGTGGAGTGTGATCACGCCTTGTCCTTCTGAAGTCAACAACTATCTCTTTAGTCTTGTCTACGTTCAGAAACAGGTTATTGGTGACAGTTTGGTGACAGGTTGACAGGCAACAGCTATAAACCTGCGGTTAGAAGCTCAGTTCCTGGTGATGACATCATTGATGATGCAGGACGCAGTAGAAGGGGGCATGTCAGTAAGCTAAAATAATTTACATCAGTGTTGTGGTACATTTAGAGCATCAAATGCTGTAAACATGTAGTATTGAATGTATGTCCTAATACAGTATGTCTGTGTTTATGAGTACAACTCATGTTGGTCAGCTAGGTAATGTTAGGGTTACGATAAATATGTTATTACAAACATATCATACCAGACAACTGTAGAAAACTTTACATTACTATAATAAATCAGTTCTTGATCACTAAAAGCCTTTGTTACCATTAATTACATGCATTATATGAATACATATGAGAGGCCTAAATAATAAATGAATCATGTATATTAATTATCATACATTGGTCATACATTACAAAGTTTTTGCACGTTTCCCATCGTGAAAGTCAAACCAAACACATTTGGAAACATGGTAGCTCGGACCAAGCGGTTCAAACCAACATGGTTCAAACTGTTGTGGTAAGAACAAATGGTCGTACTTTAGATGTTAGTTAGTTTAACGATCCAGTGTGGCACCTTAGCTCAGTGATTACCTCTGTCGTTGTATGGGAAACGCACCCCTGGTCCGCAGATCTATCCTCAGGGGAAGACAGTAGTCCATACTGGGCTGGTAATGGCACTCTGTCATAAATTGAAAAAAAGTATAAATGAAATATAAATATTTAGTATTAATTTAGTAAAATCAAGAGATCAGTTGTGTTTAGAAAAACAAACATTACATACCGGAAAACATAACAAAACATAAATAACAGAAACACACAAATAAATATTTATCGCAGAAGTAATGTAATTGAATATCAGCAGACTGACTACATTTACGGCATTTAGCTGAATGTAGTGTTAGGAGTCTTGCCCAAGGACCCTTATTGGTGTAGCACAGCAAAGTCACCCAGACTGGGATTCAAACCCCAGTCCCCCATGTGTGGTGGTGACTACTTGGCGGGTAGTGGTGTTATCCGCTGAACTACACCAACCACCTATGACTAGGCAGCCGCAGGTGCCTGCTTTAGACAATTAGATAACTAAGGATGAAGAAGTATTTGGAGAAGCAAGTACAACCCAGGCTAGATCAAATACGGATTTGCATAGGTGAAGCTGATAATGCTAAACCCAAAAGTGCAGTGTGTGGGTTATCTTCTTCAAATGAAACACTAAAATCTAACAGGGCAAACACCCTACTCATGTACCAATGCCGGTGTGGTACCATTAATGAAAATGCAATGGACTGCAGCCAGTCAATTATTTCCACAACATCACAGTCCAGTGTGCCCTGAAAGCTAGCTACCAATCGCTAAGGATTTGGTGCTACAAGCCTCCATTGATATGTGCCGCGAGAGGATCACCAAAGCTGCAGCAAAGAACTACTGAAAGTACCACTCTCTGGCATGATAGCATAGATGGTTAGATGGGTTGTTGAGGTGCGGACTGACATACAGAGTAAGCTTTTAGACAGGATTAAGGAAAGTCCACAGTTTCGCTCTGTAACTAGATGATTTGTTGTTATTGACATTTGTTTAGCTGTGCATGATTTTTTGATATGAAGGAAACTCACTCATCCCCTTTCCCTCCCATTGCTCACTAGCTGCTCTTTTCATATCCTGAGAAGCACTGCTGTGTCTGGTCCACTCACACCAGCACAACACACACTCACACTCCACCACCATGTCAGTGTCACTGCAGTGCTGAGAATGATCCACCACCTACATCATACCTGCTCTGTGGTGGTCCTGTGGGGGTCCTGACCATTGAAGAACAGGGTAATACAGTATACAGAGAAACAGATGGACTACAGTCTGTACCTGTAGAACTACACAGTGCTCGTGTATGCTCAGTGGAGCTGATAAAATGAACAATCAGTGTAGATACAACGAGGCACACCTAATTGAGTGGTCAATGAGTCTATGAAGTTTGGAAATGATTTAGGGGGTGCTATTAAAATTTTAGATTTTTAAAAAATAGGCAAGTTAAAAGAGATCTCCAAATCATGTTCAAGTGATGACATTTCAGTGTAGCCTGTGCTCTGCTTAAAGCAACAACATATGGCAACACATGCAAATACTTTATGATTAACATGGATTAGTTGCTGGGAGTTAAAAGATCTGACCTAGCTACTGAAGCGTTTAACGGTTTGTGCATGTGTTACATTAAGAAATATGCAAAAATATTTAGTATATGTAATATTGACAGTGTCGGTGGAGTTTTTGAACTGCAGCGTGTCACCGTGGGCAGTGGAACCACAATGGTTTCCCCCCTTACAAAAACCTCTCAGACAGAGCTCTTCAGTCAGTTGTACAGACTAAATAGCTTTTATAGGTGTATGTAAAAATTAATTAAATTACATGTTTTTCCAAGTGGAAAATCATCGAACACATTAACACTTCAGCACTATTTGAAGATGTGTTACAGCCATCAGCATTTTAATGTACAATTACTGTTTATTCGCTAAAAGATACATATTATGTGGAAAATAACTTAAACTTAAAATATGGTCTGCTGAATTTCATAGTATATTTAATTTTTCCAATATGTTTAGCCTACCAAATAGATAGAAATTGTGAACTTAAAGAAGGCATTTATTTATGTCTGTTCTCTGTACAGGATGTTTAACTTGTCTTTAAATCAACTGAAGATGTCATTTATCTGAGGGTCTCAACACATGTACAAGTGTACAGCTCTGAAAGTATAAACATCCATTGTTTTCTTCATTTATCTGTTATTTTACTGAACAACACAGTGCTGCATTACACCATGAGAAAGATCTACACAGTTCACTGTATAATAATATTTTGTAGTGAATTTTTTGTGAATTAGATGCTGTATGGGAGAGTGATGCAGAGGAAGCCTTTTCTCCACCCACATCACAAACAGAGCCGCTTGAGGTATGCTAAAGCACATTTGGACAAGCCAGCTTCATTTTGGAATAAGGTGCTGTGGACTGATGAAAGTAAAATAGAGTTATTTGGGCATAACAAGGTCCGTTATGCATGGAGGAAAAAGAACACAGCACCCCAAGAAAAACACCTGCTACCTACAGTAAAATTTGGTGGTGGTTCCATCATGCTGTGGGGCTGTGTGGCCAGTATAGGGACTGGGAATCTTGTTAAAGTTTAGGGACGCATGGATTCCAATCAATATCAGCAGATTCTGGAGACCAACTCTGTCTGACATACAAACACAACACCAATAACAGGACTCAAACACATACACACACCAATAACACGGACTTACACAACACATACGGTGCTTTTTTTTTTTCATCTGTTGTATACAGTACATTAATGTATATATTACTGTACAATAGCCTACTCTTGTTTATGCTTATAGTATTTATTTACGGGGCTGGACCCTTTCATATTTATAACCTGTTCCAACAAGACAACGACCCTAAAAACACTGCTCACAAATCTACTAATGCACTTCATGCAGAGGACATGTGCAATGACAAGTACAACGTTCCGGAATGGCCTATCTCAGTCCCCAGACCTGAATATTATTGAAAATACAACTCCGGTGGTCAGTCCCCACCTTAAATGAGTGGTGTCCACTGTCCATGCTCGGAAACCATCAAACCTGAATGAACTAGAGATGTTTTGTAAAGAAGAATGATCTAAAATACCTTCAGCCACAATCCAGACTCTCATTAGAAGCTATAGGAAGCGTTTAGAGGCTGTTATTTCTGCGAAAGGAGGATCTACTAAATATTGAGTTATGGTTTTTTTTGGTGTCCAAATTTATGCACCTGCCTAATTTTGTTTAGACAATTATTGCACACTTTCTGTAAATCATATAAACTTCATTTCACTTCTCAAATATCACTGTGTTTGTCCCCTATATGATATATTTAACAGAATTTTTTTATTCAAACAATCAATGCTTTATAAAGGTAAATCAGGAAAATTAACAAGGCTGCCCAAACTTTCGCACCCCACTGTAAGTTTAGGGGGCCGGGTTTTTGTGTTAGGTACATTGAAGCATCTTCATCAACGGAACGCTGGAAACATTCCCCAGCATAGACATAGAGATCCCAATATATCATGCCCTTTTCATGCCCTGGATCTTCAGGTCCAAACCAGTTTTCTCTACAAGGAAAATAAATTCACACCCGTCATCACTCCAGAATGTTTCAGAGTTGATACTGTGGTGTCAGCAAAGAAATTGGCAAGGAAAACACGCTGCCTTAGAAATAAGAAGCTAGGGAAGATTTCCCCCTAGGGAATCAGGGATCCATTGAGCCACCCCACAACCCAACACAGAACACCTGCAACACAAGTACACATGTCTACCAACACCAACAATCCAAACCACAAACGTCTAAGTTGCTTCCACTGTGGTCACAGCCCTTCCTGAGAGCCTCCTTGCACAGCTACCCCATACGGTCACACCTCTCACACTCCTGTGGCAGCACAGCCAGTGTCAGGATGCCACAATACCCCCTCTACAAAGATTAGCCAACTCGGTAGCCATGCAGACTTTGAGTCCCATCATCCATGGTTTTATCTTACATTATTTGTGACAGAATCTCCATTAATTAAGAGTCTCCAAACCAATGAGAGAGTCTCAATTTCAGCAGCAGAACCAATCAGATGCTCCATTTCAGCAGCAGACCCAATCAGTGTCTACATTTTAGCACCATAACAAATTTGGAATTGCCATTTTAGTAGCAGAACCATTCAGAATTGCAATTTTAACAGCAGAACCAATCAGAGTCTCCATTTCAGCAGAAGCACCAATCAGACTTTGTTCACAAACAAATTCAAAGAGATTGATTTTAGCATTTTATGATGCCAGAAGTTAAAAGGACAAGAAGATTAAATAGCCATGATAGAAAAGAAGACATTTGTTTACTTGTGGCTGTCCATGTAGTAATGTTTAAAAACATAGTTATTGTGGATGCATATGTCAACTATTCAACTATTTTCATGCGTTGAGGCCTGTATGAGAGACTTGAGAATTGTCCCCAGACAGCAGCAGAGTGAAGAGATGACAAAACTGAGGAAGGAAGAAAATATACACTCATCATCAGTAGAACAGCTGCACCCGGAAGGAAGAGTGGGATTACAGTGCTGTTGGGAAAGAAGATAAACGTTACAAGGAACAATAAATGATAATAAATTTAGACTGATATGGTCAATATTTAATGAGCTACACATACAGATGTAGTGTGTCTCAGTATGGCATCGGGCCACCATGTTTGCTAATGCAAGATACCAAAAATCTTAGCATGTAGTTGTGGAGGTTCCCAATGCATCACAGAGTATTACAGCTCACTGCAGGTCCACAATTGTGGCTGTTGGGTCAATCAGGTACAGTGATAAGGCTTGTCCTTGCTTATGTTACATGTGCGGGTAAAACTACAATCATTTCCACGTCTCATGATGTCAAACCTACCCATCGAGCTCCATTCCTGACACTTTATTCCTGCTGGGTGCAGCTAGTTGTGCAACTTACACCACTTACAGCTACAGAATCAGCAAACAGACATTTTCTGTTGTACTAAAATATGGTTGTGATAGTAAAGTCAGGAATAACAAACGTAGTTTGACACGCACAGAGCTAAAAGTCAAATGAGATTCATTAAACAGATTGGAAGTGAAGAACAACAGCATGAACCAGGCTAACATTATCAAGGGAACAAGTCAGAGGGATAACCAGAGAAGTGGGCAGGGGTCGAGAACCAGACCAACAAACAAATCCAAAGGAGTAAGACAAGAGCATAAGCCACCAAACAATCAGAGAGTCAAAAACCAGAAGGGCAAAACAAATCAGCTACCAGATCAGAGGGGAGAACTATGAGACAGGGAGAGTCCAAAACCAAAGGGAAGTCAAAACCAGAGAATTTAAATAAAGAAGGCAATAGAGGCCGTTCAGTACCTAAACTGGGTTTGGCAATACTTCACAGTGTGTGTGTGCGGCTGAGGAGTTTAAGTACCAGCGGTGAAATAAGACGTGTGTGTATAAAGTACTGTGGAGCTATGAGAAGCGAAGAATGAAGTGTGATTGGACAGCTCCGGGCACGTGGTAGTGACGTCATCGGGTAGTGAACTCTGGGTAATGGAGTTTGGGAGATTGGAGGTGTCAGGAAAAACCGGAGGTTTGACATAAAGAGAAACTGTGATGGTAGAGGCAAGCCGTTGTTCAATCATAATGGTTAGAATAAACTTATAACAAAAGTTTTAAGGTGAACAATTTTACTTCTACTAAGGGTTTATATTACTACTATTATGGAATATTTTTCTAAAAGAAAGATTTCTCACACACGTAAAAAAAAAACAGATAGGTTATTAGCTGTACTCATACATGCATATTCTGTATATATCTTCAACACCAGCACATGAAAACAGATTAGGAGAAAAAGAGATTCTGCAGTGAAGACCTCACTGTGGCTTGTTTATGCAATATTAGGAAACTAGCCGGAAACTAAACGCTGTCCTCTGTGAGGCAGGTGTTTCCTGATTAAATTTCAGACGCTCTCCACATACCACTGGTCTGCTGCCGGAGAGTAACTGAAACATGGCCTTCAGAATTATTGGCACCCTGTTCATGAGTGATTCAAAAGTATCTACAATTTATAATTATAGTTTTGAAGGTTCAGTTTAGTGAAATTAATAATAATAACAAAAAGTAACAAGTAAGCAGGACAAGAAACAGCACCACCACAGCAAGGGATGATAATATGCTTCCAAGCATATGAGAGAAATTGTGTATTCTGTATGTGCAAAAGTTGGGTTATCAAACTGTGTTTCTTATGGGCCACAGCTCTGTAAGCACCGGGGAATTAAAACTCTGTTTCCTTTATTATAAAGTTAATCTTGTTTCTCTGGGACGCGATACACATGTACCTGGTATGTCTAATAAATACCTTCCTGACTATTTGCTATATTTTACCATATTCCTCCTCTCTCCATGTAAAGTGGGCAGTCCTAATCTTGCTAACCCTTGCATGAGCATTTCCTAACCAATCACAAGGCAGACGTCTCCTGCCCGACCCTCACAAAAAACTCAAGTGTGAGAGAAACTCAGTGAGCTAAAGCTAATGTAGCATAATCAAAAGCTAGCCAGTTAGACGTACTATATGCCTGTCGTCAGTTCATTCTTTTATCCACAAGCTTTGTTCCTTTACCCATTCCTTCATTCATGTGTAGCTTCATCCATCCATTTGTTTCTTCATTTCTCCATCTGACTGTCTGTTCATGCACACATTGCCTCATCTATCTGTTTGTTTATCCCTTCGGATGTACATCTGTTCGTCCATGACATTTTCCACCCAGTTACTATCACATAAAAACTGATATTAGTATATTAGTATAATTGACGTAGAAAGCTAGGTGGGTTGGATGGTGTGCTGTCAATTAAGCTGCTAATTAGCCACACCCACACAACTTTTATTTAGCATCACACAAACATTTTTATTATTGCACTTTATGTTCTCTGGGGTTTGAAGAGCCCGTGTCTTAATTGTGTTCTATACATTAATACTGCACATACTCTAGTATATACCGCATGTACACTGCTCAAAAAAAATAAAGGGAACACTTTGAAAACACATCAGATCTCAATAGGAAAAAAATCATGCAGAATGTCTTTCCTCATATAGACTGGGTAATGTGTCAGGAACGAAGGGATGCCACATCGTTTGATGGAAATGAAAATGATCACCCTACAGAGGGTTGAATTCAAGACACCCTGAAAATCAAAGTGAAGAAATGATGCAGCAGGCTCGTCCATTTAACCCACATTCCACTGCAGCAACTCAAAATGGTACTCAGTAGTTTGTATGGGCTCCACATGCTCCTAATGAGACGACGGATGGTGTCCTGGGGGATCTCATCCTAAATCTGGACCAGGGCATCACTGAGCTCCTGGACAGTCTGAAGTGCAACCTGGTGGTGTCGGATGGACCGAAACATAATGTCCCAGAGGTGTTCTATTGGATTTAGGTGGGCCAGTCAATGGTATCAATTCCTTCATTCTCCAAGAACTGCCTGCATACTCTCACCACATGAGGCCGGGCATTGCTGTGCACCAGGAGGAACCCAGGCAGTGCTCATCTTGTTCCTCCTTGGATTAAGGGCCTTCTGCAGCCTTGTTCAGCTCTCCTAGAGTAACTGCCTGTCTCTTGTCTCCACCGTATTCTTAAGACTGTGCTGGGAGACACAGCAAACCTTGTGGCAATGGTACATATTGATGTGCCATCCTTCAGTATTTGGACTACCTGTGCAACCTCTGTAGGGTCCAGGTACCGCACCATGGTACTAGTAGTGACGCTGACCCAAGTCAACTGCAGAACTAGTGAAGAATCAGTGGGAAAAGATGAGGGGGCACAAAATGTCAATGACCTCGTCCTTTTAAACCATTCCTGTTTTGGGGGGTGTCTTGTTGTTGCTCCTCTACTGCATCTGTTGTTAATTTCATTAACACCAAAGCAGCTGAAACTGATTAACAGCCCTCTCTACTACTTAACAGACCAGATTTTTAAATATACTCTTTGACCTCTGCAACTGTATTATATACTGCACACTCTTTACTGTATACTAGATATCGTCGCTGTCCAATGAAAAACATGTATCTCCATTTTTGTCCATTTTTACTTTTATGAATTATTTAAACATATCAGCTGCTGTTTACACTGAGTGAGAATCTCATAATGAATGGATCAACAGAAATTATGTCTTGCTCCATTGACTTTATTAAAGTTGAATGAGGTTTTTGGCCTCTCCTGCAAAGTTGCAATTTTGGAGATACTTGTGTTTCTTTGGACAGCGATGATATACTAGTTGGTATTAATTGACAAGCAATTCATTTTTTTATAATAAGGCATTTCAGGCATCTAACGCAAACATAAATTGTCATCCTACTGGCTGGGGCAGGGGAAGTGGAGCGCACCTTTGATTGGCTACACTTATGGCTTACAGGCCCCGGGAGCACATGTGAAAAATTGTTTTTAACAGAGGAGTTAACAAGTTAATAGTGGCATGTAACACTGGGGAACAAAACACAGCCAACTCTGGGATTTTGTTGTCAGAATGAGCCTCAGAAAGTTCAAATATACTGGTCTGAAGATTAATAAAAGATGAACTTGATTTAGAGGTTCAGTTTTAGAGTGAAGTAGCTGAGGGTAGCTAACAGCTAGGCTAAACGTATTTCAGGTGAACTGAGCAGCGTTAGCAGCAGCTAGCTCTAAACAGCGGATACAGTAATAACAGCTCTGAGGAAAATGTGAGGTAACTGATCATGTGACTGTATTAATATACTACTGTCACGCTTCTGGGTCTCCCCTCTGCCTCTGATCTCCCGGACTCCAGCTCCCAGAATTCACCACCCATTGGTGTCATTGTCACATGGCCCTGTTTGACTCTTGTTTACTCTTTTGTCTTTGCCCTCTGGTTTTGTTTGCTAATCTGACTGTCTTTTGGTTTTGGCTCTGGCTTATCCATCTGGTTTCATAACTCTGTCTGCTCCCTTTGGTTTGATTGCCTGGGTTATCTTTTTTGGCTGTACTGCTGGTTTGTTATTAACCCTTGCTCTGCCTTCAGCTCAGCGTGCGTCCATCGTTTGTCACACATTACACACACTGTAGGTCAGTACGGCACTGTATATTTACACAACAGGGGGCGTAACAGTATGCAGTACATACTAGTGCACTATGCAGTGTGCAGTAAAGTAATGTGCCATTTTAAAT
>JAMWET010000287.1:62500-77500 GCA_024036415.1 Prochilodus magdalenae
AAATGTATCCCATAGTAAAGTTAGTATACTGTATAGAAGCTGATAGTTTGTGATATTGCTTTCCTACATTTTGATTTTGATGGGCACAATGTTGGTGGGTAGTCAAGAAATAATAAATGTATAATAATAATAATAATATTAATAATAGTAATAATAATAGTAATATAGGTAATAGTAGTAATACTAATGATAGTATAGTAGTAGTAGTTAGTAGTAGTAGCAGTAGTAGTAGTAATATAGTAGGTAGTAGTAATAGTAGTAGTAGTAGTAGTAAAAGTAGTAGTAGCATAGTAGTCATAGTAGTTAGAAGTAGTAGTAGTAATAGTAGTAGTTAGTAATAGTAGTATTAGTATTTTGTAGAGAAGTAGTAGTAGTAGTAGTATAGTGTAGTAGTAGTATAAGTAGTAGAAAGTCTATAGTAGGTAGTAAGTTTAGTAGTGAAGTATTAGTAATAGTAGTAGTAGTAAGTAGTCAGTTAGTAATAGTAGTAGTAGTAGTAGTATTTATGTAGTAATAGTAGTCTCAGTAGTAGTAGTGGAGTAGTATAGTAGTAATAGTAGTAGTAGGAAGTAGTGTAGTATATAATAGTAGTAGTAGAAGTAGTAGTAGTAATAGTAGTAGTAATAGTAGTAGTAGAAGTTAGTAGTAGTAATAGTAGTAGTTAATAATAGTAGTAGAAGTAGTAGTAAGTAATAGTAGTAGTAAGAAGTAGTTAGTAAGTAGTAGTAGTAATAAGTAGTAGTAATAGTAGTAGATAGTAGTAGTAGTAATAGTAGTAGTAGTAGTAATAATAGTAGTAATAGATAGTAGTAGTAGTAAGTAGTAGTAGTTAGTAGTAGATAATAGTAGTTAGTAGTAGTAGTAGAATGTAGTGGTAGTAGTAATAGAAGTAGTAGGAGTAGTAATAGAAGTGGCAGTAGAAGCAGTAGTAATAGTAGTAGTAGTAGAAGTAGTAGTAATAATAGAAGTAGTAAGAGTAGTAAGAAGTAGTATAGTATAGTAGTAGTATAGTAAGTAGTAGTAAGTAGTAGTTATCGTAGTTAGTATAGTGAATAGTAGTAGTAAGTAGACGTAGTAGTATAGAAGTAGTAGTAGTAGATATAGGTAGTAGTACAGTAGTAAGCAGTAGTAGTAATAGTAGTAGTAGTAAATAGTTAGTAGTAGTAGTAGTAGTTCAGTAGATAGTAGTAGTATTTAGTAGTAACGTAGTAAGTAGTAGCAGTAGTAGTAGTAAGTAGTAAGTAGTAGTAGTAAAAGTAGTAGTAATAGTAGTAGTAGTAGTAATAGTATAAGTAGTTGTAGTAGTAGTAGTAGTAGTAGTAGTAGTAGTAGTAGAAGTATAGTAATAGTAGTAGTAGAGTAGTAGTAGTAGTAGTAGTAGTAGTAGTAGTAGTAGTAGTAAGTAGTAAGTAGTATAGTAGTAGTAGTAGTTAGTTTAGTAGTAGTAGTAGTAGTAGTAGTAGTAGTAAGTAGTAGTAGTAGTAAGTAATGGAGTAGTAGTAGAAGAAGTAGTAGTTAGTAGTAGTAGTAATGATAGAAGTAGTAGTAGGGTAGTAATTGTAGTAGTAGTAGTAAAAATAGAAGTACTAGTAAAGAATTATTCATAGTTGTAGTAGTAATAAAAGTAGTAGTAGTAGTATGAATGGTAGTAATAGTAGTAGTGGTACTAGTAGAGTAGTAATAGTAGTATAGTAGTAGTAGTAGTAAGTATAGTAGTAATAGTAGAAGTAGTAGTAGTAGTAGTAATAGTAGTAGTAATAGTAGTAGTAAAGTAGTAGTAAAGTAGTAGTAGAAGTAGTAGTAGTAGTAGTAGTCTAGTAGTAATAGTATACAAGTAGTAATAGTAGTAAGTAGAAGTAGTATATAGTAGTAGTTAGTGTAGTAGTAGAAGTAAGTAGTAGTAGTAGTAAGTAGTTAGTAAGTACTAGTAGTAGTAGTGGTGGTGGTAGTAGTAGTAATAGTAGTAGTAAGTAGTAGTAATAGTTAGTAGTAGTAGTAGTAAGTAGTAGTAGAGTAGTAGTAAGTAAGTATAGATAGTAGTAGTAGTAGTAGTAGTAGTAGAAGCAGTAGTAGTAGTAGAGTAGTAGTGTTAGTAGTATTAGTAGAGTTAGAAGTAGAAGTAGTAGTAGTAGAAGTAGTAGTGATATTAGTAATAGAAGAGTTAGTAATAGTAGTGTTAGTAGTAGTAGTAAAAGAAGTAGTAGTAGAGTAGTAGTAGTAGTAGAAGTAGTAGTAGTATATAATCACATACAGTATAGTTGCATTGCTGGAACAAAGTGACTGAAGATTGAATGTAAATTCAATATTGCTGTGGGCTTTAAAATGAATACAGATCTTACAAGAGAAAATCTGCATACAGATTCGAAAGTACCAAAAATGACAGTGATTGTTTTTTCATTGAGATCCATGGCCGCCAACGATCTTGTTTGTTGTTTTTTGTTTGCATGTTTGTTATTTATTGTAAATAATCCGCTCTGGTTTAAGGGGCTCTACTTGTCAGTTGCACGTCATTTAAAATTGCGCCTGGTCGAACTGTGCGCGCAAAGTTCTTGCTCGGCTGCTCTACATCATCTACCACCGTGACGGGTACTTCGACTACTGGGGGGAAAGGAACGCAGGTGACCGTTACTACTGTAAGTAGATCCAGATAATCATTCCTCTGGCGTTAGGGCGCTTTCTGTGAGTTATGGATCAAGCTGACGCACAATACTCCAACATACACTGAACATTTCAGCGCTAAAATGTATAGTGCGCGCGCTATGAGAGTAGAGAGGGGTGGCTGGGTGGGAAAGCCCTGACGTTGTCCTGTGAAGAATTGTAGTTTTTGCGCAGCGAGTTAGTCAGTTTAATTCACAGTGACAGCTTACTACTTCGACTACTGTGGGGAAAGGAACTTCAGGTGAACCGTTACTTCTGGTAAGTAGGTGCAGTTTCATACATTCCTCTGGCGTTAGGGCGCGCTTTCTGTGATTTTAGATATAAGTTGACCAACACTACTACATACAACCTACACTGAACATTTCAAGCGCTAAAATGGTATAGTGCGTGCGCTATGAGGTAGAGAGGGGTGGCTGGGTGGAAAGCTAGACACGTTGTATTCCTGTGAGGAACGGGGGGGTATTTTATGCGGTTGCAGCGATGCGAGGGTCAGTTTAATTCACAGTGATGTCTAGCTTTGACTACTGGGGAGACCAAGGAACATCGGGTGACCGTTATACTTACGTTTTCTGGTATGAGGTCTGGTGAGGTGTGACGAGTTCATCATTGCCTCTGCAGTTAGGGCGCTTTCTGTGGTTTTAGATAAGTTGACCAACACACACTCCACACACCTCACACTGAATACATTCAGCGCTAAAATGTATAGTGCGCATGCGTGCTATGAGGTAGAGCTAGGGGTGGCTGGGTGGGAAGCTAGGACGTTGTCCCTGTGAGGGAACGGTTGGTTTTTGCGCATGCGAGGTGGTCAGTTTATTCACAGTGACGACTACTTTGACTACTGGGGGAAAGGAACATCGGTGACGGCGTCACTTCAGGTAAGAACCAATATATTAGAAAACATACGTTTACATGTCCCAAATATCGGCTTTCAGACTGCGTCATTTTGCGCGAGCAAATGTGTAGTTATATTGTGTATTACGCAAAGTTTCGGGGGTGCGTATTCAACAATGAGCATATTGTGCGGGTAGTGCGGGGTAGTTTAAGCACTGTGACGAGGCTTTTTGACTAGCTGGGGAAAAGGAACCTCGGTGACTCGTGACTTCATGTAAGAGGACACTGTTAATTCTAAACAAGACTCTAAACGCTGCAGACAGTAAAGCTGAATTCTAGTATTTTAGCGCGCAGAAACGCAAAACTGTAGTCTGGGCTACATTAGACAGCGCGCTAAACCAGCTCTGTGTACAGTTATATTGGTGCGGGTAGTGTCCGGGGTGAGTTTAGCACTGTGACGCTGCTTTTGACTACTGGGGGAAAGGAACCTCAGATGACCGTGACTTCAGGTAAGAGACACTTTGTTTACTAAACGCTGCAGACAGTAAAGCTGAATTCTGGTATTTTAGCGCGCAGAAACGCAAAAAAACTGTAATCTGGGGCTACTTTTATTAATGCTAACAGCTCTGTGTACGGTATATTGTGCGGGTATGTGCAGGGGGTAGGTTAGCACTGTGACAATCCTTTTTTGACTACTGGGGGAATAGGAACCTCAGTACACCGTTGACTTTCAGGTAAGAGACACTTGTTGTTCTACTAAACCGACACTAAACGCTGTACGACAGTAAAAGCTGAATTATTGGGTATTATCGCATAAACGCGACGAAGCTGTAGTTCTGGGCTACATTAATGCGCGATAGGCTCTCGGTACCGTATATTGTGCGGTAGTGCGGGGTGGTTTAGCCACTGTGACAATGGCTTTGGACTGACTGGAGGAAAGGAAACATCGGTGGACGGTGACGCTCAGGCATAGAAAACTAATGTATTAGAAACATACATTACAATGTCTAAATCTCGTTTTTTTGAATGAGTCGTTTTGCGCTAGAAACGGTGCAGTTACATTGTGCATTACGAGGAGTTTTGAAAAAAAATCTTAGTTGTATGAGCATATTGCCGTGGCTTAGATGCGGGGTATTTACGCGGTTGTGTAGTATTATCGTACATGTGAGCTTATGGTAAGCAACAAACACCGTTATTCGCTTAAAAGGACTGCTATTTAACCGATTCTTTATGTATTTAGCGGCAGATAATACGGCAAAGCTGTCTGTCTGGGCTACATTAATGCGCTACAGCTCTGTGTAGCAGTATATTTGTGGGCGGGTAGTGGCAGGGGAAGTTTTAAGACATTTTACTGGGACTACGGCTTTTGCGACTACTGGGGGTAGAAAGGAAACGCTCAAGTGGACCGTATGACTTCAGGTAAGAAATTTATTAGTACGCTGATAATTCTAACCTGTTAATTTCTAGGTCGACAGTCGGCGTTTTATTATAAGATTAAAATGATTCATTAGAGGGGAATTTCGGTTGTTTTAGGCATCCAAGTACATTAAACTGTTAGTGCATTCAAATGAAATAGGCTCTGAAGATCAACACAGTTCTTCAGCAATGCGCCCGTCTTGATAATATGACCTTTTTTCCTGCTCTATGATTTTGTCGTGTTTTGTTACTTATGTACGGGCTGTGTTCAGGACTTCTCTTTGGATCATCCTTAACAATAATAGTATAATTAATTAAATGAGGTAGGTATATAGGACGTTATAATCATATGAATCATAGTGTCGGTTGTGTATAATATTTTTTTTTTTTTTTTTTTTTTGAGGTTGCTCTGATATCTAGTAGCAGGTAGATGATAGTAAGGCGGTTATAGATAATCTAGATGAGACAGGGCGTTGTTTGAGGTCTTATTGCTCGATGTAAGAGCAGTTGTTCGCGTCACTGTGTACAGGTGCTTTTGACTACTGGGTTAGGAAGGGAACGATGGTGCATCCGTAACTCTGGTAAGAAAACCTCTTACTCATTTCCGTTTCGAAGTAAATTTTCGATGAATATTCGTATTCGTTTTTTTTTGGTTTAAATTAAGGCTGGCTACACTACGGCCTGTGTTATATATTTCTCATACTGTCGCTAATGGCTATATATTGGCCTGGGAAGGGTCTGAAGCAAAAATGATCTCTAAATTCTCCGTGAGAGTAAAGACATGACTATTCAGTTGTAGCTGTTTAATGTGGAGTAGTAGTAATAAGTCTTCTATTAATATAAGCATTGTAAAGAATATCAAAGGGAAAAGAGATGATACAGATTAACGCGCTAAAATAAACGGACTTGGAAAATCTATTTTGATCTTAATAATTTCTAACGAAGAGCTTTTAGATTAATGTGTCACCGGATGTTCAAACATTTGCTGGTTTAGGGATGTCTCAAAGGTTCTGCGCTTATGTGGAAGGATTTTGACTAGGTCTTGAAATGTTGTTGTACGATTATTTACCCCTGTAAATATAGCAAAAATGGGTGGGGGGTGTAATCGACTAATGCGGCTTTATTGTTGCGTTTCTATGTTGTTTGCCTATTTGTTTTTTTTGAGAGAGAATAGAATTTAATAGTTTAAGTTCTGTTTATTTTCTATTTGTAGGCAGCGTTAATGTTTCGTTCTTTTAAAAGTTGACCGCTCAAAATCGACACGTTTCGTAAATGTAAGTACTCAATTTATTAGGCATTTGTTATCCATGTAGTGCGTCATATATGCCATATATTGACTTGAACTGTGTTAATGTAGGACTAGAGAAATATTGCCCGATGGAAAAAGTTAGCTTTATACTGTTAAGAAAACCGGAAACGGAAAAGAAGAAGGGATTATTCGATTTAATTATAATTGGACCGAGGGATTTTGCAATGTTTTGCTCAGCTTCATTATTTAATTATTGTTTTTAAAAGCATATAAGTAGACATTTGTTAATTATTCTTATTATTAATTTATTATTATATTAATTATATTATATTCTATTGTTATTATATATTATGATTATTATTTATATTATTATTATTGTTGTTGTTGTTATGCAGGGAATTTGCATGTGCATTTAATTAACCGTTTTAGAAAGAAGTGTGGTTTGTGGCGGTTGGTCAATATTAGCTAATACAGGAAAAAAAAATAAAAATAATAACACAGAAAAACTACAGTCAATGAACACACACACGTGTTTTGTCCAGAAACATAAAAACATATAAAGTTATTTTTAATGATTAAATAACTTTTAAATTTTAAATAAGTTACACAAATATTTCGGCTGTGAAATAATTGTTTGTAGTATGTTTAACTTCAGAAGGAGGATAACGGCTAAATAAGTAAGGCCAAATTACATGCTCCAAAAGTTTGTCTTAAGACTAAAATCAGGAAAATAAATATGTTAACTTTAGTATTTAACATTCAACTAATTTAGGTTTTTCATTTCATTAATTGAACGATTTGAGTGCATTGTTCATTAGTCCTTTCGCGATTGTTATGTGTCACTATTGCATCGCTATATATTATATATAATAATATGGATATATTATATATCGTATATAGTAGTAATATACTATATTATTACTATTATAATATGGTTTTTAAATTTTATAATGCATTAGGTGATTTAATCTTGGGCGACGCTCAACGTTTGCTTACTTATTTATGCGTGATGTAGGCGGGAGCTTTTTTCCATTTTAAAAACTTTTCACGTGGTATTGTTTTGATCACGCCATCACGTTTTATAAGCGCTGATGTTTTCTTGTCACCAGCATGTACACTATAAATGTCTGTTTTTGTTGGTGGCGAATTTACACCTCCTATGTTTGATTATTTTGTGTTGGCTAATTAAGAGTTCACTTTTATTGAATTAATTTGGATCTTGACAAAATATAGACAGTTTGGTGTAAATGAGCATTAGATTTGAGTATAAAATGTAAAAAATCAAAAATGTAATCTAAAAAATATTTTCGAAAAATACATTGGCAACGTTTAAAAAGTTTTTTTTTCCAGTTACCTGAACAATCTTGTACTTTTGATGGGGGAACAGAAGAATCATCTATTGCCTTCCCAGTTCTGTATTTATTATTTTCGAGTTTAATAGACCACTACTATTCTCTAAGTCTATCGCTTTGATTTTACATGATTGAAATTTAAATTGATGTTTGCTTGTGTTTTTTTTAATTGAGTTTGTAGAATTACACAGGGAGGCAGAATTAAATTGTAGCCGGGCGAAACACAACTTGAATTGAACACTGTTTGTCTTGTGTGTTTGTTTTGCACAGCTGACGAAGACTCCGCCCACACTCCTCTCCTTCGCCTGCTCAGCGTTACGCTGTCGCCCCCAGACTCTGATGGGCCCTTCCTCACGCTCGCTGCTGTCACCAGCAGTTTCTTTCGCCGCCGGACGAGGGCCAAGTTCAAGTGGAGTTGGTTTTGGTGCTTCCGTTAGTGATGGTGGTTGGCAGTAACCACGGCTGTTACAGGACGGGCAGCACCTATAACAGTAGTGGAGGCCAGGCGCGTGTCAAGTACGACGGACCTGGAAAGGCGTATGTACACCGGTCAAATTGCTCGCGTGGAACATTCGGGGATCTTCAAGCACCATTGGTACATGAACTATAGTAGCGACCAAAAACTCTGTGTTAGGGCTCATGAAGAAAATCACGGATCAGCAGTCACGCCTCTGAGCACAACGCCGCCGCGATGCACCACCTCTCACTCTACCCCGCATCTTGTCTGTTATTCACAAGCAAACCTTGTTATCTCGGTTTTGCTTTAAAAATGCCTGGTTCCGTCCCCTTACATTGAAAGAATGTTGTATGTTTGGTAGATGCAAGGTTATTGATATCAACAGCATCAATTACATGCAGCACTAGTCGAGTTCCCATTATTATGGCCACTTGCTTCTTGGGGAATGAACACAACCTAGCGCCCAGGGTCTTTAGTTGAGTCAACTCCCAGCCCGATCTTAGTTGGGCTGTCGCATGGCTGCACAGCAGTCGGTTAACTCCTGGTCATTAATTAATGTGTGACTCGGGGCTGTGTATACCGGCTGTACAAACACAATGATGAACATTAGTTGGACCTACCCTCAGGAGGAAAGAGCTCCACCAATTTAAGTGTAATAAAGAAGGTTTAATGGCAGCGAAATAGGAGACTCTTTTCTGCCCTTTGAGCATTCATGACAAGGTCCACATTCATCCTCAACTTTTGAGAACAATGGTTTGGACACAGCTTGAAAAGATACCCCCAGCCTCGTACCCGGAGTCTGTGAAAGCCACTTACCCAGGTGTCGTACGGCTTGAGGTTTAGAACCACTTGTTGCCCTTCCAGGGTATGTAAGAGCATTTTAACCAGTGAATTTCGGTTCCCCTGAGCCCACGTCTATCTAAGTGGTCTTTCCCTGCCACGCTAAAGAAGTCCTGTTCCCTGTTTTCCTCGTCGCTTTAGGATTTTCCAGCTTGCTGGTGGCCAACAGTATTAGATGTTGTGCTGTGGCAATCAACAGATGCAGACTACCTTCTGAACTACACAGTGTAGTATCTTGCCATAATTGGTCCATTGACGTCCAGAATAGTCAGAAAGTTGCGTTCCCGATAATCGTGGCCTCGCATACTGTGTGGCAACATGGTATTCTAGACTTACTCTCTGATTTTGTTAACTGCAACACATGCTATGCTACCTGATGCATACATCTCTATGTTTGTGTGTACTTTACAGTTGTCCGAATAACCCTTCCGGAATCTGTAACTCTAAACAAAGCCCACCCACGTGGGAATATTAGACAGTGGAACAGTTATACCTTATCCCTGACTGTAGCCACTCGGTTACCCCCTAAAGAACCACACATTTACCTGGACCTTATCCGAGAAATCAAAGTGAACCATACCAACAAGGCACCAAGGAACTGGTTGGTGACCTGAGACAAATAGCCCCGGAACAAAAACACCATCGTTAGCCCAACTTCTCTTGAATAACTGTCATCAAGCGACTGCAGACAACCGGCGGCTTTTTCGCTGATTAAATGTGAATGAATTTGTAGCCACAACAAGATCAAATATTCCAGACGAGGCCAAATAACGAACCATGTACGTATGTCTTCATTTTGTGTGTGCTTAATCGTCTGTATGTTTATTGGTGACTGATAATAGTTCCGTATCATTTTTAACTGGATACTTTTAGGTGCTTAAATCTTGTGAAATGCTACTATACTTTGATTGACATCCAAAATATATTCCGCATAGCACTGGACCTTTTCTGAACAGCACCCCAAAATTAAATAACCGATGAGCAAGTTCCTTTAGTTACTGTGTGCTCGCCGCGTTTGCTTCCCACACTTGTCACACATCGATATTTCTATGCCTCAACTTCTCTCTCCTCTACCCAGCTGGGTTTCAGAACACCCAAGCTGGAATCCTCCTCTAACTTTTCCTACACTCCTGCTCCCGAAAAGAATTGTGTTGTTGACCCGAAGAGATCTCGGAAAACCACTGGCCGCTAGAAAGAGAAGAGGCAATAGAATACATGGAAAGAAAGCAAACCAGCACACACCTGTACCTACAGGAACTGCTCATTTAATTTTGTGCTGTCAGAAAAGGTCAACGTTTATGCGGAAATATATTTGATGAAATAAAAGTTATATATAGCATTCAAGATTTAAGCACCTAAAAGTATCCAGTTAAAAATGATAAGGGAACATTATCAGCACCAATAAACATACACATAAGCACACCACACAAAAATAGTAAGACATACGTACATGGTTCGTATTTGGCCTCTCTGGAATATTTGATCTTGTTGTGCTCAAATTCACATTTAATCGCAGAAGCCCCGGTTGTCCAGTCGCTTGATGGACATATTCAAAATGCTAACGATGGGTGTGTTTGTCCGGGCTATTTTGTCTCAGTCACAACCAGTTCCTTGGCCTTACTGGTGATCACTTTGTTCTCATAGGTCCAGGTAAATGTGTGGTCTTTAGGGGAGAAACCGAGTGGCTACACAGATGAAGGTAGCTGTTCCACTGTCTAATTCCACGTGGGTGGGCTTTGTTAGAGTTACATATTCCTGAGGTATCACAACTGGAAAACACACAAACATAGAGATGTATGCAGCAGGTAGCATAGCAGGTGTTGCAGTTACAAGCAAGAAGTAAGTCTAAACCATGTTGCCACAGTATGAGAAGGCCACGATACTGGAGAAAGCACTTTCTGACTAATTCTGACGTCTGGCCAATTATGGCAAGATCTACACTGTGTATTCAGTCGCATCTGTTGATGCCACAGCACACATCTAATACTGTGGCAACCAGCAAGCTGGAAATCATAAGCGACAGAGGAAACAGGGAACAGGACTTCTTTAGCGATGGCAGGGAAAGACCACAACGTGAGCTCGGAGACCGAATTACTGTTAAAATGCTATTACATACACTGAAGGGCAACAAGTGGGTTCTAACATCAACCAGTACACATGTAGTGGCTTCACAGACTTCAAGCTTTCAAACCATGTTCTCGTTGAGGATGAATGTGAGACCTTGTCATGAATGCTCAGAGAAAAGATCTCTATTACTGCCATTAACCTTCTTTATTACCCTTTTGGTGGAGCTCTTCCTCCTGAGGTAGGTCAACTAATGTTCATCATTGTGTTTGTACAGCCTGATACACAGCCGAGTCACATTATTATGACCAGCGTAACCACCGTGTGCAGCATGGACAGCAACTAGATGGGCTGGGAGTGACTCAATAAAGCCCTGGTAGGTTGTGTTCTTCCACAAGAAGCAAGTGGTCATAATAATGGGACTCGACTGTGTGTATGTATTGTTGCTGTTGATTCCAAACATATAACTTTATTTCTAATGTAAGGGGACGGAACCAGGCTTTTTAAGCAAAACCGAGATACAAGGTTTTGTTGTGATAACAGCAAGATGGGGTGGTGGAGGTGGTGATGGGGGCGTTGTGTCCATGGCGTGCTGATCCTTGATTGCTTCATGAGCCTACCTGGTTTTGTCGGTTCTATTCCTTGTTCCAATGGTGATGAAGGTCCCGAATGTTCCACCGAGCACTTGAACGGTGTCATCGCTTTCCAGTCCGTGTACTTGACACGCGCCTGGCTCACTACTGTATAGGTGCTGCCCGTCTGTACAGCCGGGTACTGCACCACATCACTCACGGCACCACCACTCCACTTGAACTTGGCCTCGTCGGCGGGAAAGAAACCGCTGGTGACGCAGCCGAGCGTGAGGAAGCCATCAGAGCTGGGGGCGCACGCATGAGCAGCGAGGAGAGAGGTGGGCGGAGTCTTAGTAGCTGCAAAACAAACACACAAGCAAACAGTTTCAATTCAAGTTGTTTCGCCTTACAATTTAATTCTGCTCCTGTGTAATTTAAACTTCAATTAAAAAAAAATCAAGCAAACATATTTAAATTTCAAACATGTAACTCAACGATAGACTTAGAGATTAGTTGGTCATTAAACTCGAAATAATAAATACAGAAACTGAAGGCATAAATGATTCTTCTGTTAACATCAAAAGTACAAGATTGTTCAGGTAACTGAAAAAAACCTTTAAACGTTGCCATGTATTTTTCGAATATTTTTTAGATTACATTTTTGATTTTTACATTTATACTCAAATTAGCTCATTTTAACCAAACTGTTATTTTTGTCAAGATTCAAATTAATTCAATAAAAGTGACTCTTATTACCAACACAAATAATCAAACATAGAGGTGTAAATAGCACAACAAACAGACATTATATGTACATGTACAAGAAACATCAGCGCTATAAACGTGTGGGTGTAAAACAATACCACTGAAAAGTTTTTAAAATGTAAAAAAGCTCCGTAATACGTAATATGAAGCAAACGTTGAGGTCGCCAAGTTAAATCCTATGCATTATAAATAAACCATATATATATATATATATATATATATATATATATATATATATATATATATATATATATATATATATATATAGCGTGAAATACGGACACATAAAATCGCGAAAGACTAATGAACAATGCACTCAAATCGTTCAATTAATGAAATTAAAACCTAAATTAGTTGAATTTTAAATAAAAGTTAACATATTTATTTTCTGATTTTGTCTTAGACAACTTTTTGAGATGTATTGCCTCTTATTTATCCGTTATCTCCCTTCTTAAGTACACATTACAACAATTATTTCCAGCGAAATAATTTTTAACTTATTTAAAATGTAAAAGTTATTTAATCATTTAAAATAACTTTATATTTTTTATGTTCTGGCAAAACACTGTGTGTGTTATTACTGTAGTTTTCTGTGTTGTTATTATTTTTATTTTTTGCGGTATTAGTACTATTGCAACGCCAAAAACACTTTCTAAAACGTTTAATTAAATGCACTGCAATTCCCTGAAACAACAACAACAATAATAATAATATAATAATAATAATATATAATTAACAAATATAATAATAATAATAATAAATATAATAATAAATATAATAATAATAATAATTAACAAATGTCTACTTATATTGTTTAAACAAATAATAAATAATGAACTGAGCACAAACATTGCAAAATCCCTGGTCCAATGATAATTATTCGAATAATCCCTTTTTCTTTTCCGTTCCGTTTTCTTAACATTAAAAGTAACTTTTCATCGGCAATATTTTTTGTCTACATTAACACAGTTCAAGGCAATATATGGCATATATGACGCACTACATGAATGCCTAATAAATTGGTACTTACATTTTAAACCGTCGATTTTGCGTTCAACTTTAAAAAGAACGAACATAACGTGCTGCGGCAAACAAACATACGAACGCACAAATAAAAGCGATTAGTCGATTACACCCCCCACCCATTTTTGTATATTACAGTAATAATCGTACAACAATTTCAAGACCAGCAAAATCTTTCCACATAAGAGCAGAACCTTTGAGACTCCCTAACCAGCAAATGTTTGACCATCCGGTGACACATTATTAAAACATCTTATTAGAAATATTAAGATCAAAATGATTTCAAGTCGTTTATTTTAGCGGTTAATCTGTATCTTCTTTTTTCCCTTTTGATTTTTTACAATGTTTAATAATATAAGACTTTATAGAACTCCACATTTACACCAGTACAACTGAAATTAATGTCCTATCACGGAGAATTTAGAGATCATTTTGCTTCAGCTTCCAGGCAATTATCACATTTAGCGACAGTATGAGAATATAACACAGCCTAATAGCCAGCCTTAATTAAAAAAAAACGAAACGAATATTCATCGAAATTTCTTCGAACGGAATGAGTAAGAGGTTTTCTTACCAGATGTTACGGTGACCATCGTTCCTTTACCCCAGTAGTCAAAAGCACCGTCACAGTGACCGACAACTGCTCTTACATCGAGCAATAAGACTCAACAACGCCTGTTCATCTATTATCTATAACGCCTATCTATCATCTACCTGTACTAGATATCAGATAACCTCATATTATACACCTACACTATGATTATATGATTATAACGTCATTACCTCTATTTATTAATTATTATTTTTTAAGGATGATCCAGAGAGAAGTCTGAACACAGCCTTACAAAGTACAAAAACACGACAAAATCATAAGAGGAAAAAATCATATTTAAGACGGGCGCATTGCTGAACTGTGTTGATCTTCAGAGCTATTCATTTGAATGCACTACAGTTTAATGTACTGATGCCTAAACACACCGAACTTCCTCTTAATGAATCATTTTAATCTAATTAAAAACTGCGACTGTCGCTAAAATTAACAGGTTGAATTATCAGCGTAATAATTTCTTACCTGAAGTCACGGTCACTGAGGTTCCTTTCCCCCAGTAGTCGAAAGCGTAGTCACAGTGTTAAACTACCCCGCACTACCCGCACAATATACTGTACACAGAGCTGTAGCGCATTAATGTAGCCCAGACTACAGCTTTGCGTTTCTGCGCTAAATACTAGAATTGGTAAATAGCGTCCTTTTGGAATAACGGTGTTGTCTTACCTAAGCTCACATGTACGTAATACACCAACGCGTAATACCCCGCACTGCCCGGGCAATATGCTCATACAACTAAGTTCCAAAACTCTGCGTAATGCACAATGTAACTGCACATTTCTCGCGCAAAACGACGCATTCAAAAAAACGAGATTTAGACATGTAATGTATGTTTCCAATACATTAGTTCTTACCTGAGGTCACGGTCACCGATGTTCCTTTCCCCCAGTAGTCAAAAGCATTGTCACAGTGCTAAACCACCCCGCACTACCCGCACAATATACCGTACAGAGAGCTATCGCGCATTAATGTAGCCCAGACTACAGCTTCGCGTTTCTGCGCTAAATACCAGAATTCAGCTTTACTGTCTGTAGCGTTTAGTGTCGGTTTAGAACAACAATGTCTCTTACCTGAAGTCACGGTCACTGAGGTTCCTTTCCCCCAGTAGTCAAACTCGTAGTCACAGTGCTAAACTACCCCGCACTACCCGCACAATATACCGTACA
>JAMWET010000287.1:82500-83869 GCA_024036415.1 Prochilodus magdalenae
GATTACACCCAACCGTTAAATATTTACCTAACCTCTCACAGAATTCTGACTACAATACTGATTTTCTTATGCTGAGTTTCCTCGATTGCCTCTCATATGACCGTAATCTGGAGCTACGATGTTTGATGCTCCATAATGCCTTATTGTTACCTTGATCCAGTGGCTGTATTCAAAATGGCACATTACTTTACTGCACACTGCATAGTGCACTAGTATGTACTGCATACTGTATACGCCCCCTGTGTGTAATATACAGTACAGTAACAAGTTCTGACCTACAGTGTACTTGTCATGTGTGACAAACTTAGATGGACGCACGCTGGGCTGAAGGCAGAGCAAGGGTTAATAACAAACCAGCAGTACAGCCAAAAAAGATAACCCAGGCAATCAAACCAAAGGAAGCAGACAGAGTTATGAAACCAGAGGGATAAGCCAGAGCCCAAACCAAAAGACAGCCAGATGAGCAAACAAAACCAGAGGGCAAAGACAAAAGAGTAAACAAGAGTCAAACAGGGCCATGTGACAATGACACCAATGGGTGGTGAATTCTGGGAGCTGGAGCCCGGGAGATCAGAGGCAGAGGGGAGACCCAGAAGCGTGACAGTAGTATATTAATACAGTCACATGATCAGTTACCTCACATTTTCCTCAGAGCTGTTATTACTGTATCCGCTGTTTAGAGCTAGCTGCTGCTAACGCTGCTCAGTTCACCTGAAATACGTTTAGCCTAGCTGTTAGCTATCCTCAGCTACTTCACTCTAAAACTGAACCTCTAAAGCAAGTTCATCTTTTATTAATCTTCAGACCAGTATATTTGAACTTTCTGAGGCTCATTCTGACAACAAAATCCCAGAGTTGGCTGTGTTTTGTTCCCCAGTGTTACATGCCACTATTAACTTGTTAACTCCTCTGTTTTTAAAAACAATTTTTCACATGTGCTCCCGGGGCCTGTAAGCCATAAGTGTAGCCAATCAAAGGTGCGCTCCACTTCCCCTGCCCCAGCCAGTAGGATGACAATTTATGTTTGCGTTAGATGCCTGAAATGCCTTATTATAAAAAAATTAATTGCTTGTCAATTAATACCAACTAGTATATCATCGCTGTCCAAAGAAACACAAGTATCTCCAAAATTGCAACTTTGCAGGAGAGGCCAAAAACCTTATTCAACTTTAATGAAGTCAATGGAGCAAGACATCATTTCTGTTGATCCATTCATTATGAGATTCTCACTCAGTGTAAACAGCAGCTGATATGTTTAAATAATTCATAAAAGTAAAAATGGACAAAAATGGAGATACATGTTTTTCATTGGACAGCGACGATATCTAGTATACAGTAAAGAGTGTGCAGTATATAATACAGTTGCAGA
>JAMWET010000288.1:0-15000 GCA_024036415.1 Prochilodus magdalenae
GATCCCGTATGACGTACATGTTCCTACCACCTGCAGATTCAGCTACTTCCTTCACACTATGGTCTTTGGCCACACCCACATGCAGTCCCTCCTTTTAGCCAATCTGCTCTGGACCCATTTTCCACACATGGAACGAGACATTCCCTGCACTGTACAACCTCTTCCCAATCTATGGATCCCGTCACTCACACCCCACGGGGATTTATAGCCCCATTATGATGGTGCAGCGCCCTCTGCAGGAGCCTGAAGTAACTACCACCTTTAACACCCAAGGGGACTCATTTCTTGCCTAGTGAGCTTATAAAGTTGAACCCTACAATGAACCCTTTCACTCCGAATGACTTTGGTAACATGTTAACTTCACTATGATGGGGTTCCCCTTCGAATACCTGAAACGGCCAAACGAGCCTGGGGCAGCCACGTAGCTGTAACCTGATCTTTATGGCAGCATGCTCTGAACTGCCCATTATTACTATAATAAGTTCCATCTCTTTCTTTAGACAGGCAAAGAATATCCCATAATAACACCCCAGCTGCTGTTGCTAGGACACTGTAGTGGGTAAACATGGAAGCTGGTGATGATCATACGATTCGGACAATAAGGAAGCCTCATGATCAGGAGCTTCAGACCGTGTCTGGTCGTGTTAAGGGGATGTGTGCGGTTCCCTGCAGTGACTCATCGTCAGGGTTTCTCTTTCTGCTAAATCACTTCTCCCAGGCTAAAACTGGCGCCCTGGCATCTGCCTGGCGTTATAAATGGGCCTCTGTGTGGTGCTGGGGAAGTTGGCTGGGTTTTAGTGGTCAGACGCTCTGCTGTGTGCGCACGCAGTGACTCAGCCGGCACGGAAACATCCTCCACCCTCTCACTTCGGCTTTTACGAGAGCCCGCAGAGCCGTTCCACAGCTTCCTTCCACTGCATGGGGGGGGGCTGTGGCTCGAGTCAGCAGCCACAGGGGAAACCTGCCATTGTTTTGTTCAATAGTGGACACGCTATCGGCACCGCAGGCCTCAAGTGTGGAAGCAAGAGTGAAGTTTCAGCTTCCCTATTTTACATTCAGAGGGCTCAAATCTTCCTTTGATCTTTTTTTAACTAGGATTTTGATGCAGGGGTGGCACAGTGGTGCAGTGGGTAGCGCTGTTGCCTCACAGCAAGCAGGGTCTGGGTTTGATTCCCAGCTGGGGCATCCGGGTTACCTTCTGTGTGGGGTTGCATGTTCTCCCTATGTCTGGGTGGGTTTCCTCCAGTGCTCCAGATTCCTCCCACCATCCAAAAGCATGCAGTCAGGTAACTTAGGTGTGAGTTAACATGAATGCCCGTGTGTGATGGACTGGCGGCCTATCCAGGGTGTTTCCTGCTCTCGCCCAGTGAGTGCAGGGGCAGGCTCCAGCCACCCAGAAGGACAAACAGCTTAGAAGATGGAGGAGATTTTGATGTAGTATGTAAACGGGGCTGCACGGATTGACTGGCTTGTTGACCTCTGGGCCTTGCAAGAACCCTGGGCTCCGTATCCAAACTGTTCCATAAGCGCTGCAGTCCAAGGCTCACTAGAAAGGACATGCCACGCTATACTGACCAGTGGAGTTAGGCTCCATCAACATCAGCTTGACTTTCATTCATTCATTCATTCATTCATTTATTCTTTCATTCATTCATTAATGTTCTTAGCCGCTGATCCTTCTGGGTAGTGGCGGGCGTGGCTGGAGTCTAATTCTAATTTAATACTAAAAATGCTAATCTAATTCTGATCTAATACTAAGAATGCTAATCTAATTCTAATCTAATACTAAGAATGCTAATCTAATTCTAATCTAATACTAAAAATGCTAATCTAATTCTAAACTCATTCTAATCCAATACTAAAAATGCTAATCTAATTCTAATCTAATACTAAGAATGTTAATCTAATTCTAATCTAATACTAAGAATGCTAACCTAATACTAATCTAATTCTAATCTAATACTAAAATGCTAATCTAATACTAAAATGCTAACCTAATACTAATCTAATTCTAATCTAATACTAATCCAATACTAAAAATGCTAATCTATTTCTAATCTAATACTAAAATGTTAACCTAATACTAATCTAATACTAAGAATGCTAATCTAATTCTAATCTAATTCTAATCTAATACTAAGAATGCTAACCTAATACTCATCTAGCTACAATGCCTATAGTATAAACACACACTATCACTGCATGTATCAGATACACTCAGGTGTCATTCAGATTAACAGCAGTGTGGGATCAATAGCATCAGACACAGTTAAGAACTCACCCTAACCTCTTTTAATCTGCCCAGAAACTCCAGTTTTTTCCAGTGCAGTTCCATAACTAATCGGTCAGTATAATAGCTGCACAGTAGCCACGCCATTTGACTTGGGGCCAAAACTCAATGGTCTGCTTTCTAAACTCTGCACAAAAGAGCAGTATGCTGAAGAGGGGAAAACAGGCCTGGCGTCCTCCTGACGATCGTAAAGAAACACTGGGAACCCAAAAAACAGCTCATGAGTCATCAACCAGTCACGCCAGTGTGCCCTCTCACTCCCGGCGGGAAAGAGTGAGTCACCGAGGCGGATGGACACGGTCTCAGGCCGTAATCTTCAAAGTAATCCATTTCTGTCCTTAAAGAAACCCGCCCAGTAATACCCGCTGGGTCCGAACCAACGCAAGCACGTTTCACAGACATCCAAAGAAAGTGAACCCACACAAGAGCCGGCCTTCATCCGCTGTTTAGTCTGAAACCCGTCCGATAAATGAGAATCAGATGCTGCGCTGCTCAAACCGGCTGCGGCCACAAGTGAACGTGCAGCAGTAAACAGCTCGTGAACTCAAACGTGGAGAAGTCAGAACCAATCTGATCACTCCTCGCTGTTTAGACTCGCCAGAGAACGTTCTCCGGGAGCGCACGGGTGTCGGCACGTGAGCACTGTACTGTAACAACCTCAGCATTCATCGGGCATCAACCCACATCACCATCGGAGACCAGACGTCGCCATGTAGCAGCGTGGAAAGGCCTTCGCTAACGCCAGAGCACGTGTAGCGATGGAGTCAGATCTCGGGGTCAGGCGATAAAGGGGATAGTAGCTAACAGAGTCTATACGGGACTCATCTGACTGTAAACGGCCTATTCACACCGTATCAGCTGAACAGGGTCAAAATTAATACTACTAGTATCAACAGGAAACTCCCCCAGTTGGTAGATTAGGAGAATTCGTTTTTTGCTTCACAAGTTTCCTGAAATGTTATGTTTCAATATGCAAATGAGGTTTCGTTGTTTTTATTTTTGTGTCCCTTTCTTTCTCCTCTTTTTATGTGTCACATAAACCCCAAAAAATAAATAAAAATAAAATAAAATCATTATTTATTATATTTATTTATAAAACTATCACTACGAATGGTATACGATTAATCCCCTCTGGAGAAACTTTCAGTCTATAGATATCAATACAAGTGGACCGTGGCAGCAATCTGCCACTTCTCCATAAGGGGGTGCTATGGGCACGCTTTACTGTGCATGTCTATGTAAAGAGAAGAGACCCACACCAGAAGGAGCTCACGAATGCGTATGTGTGCGGCCACAACTTTCAAAACAAGAAATAGTTTAATACCAGGAGTTGTTTAGGTTATGGGTTATATTTATAGGTTATTATTTTATTCTATTAAATCAGTGAAGGCTAATAAAGCATGTGAGCTACAGGTACGATCTGACGTGCAGTGACAGATCTATAATCTCAACATTGTGCTCATTCATTTTAGGCCTTGCTCTTGTCTGTGAGGGGGTACGTTAAATTCATACGCGAGTAGGAGTATATATATATAGGTAAATAAATTCTACCTGGAAGTGAAGGATGATGGTCCATATCAGCCCCAGGGTCAGCTTGGGGTTGCCATCTGCGATGTCATCATTTCTGATGTTGACCAGTTTGACCTGCCACAGGAGACGGACCAGTTTTCATAAAGAGCAGTTTTCAGACCTCTAAAATGGTTCCTTTGGTTAATGTCATAAGAGAATTGCTATTGGTTCTCTATAGAACCTATTGACATATTAAATAAATAAACAAATAAATAAATACATAAATAAATGAGAACATTAATGAATTAATAAATCAATCAATAAATAAATGGAAAAATACATAATCAAATAATGATATAAATAAATAAATAAATAAATAAATAAATAAATAGACATTTTGGCCACTCTTAGTAGCTACTCATGGCTAATCATCAGTGATAACTACCAACTACTGGCTTGATCATTTACATGACTACCCATTAATGTGGTAATAAACAGTCAGTTAATTATGAAATACATGCATCATAAGCACAATACAATGTCCACATTTACTGATGTGTTACCAAATTGTGTTACCCGCCAAAATAGTGAGTTTCCAGATAAAGGCAGCCTTACTGAGACTGAATAAAGAAATGTCATTTCCTCATTTGCATGTGTTTTATATGATTTCATAACAATAAATTAATAAATTATAATCAATTAACCCAGTTAAATCGGACGTTTTGACTTTTGGAGGCTACAGATGGCTGATTATCAGTGATGGCTACCAACTACTAATTATGCAGGTAATTGTGTTCGCTAAAGCTTAATAAGTGCATTATATGTGCATTATAATCCCAACTATACTGATGTATGACTAAAACATGCATGTGTCCCTGGAGAAGGCAAGCCTTACTGAGACTGAATACAAATTTGAAGTTTCTTTGGTTCACATGCATTATATGAAATCATCTATAAAAAAAACAAAAACAAAAAAACAAAAAAAATAATAATAATAATAATAATAATAATGATAACACTAATTATAATAATAATAATAATAATAATAATAATAATAACATTACTACTACTACTACTACTACTACTACTACTACTAATACTAATAATAATAATAACAACAACAAAACAACAACAATAATAAGTATAATTATAATTATTATAATAACAACAATAATAATAATAATAATAATAATAACAACAATAATATTAATATTAGTATTAATATTAATGCTAATATTAACATTAATATTAACATTATTATTAATAATAATAATAATAATAATAATAATAAATCAATCAGCTACTATAAGTAGCAATTATCAGTGATGGCTACCATCTACCAGAATGATTATTTATATTACTACTCATTAATGTAGTCAACAGTCAGTTAATTATGAACCAGGTGTTTGCTGAAGCTTAATAAGTGCATTATAAGCACATCATCATGGCTAAGCATATTGATGGGCTACCAAAACATGCATGTAGCTCCAAAATAACAGAAGGGAAGCCTTACTGAATAAAGACTGAATAAAGATATATATGAAATATTTGAATATGAATTACACATATACTATTATAATAATTAATGAACAAATTACAGTCAATCAAACCAAATAAACGGGACCTTTTAAATCTCTTTGATGACGAATTATCGGAGATGGCTACCAACTACCATCTTGGTCATTTACTTTAGCACCAGTTAGTCAGTTAATTATGAACCATGTGATTATTAAATCTTAATAAGTGCATTATAACTATACTGGTGTGCTACCAGAACATGCATGTACCTATATATACCGGACAGTGACAGTTTGGATCTGTGTACTCTAATCCGTAAGAGGAAACCACAGTGCTGTTGTGACTAGCATACCTGTCTATGTTTGAGGAAGTCCAGGGCGATCTGCACATTCTGTAGCTTGTGGAAGCGCATGCGGCCCTTCTCTCTGGGCTGGAGGGCAAAAATAAACAATAGGATGGGGGGATTAGAGGAAGTGAGAGATCACGGAGTGACAGCAACAGTGATCAGGTTCGGTCAGCTAATGCCACATCCTGTTATTATGCTTGTACTGGGCAGACTGTTCCTAATGCCCCCTGATATACTCAAAACAAAGCTTGGGGAGTTAGAGAGTGAGCACTTAACTACACATTAGCTGACCCCTACAAATGCATAAGCTTATAGGAGTGCCAGTGTAACACATGAAATCAGCCCTAGCTCTAAAACTGTCCTCCCATTTAAGCTCTAGGATAAACTAAACGGTAGCACTTCACCGTACTGATCGGTAATAAGTAGAGAATGATACGGTAATTTTACGGTAACAGTTTGTAGCTAATCACTAATTAAATATCAATTTCCTAGATGTTAATAAATGATACATTGGAAATCACAGTGAGTGGTAACAAGGAGGTTGTGAAATGATAAAATACCGGTAACAAGTTGTACTTACCTAAAAATGACCTGCTTATTTTATAGTTCTTTATGTATGATAAGTGAGTAATCGTCATGGTAACAATAGTTACCAACACCACAGAAGAAATGCTAGCACAGGGTTCCAGTATCCGTAGTTTCAGGTGCTGCACATCTCGTATCTTCACAGCATAGACAATTGCTTCAGATGACCCCAAAGATAAAAGTCTAAGGGGGTCAGATCGGGAGACCTTGGGGACCATTCAACTTTCCAGGAAACTGTTCATCTAGGAATGCTCGAATCGAAACCTGACACCCATAATGTGGTGGTGCACCATCTTGCTGGAAAAACTCAGGGAACGTGCCAGCTTCAGTGCATAAACAGGGAAACACATCATCATGTAGCAGTTTCACAGATCCAGTGGCCTTGAGGCTTCCACTGATGAAGAATGGCCCCACTATCTTTGTACCCCATATACCACACCATCTATGATGGAAGATACGAGATGTGCAGCACCTGAAACTACGGATACGGGAAGACTGTGCTAACATTTCTCCTGCGGTGTTGCTATCAGTGTGTGAAGAGTTGGAGAAGAGGGTTGCATTGACAATCCAACACAATGGGCAGCACTTTGAACACATTTTATAAGTGGTCATAAACTTGTAAATAACGAAAGAATAAAGTTACGCACCATTGTTTTGCTTGTGAAATTCTCAATAAGTTTGATATGTCACATGACCCTCTTCCCATTGAAAAAACTAAAGTTGGATCCAAAATGGCCGCCATGGTCACCACCCATCTTGAAAAGTTTCCCCCCTCCCATATACTAATGTGCCACAAACAGGAAGTTAATATCACCAACCATTCCCATTTAAGTGTATCCATATAAATGGCCCACCCTGTATATATATATATGTAAATATAAATATAAATATGGCCGTTGTATCAGTATTTAGGTATGAGCGCTGGGCTGGGTTGCCAGGTAGTGCACTTTTGCCTTTTATCTGTCTGTGTATTGATCTCTCTAGGTACCAGCACTGGCCCCCTTGTTTGGGCAGTGTCTGAGCTTATGGTGAGTTTAGGCTCTAAGGCTCTTCCTGTACTAGCTGGAACATTATTCTGAGCACGGCTGTAAGTCGCTCTGGATAAGAGTGTCTGCTAAATACCTTAAATGTAAATTTAGTAATAAAATGGTAAAAAAAAATGTACCTGCTTATTTCTTAGTTCCTAATGATCACTAAGAGAGAATAATAACTGAGTACATGTATATAATATATAACGTTAGAGGTATTTAGTAGCTCTGCTGTAATGATCTGATGAATCTTGGTTCTGGTTGGTGTCGGACCTGGTATGTACTGAAGTGGTCCGACACCGTGTGAGTTACAGGCAGTCATTACAGTGAATCTAAATTAGAGCCGTAAAATCCAAACGTACCGCACCTCCATCAGCTCCTAACATCAGCTCAACACGGTCGTGTGCTTCACATGTAGGCCCACCTATAGACACGCACTGTTACCCAGGAGCAGAGGAGACTATGACCGTCTCTGCTCACTTATTAAACATACAGAACTATAAAATAAGCAGCTCATTTTTAGGACAGCTTCTTACTGTTATTTAATAATTTCATATCAGCCTTGTTACCACTCACTATGACTTCTGAATTATTATTTATTAACAACTAGGAAACTGATATTTAATTAATAATTAAACACAATTAATTGCCATATAATTACCCACCTATCACCGATCCGTAAATCGCTACCACTGAGACCATATGGCGGATATGAGCACGGTACACAATGACATCACCTGCATGTTCAGGTAAGGCTAGGTCATACAGCAGACACCTCTGAGGTGATGGAAGTGTGATGCCATACTGGATATGCAATGCATTGGATGCTGTCTTGTGGAGGGAAAATGCACTACCATACAGACCATGCACTGGCATGTCAGTCGTTTCCATCAAACGTACAGCCAATCAGACCCCAAGATGACACATCAGCCAGACTCTTATTGGCTTGCGGTGTATGATGTCACTCACAGCTAAATGAACCCATGTCTGTGAGAGCTATCAGACATGAAGCGATGCATTGAAATGAATGGGGGATGGGTGTGCGAGATCATCACCGACAGATATGTACTCAACATCATCTTCTACAGGTGACTCCTGGACGTGTCCAGTGACCAACAATCCTGGGAAGGACTTAGCCCTACAGGCCATGCCTGCATCATTACCTGCTCAAGGTAACTAGATCACAGACCCATCATCTGTACAGAGCCATCATGTGACCATGTCATTTATGAGGGGAGCTTGTCCTGTTACTCCAAATGCCATATGTTACAGCCATCCATATGATCAAGAGGGTTGACACCAGTCAGCCAGTATTAAGGCTCAACAGCTGAACTGTTTTTTTTTTTTATGTTTTTTATTTGCCTCAAATTTGAGCTGAAATAGTGGACTTCTTCAATATTTTGCTGAACTAGCAAAAAAAATAGTATATTGTATTTTATAGTTGAAATTTAAAAAATAAACAGATTAATAAATAAATAAAATGAATAAAAACGGGCTTGGGTATAACAAAATAAATTATAAACAGTATAAAATGATTGTAAAAAAATTAAGCAAATTATATACATCATTAGGTGGAAATAGGTGGAAATTCACTATATGGCCAAAAGTATGTGGACACCTAACCATCACACATGTATTGTTTTTTGAGTGTGTGGTAATTTGTGTCCATTCAGTGAAAAGAGCATCTGAAGTTCCAATTTGACTGATAAGGTGTTCAGTGGGCGTAAGGTCGCAGGGCTCTCACAGGTGCAGGCCACTGGAGTTCCTACACACCAAACCACATGACTGTGCAGGCCACTGGAGTTCCGACACACCAAGCCCATCAGCCCATGTCTTTACGGAGCCAGCTTTGTGCATGGGAAATCTTTCCCTAAATCTAGTTCCGACTGCAGTTAATGAACTTCTCCAGGAAGTTGGTAGGGGGTGTCCACATACTTTTGGCCATTTAGTGTAGGAAAATCTGTTTCCATGATATGGCCATCTTCAGAGTTTTCTCAGTGTGACAATTGATGACTGACAATCACATCAGTCAGTAAACCACATTTCAACCAATTCTGCTGTCCAGCATTATCGCCTATTAGATTTTTAGCTCCTGGCAATCAGCATCGGTACCAGTATCAGTGATCCAATTCTCAGCTCGGTACCTAGTTTGAATTTCAGACTGGTTGATGGGACAGGACAAACTTCACACACACCGCACAACTGCACCTGCTCGAGCTAAGGCTAGTGTGGGACCGCGCATGTTTTTGTAGGGTAGACTGATGGCAAGCCACAAGACACAGGAAGTGACATCATGCACAGCCCAGGTCACCTGGGAGTGACGCATGCCACGCGCCCCGAGGAGGCGAGCCGCAAGGCTCTAGACCCACTCACCAACCGCGAGTTCCTGACAACGTCACGCTCCCTCGGCTACCCACGGCAAGAGCATCGCAAGAGAAGAGGCAAAGGCAAAAGGGGGTCAAGGTCAGGGCAGAGGTCAGCAAACAGGACGAAGAGAACTGAAAGGTCAGGGGGGGTTAAAACCAGTGCAGACAGAGTGGGAACAGAGGCACACAACACCAGATTAACGTGTTAAAGGAGGCGCGGTGCAGAGGGAAAACGGTGGACAGTGGTAGTAGGGCTCACTGATGTGATTAGCATTCATTAAACCGGGGCATATTACTCTGAACGTGTGGGTGCTCATGCAAAAACAGAACCGAAGGTAAAGAACCGTGGTTAAATGACCTAACAAGCAGTCTTAAGTGAGTAGGGGAGGGATCGGGTGGAGGAAATAGAGGGTGCGGAAGCAGAGGGTAGTGGTGGAGGTAAATTTGCCTCAGGATGCTAACATACGGTCAGTACCTATGGCCTGTTGGCTGGTCCCATGTCAACGTTGTAAGGACTTACCAGTGTCTCCCCGGAGAGCACCTCCAGCAGGGAGATGAGATTGTGGCCATCTCGCAGATCCTCGTACAGGTCGGTGATGTGCCTCTGAGCCTGAAATCAATCAATCAATACAAAATTATTAATTTATTCATTAATAGGATAATAGCCTGAAGTCAATGGGGGTGGGGGGAGGGCGTGGGGAGCTTTGGTCCTACTGTTCATATTAATAATGAAGATTTTGGTTTGATTCTCTGCTATATTGTCATTCCTGTCATATTAAAACCTCGCAGCTCCATTTACGCTGCTAATTTTGTCCTGTAGTGCGCAATTTTTACAACCCCAAATCAGAAACAGACATCGGGACATATGACCGACTAGCACAGTTAACAGAGATGCTACACTGCGTACTGTAAAGCCTGTAATCTGATATCAACTAATGAGATTAAGCAAATAATTAAACCCAAACAAACTGATAAACCCAAATAAAAACTAAAAACTGTAAAACTGGTTAAATGTGACTTTTTATTAAATGCTAAATTTCTTGTGTAAGTCAATGGAACTTTTTCAGCAGTGATTCACGTCTCCTCTGCTTGAAGAAACATCAGCGGTTATTTTTACCAGTGTCGTGATGCCATCTTACGAGCTGGCCAAAGAAAGGAGCTTAGAAGACAGCGTCAGGACATTGGTTTTCGGGTCACTGAGTAGAAGAAGATGATCAGAAAAAAGCAGTTCCTGCTTGTTCTTCTGCTATAGGACTATGGGCGGAGTCGGGCCGAGAGCGCATGTGCTGAAGCAGGAGAAGTAGCCCCAGTTCGGGAGGAGTCGGGTCGCATCACTATGGGAAGAGTTGGGTCGCATCACTATGGGTAGAGTCGGGTCGCATTACTCTGGGGAGAGTCGGGTCGAGTAAACATGCTGAAGCAGGAAAACGAGCACCACTACGGGTGGCGTTGGGTCGCCTCAATACGGGTGGAGTCGGGCCGCTTTACTATGGGTGGAGTCGGCTCGCATCACTCTGGGGGAAGTTGGGCCGAGTAGACATATGCTGAAGCAGGAAAAAGAGCACCACTACAGGTGGAGTTGGGTCGCCTTACTACGGGTGGAGTCGGGGCGCTTTACTATGGGTACAGTTGGGTCGCATCACTCTGGGGGGAGTCGGGCCGAGTAAAGATGTTCTGAAGCAGGAGAAAGAGCACCACTACGGGTGGAGTTGGGCCGCTTTACTATGGGTACAGTCAGGTCGCATCACTCTGGGGGAAGTCAGGCCGAGTAGACATGTGCTAAAGCAGGAGAAAGAGCTCCACCACGGGTGGGGTCAAGAGTGGAGTCGGGGCGAATAAAAAAAGATTATTAAATTGATTTTGACTTCAGATTTCACTGCAGATAGTATGAGGTGAAGGAATGGAGGCTGTGAAACAAAAAAAAAAAGGACTTTCCAGGCCGAGACCAGCAACAAGTTTAAAAGCCAGGCTCATGGCACATGGTCAGTGTGTCAGGATCCTCAGCAAGGGTGACACGGCACACCGTTAAAGCTGAAAAGCATTTCAGGAGAACCACTAGCCGCCCTTAAGACGATGTCTTTTCTAGAGACGTCCTGCACGTTTCAACAGACAGCATATCTAAAAGGCATGGCCGTGGAAGAAGAGGGTGTTTGTGCCCTGTCAGCAGCCCCAACCAGTCCCCTCTACTGTGGGACACCCTAATTATTATTAAAACACCTAAATAATAATTAAAAAAACTCAAATGATGTCTTTTCTGATTTGGGGTTGTGTTTATTTGTTGAGTTTATTATATTTGGGTTAAGAGTTAAAGCCCACTCAGATGAACTTTTCTCTCGTATTCGTCTCCGTCCATTCAGACTTAAGAACCAACACATCACTGGAAACAGGCGAAGAAGCCTTGTGTGTGTCTATCAATATATCATCAAAGAGGCAATCTAGACAATCACCACGTTAGTGATTTACGAATTTCACTCAGCACTGCAAATCAGACACACAGCACACACGGGCTACTGCGGTGGTATTCGAAAAGCTAACACTATCAACAGTCAGTGGAAACAAACGACATTTAACGAGGCCGGTTTTAACGACAAAGTCATCAAAGTGTTAATAACTTGGGCTGCATTTACCTCTCGGTGTCAGTAACCTTAACAAACAATGGAACAAACAAACAAATAAACAAACAAACAAAAAAGCAGCGCAACTTAAAAAAAGACGTTTCCTGTAAACAGGCCGTTTCTGCTGACCGCTATATACCTCCTGCAGAAGAGAGGGCCGGTCACCCAATACACCAATACACTCGAACAGCACTGTCCTATCTAAGGACTACTGTTGTATAGCACACAGTTTGTTGGGGGGGTATCGAGTGAGGAAAATGGTTAAAACTCTGGGCTGCTTTCTATTTATCATCGCCATCCAATGAAAAACATGTACCTCCACTTCTGTCCATTTTCACTTTTATGCATCATTTGGACACACCAGCTGCTGTTTACACTGAGGGAGAATCTCATGATGAATGGACCAACAGAACTGGCCAAAACTGTTTGGAAAGACGTCTGGTTCCATTGACTTACATTAAAGTTAAACAAGGTTTTGGCCTCTCCTGTAAAGTTGCCATTTTGGAGATACTTGTTTTTCTTTGGACAGCAACGATATGAACAATGTCTAACACAATGTCCAAAATTTAAAACAATAAAAACAGAATTAAACTCTCCAGTTTCTTAGTAATAATGTGCCATTATATCCTTCGAAATTCTCACTGTAGCTGGATTAGCAGAACATCTGCCCACGTTACTGCATTTCAGCCAATCAGCTGCACTGTAACTAATGAGGGCGGAGCCAAAATAGCTCTATTTAGCATTCCTGAGTGGAGCAGCTTCATATGAACTCCATAAATGTAGGAAAAAAAAAATGGATTTTTGAGTCTAAGGCCGACTGACGTATGGCACGCACCGGTCAAGCAACATGTTACTTGAATTGACCAGGGGTGCTCAAACTTTTGCATATGATGGTATATTAAAGTGATAATTCATCAAAAACAAAAGTTTAGCCAGTTTCCTCACATTTCCCCCTAAAATGTTGCCTAAATTTGGTTCTCTAGTTTCGCACTGGCGCTAACTCGCCAAGCCTTATGTAGACAACAAGATACTGGAAGCTATTATTATAATCACATTTAATCTCCATCAGATTAAATTATGGTCTGTTATTGGCCTACTTCTTGACATTTTTGGCCCAAACTAAAGGCCTAGCCACAGAGGACCATTGTATGACATACCTATGACTTGAAGAACAGACCAGAATCAGGCCGCAAGATGGCTACAACAGCTTTTAGCTACGTGCCGTACTTTTTTGGATCTTAAAAGCTGAAGGCACCTCGCCCATCACCAGAACCCACATGAGTACGTCTGTTAGACATTCTTTCAGACCTCCACCAAATTTGGACCAAGTGTGTTTTGATTTCAGCGGTTTGCGCAATGCTAATTAGCAGGGTATTAGCTTCCATTCGTTGTTAGCTACACCAGCCTTAAAACTACAGAAGCTGATACTGGACACCACACCACATGTCCTGGCTGCTTTCATTGGTCTCTCCAGTCTTTAACACTAGACCGCCTGATCTGGCTGCAAAGAGGCTGAGGCAGCGTTTGAAACAGAGAGGGGTTAATAGCGAGGAGGAACACAAGAGGGAGACGTGTGAGCGGTAAGGTGCCCGTGTGGGATGCCCCGGGCTCGGAGGAATCCGTGCGGGAGTCGGCAAACATCTGCTCACATACGCCACCTACCTCAGCCTTCCAGTGCTGACGGAGACGGATGGAGAGAGATACAGACAGATGGTGATGGCAGAGACAGAGACAAAAGGGGAAAGAGACAAAGGCCCAGATGAGTATGAGCATTACAGACTGGAGGTTTGACATGAGAAGTGTGACAGAAACAGAGAGAGCAGGGAAAGCATACAGATACAGACACAGTCCTAAGCTAAAGTTCAGGCCGGCCCAAATTTAAAAAACAACCAGAACCGATCAAAACTGTCCAGTTTCTCACGTCAGTGGAATTTAGCAGCTGGGAAATGCGCCATGCTAGCGTTCTAGCTTCTCACTGAAGTCAAATTAGTAGAACATCTGCCAATTAAGTTGTGCCAAGCTGGGGAGCTCTAGCAGTAATTCCATATATGTAGGAAACAATAATAATCCAGATGTGTAAGTAGGCGTGTCCCAAAAGTTTTTACTGTACAGCTCTGGAAATAAATAAGAGAGCACTCCAATCAGCATCTCCACATGTACAGCAGGTTATCAGTGAGGAACCAAAGGTTGGGTTCTAGCTTTACGGGAAGATACAGTGAGCGTCTGGTTCATAAGAACAAGGTCAAGCAGCAAACACACAGGACAACACAGCTACAGACTGGCAGAGGGCCAAACCCACTCTCTACTGACCGTGATGAGCGCCACCTCATTCCAATGTCCCTTACCCACCGTAAGATGACCTTGAGTGCCCTACAGAGAGACTGGCGAGCGGTGGCTGGGGTGAAACGACAGCCAGCATGGTTCTAAAAACAGGCTTCTGGAGGTCATTAGTGATTTTCTAAATAAACAGATCTAATACAATATCTGATCTGGAGTTTGGGAGACATGGTTCCAGTAGTGTAGAGAATCAAACAGAACCAACACAAACCCAGAACCTGCACACCTAGAGACACTGATCACTTACAGGTGGGCTCTTAGATTTTTCCACAGCTGTATATACTATAGGATAAATGATATATTACGGGATATCTTGTTATCAGTAGTAACCCCTTTAGGGACACCCAGGAATTAGCCAATCAGCATTGCTGTAAGTGGATACACTTAATGGAGCTCTCTCTAGAAC
>JAMWET010000288.1:20000-70000 GCA_024036415.1 Prochilodus magdalenae
TCCAATAAGACCATGCATGGCGATGCTAAGATCCAATAAGGCCATGCATGGCGATGCTAAGATCCAATAAGACCATGCATGGCGATGCTAAGATCCAATAAGGCCATGCATGGCGATGCTAAGATCCAATGAGGTCATGCATGGTGATGCTAAGACCCGCTACGCAATGATGTATAGGCCATGCATGCGATTGCTAGATCCAATACGCATGGCGATGCTAACATCCAATATGGCCATGCATGGTGATGCTAAGATCCAAAAAAGCCATGCATGGCGATGCTAGGATCCAATGAGGTCATGCATGGTGATGCTAAGATCCAATAAGACCATGCATGGCGATGCTAAGATCCAATGAGGGTCGATCGATGCAGATGGTTGCTAAGATTCTGAATATTATCGCAATGAATGGGACCATGCATGGTGAATGCTACCTAAGATCCAATAAGGACCATGATGCAAAAGAAGATGGCAATAAGATCCAATGCTAAGGACCCACTATACAAGTAGTAATAGCTGATGCTCATAAAGGCCATGCATGGCGATGCTAAGATCCAATAAGGTCATGCATGGCGATGCTAAGATCTGATAGGGTGAAGCTTGGCAATGCTAAGATCCATTATCATTACATCTCGCCCACTGAATGATGGAGAAATGCTGGGAAATTGGTGGAATAGGCTTTTATGTTTGCGTACATCTGTATCTCGTGCCCACCACACTCCTACCTGCCTACCAGTTAAATGCACAGGTGTGTATTTGCTGTAGACAGGCAAACAAACAAACAGACAAACCGGAATCTGATCTCGTCTGATTACAGAGGAAAACTTCCCAGCTGAAGCAACATCCGGTACCCCGAGCAGCAGCATCTGATTATCAGAGATACAGCACGGAGTGGGCTGGTCGTGTGCACACTTGTGCGACAGGAGTGATAAAAGGGTGAAGCTGATGAGGGTGGGACAGCAGAGACCTGACAGCAGTGCAGAGGGTGGTGTAGCCCTCACTACAGAATCAGATAAGTAGCACTGATTGCTCAAGTACAGAGAACATCTTGGGTAAAGCTATATGACTCATGGAAGTGAATCATCTCCCAACGCCAAATTCATCCCTGACAAACACACGCCACTTTCAGTTCCCACTCCGATACGGCGGCCGAGGCTTTACCGATACTAGAAGGCTATTTATACAGTGTGGTGCCAATGGGTGGGGCATATAGGACACTCTGTAGTTCATAGTCCATCTGTTTCTCTGTATACTGTATTACCCTGTTCTTCAATGGTCAGGACCCCCACGGAGCAGGTATGATGTGGGTGGTGGATCATTCTCAGCACTGCAGTGACACTGACGTGGTGGTGGTGTGTTAGTGTGTGTGGTGCTGGTGTTAGTGGATCAGAATCAGCAGTGCTGCTGGACACCCCAGTGCCTCCGCTGGACTGAGAACCATCCACCAACCAAAACTAACCAGCTAGAGGACCACCAACGTGGCACAGTGCCGCAGCAATAGAGTGGACAGTGAGCGAACACAGTGACCATGTGCTGAATGTATTTCATCCGTAAGCCCTCTGCCAGCGGACAGACCGCGATGGCACACTGCTTCGTTGATTGGCACTACCAGCAGTCGTGGATAACAGTTTCCCTCTCTGAAACCCCCATGAGAGGATGTGATACAGAGCCGATTCAAGTCCCAGCCTTGTCCCTGTTCCGTTGCAATGCCAGAAATGTGAGCCACAACAGCCTCTTCTTGATGTCATGTTAGATTGCTATCATGGTGACCATGAAAAGGACCGCAGCAGGGGCCCTCTTCCTATTTCTGGACAACACATAGAGAGTCGAAGAGCGAGCGGCATGGCCATCGTAACTCAGTACACGTGATATGCCAAATTAAAACAGATGTAAAAAACAATTATACAAAAATAAACGTAAAAATAAAAGAACCGCTCTGTAAAATACACGCAGCTGCTGTTCAGCATGCCGAAAGTATGAGCACTATCCGGCAACCTGTAACTGATCAGGTTCTCTAGTTGTCCAGGTTCTGGGTTTGTGTTGGTTCTGTTTGATTCTCTACACTACTGGAACCATGTCTCCCAAACTCCAGATCAGATATTGTATTAGATCTGTGTATTTAGAAAATCACTAATGACCTCCAGAAGCCTGTTTTTAGAACCATGCTCGCTGTGCGTTTCACCTGTCTCTCGCCAGTCTCTCTGTAGGTCACTCGAGGTCATCTTACGGTGGGTAAGGGACATTGGAATGAGGTGGCGCTCATCACGGTCAGTAGAGAGTGGGTTTGGCCCTCTGCCAGTCTGTAGCTGTGTTGTCCTGTGTGTTTGCTGCTGGACCTTGTTCTTATGAACCAGACGCTCACTGTATCTGCCAGTAAAGCTAGAACCCGACCTTCGGTTCCTCACTGAGAACCTGCTGTACATGTGGAGATGCTGATTTGAGAAGAAACTGGAGTGGGCTCTGATTTATTTCCTGAGATGTATGGTGTAGCAACCCGCTACTGGCTCATGGTGCCATGACAGCAGAGCTTGGCTGTGGGGTAGTTTGGTGGGTTGACTGTCTACCATGCGTAGGCAGTGTATGCCTAAAGACCTGTCTGCTGTTTAGGCAGCGCTGGTTTAGCATTTGTTAAAAAGTGCTGTGTCTAGCATATCTTCATCTATGCCAGGGCTACAGTGGTGTCAGAAGTGGGATAGCACCCTCCAGTGATCTGGAGATGAATGGGGCTCCCACAAACAGCACAATGGTACTGTCAACAAGCCCTGATGGACTACGGTGAAAGAGGCACCTGCATGGACCCCTAAAACATAGCTGCCCACAAGGACCTCCCACAGACCCGCATGGTGGCCCGGCAACATTGATCCTTCAAGCCGTCCTGGCTCCAGTGCGGACATGCCTAACTCTTGCTGGTGTGTACGACACAGCGGGTGTGGAGAGTGGCTGAGCTGCATGGCTGGAGATGGCCGGCTTGCCATCTTGTCCGGTTCGCCAGTTCTCATTTACATATCCCTTATTCCGTACTTCAGCAGATCCTTGACTTATGGTGGGCTAAGGTGACCCCTGAACCAGTCCCCAGTGCAAAGTCCTACTGTTAGTTCAGTTGGGACACTGACCTGGACCCTGTACACCCAATCAAAGCTCTAATCTTAAACACGCTCACCTAGTCGAGGAATACAATAGGGGTCAGAGGTCAACTTTGGATAGGCACTTAAAATTCCAGACGTGAGGGGGCCATGAACCTTATAATGAGGTTTTAAAGCCCAAGTTTTCCAAAACACATCCGAAGAAGCTTAGCTTCCTGAATCTGATAACCACTGACGGGAGATAAAGCATTTCAAAGGAAAGCAGGAATGTATTGGGAGCCTGGAAGCGCTTGCAATCTGAGTCATGACATGAAGGAATGGGTATTCGTTTTGGTTGGTTAACCTCAAGCAGCACGGAGCAATTTAGTTTCTCTTTTAGGAGCGATTGCGCAGTGCACAACACCATTATCCGTATTATCCCATTTATCTTCTTCTTCTTCTTCTTCTTCTTCTTCTTCTTCTTCTTCTTCTTCTTCTTCTTCTTCTTCGTCTTCTTGGCCAAGAGATTGTTGCTCCTTGTACTAGCCCTGCACTTCTCCTGCACTTCTCAGAGACTTCAGCTGTCTGATCCACAATGGTGTGCTTGTATACACCTTTTAGATCCCACTTCTGCTGTTTGGAAAAACAATTCCGATTTTTTCCCATTAGGAATGAATGGGGTGGAAAAGCACATTCCCATCTACAGTACATCTGCTCGACTAACAGACACGGATTCCCTATATTTCATATCGTCGCTGTCCAAACAAAAACAGGTATCTCCAAAATGGCAACTTTACAGGAGAGGCCAAAAACCTAATTTCATTTGAATGGAAGTCTATGGAACCAGACATCTTTCCAAGCAGTTTTGGGCCACTTCTGTTGGTCCATTCTTCATGAAATTCACACACAGTGTAAACAGCAGGTCATGTGATCAAATGAAACATAAAAATAAAAATCAACAAAAATGGAGATACATGTTTTTCTTTGGACAGCGACGATATACTATTTCAGGGCGGACCCCCAAGCACGAATTCAATGCTGTTCTGACCAGCACTAGTCTGTTTACCCCCATCCCCCCATCACTCATTCTTCCCATAGAGCCCCATTCATTTTCAGCCCCCAATTCAAACCCTATTGGATCCTGTGAACTACATCCGACAGTCTGCATGTACTCACTCAGGGCTGATCCCCAAACCCTAATCCACAGCCATACTGACCTGCACTCCTCTATGTGTGGTTTACTCATCCCTCGTTCCTCCTATAGACCCTTATTCATGTTTAGCATCACCTAGCAACCAGCTAGCAACAAGCTAAAGCTGTGGAACCACTCTATGTCTTCTCTAGACTAGGATGAACCATGCTGGACCTGCAGTACTATTGGACAGAAAGTCCATCTAGCAGACCAAAGCCCTCCCTATATACAGGAAGCAGACACTCAACGCCAATTCCATGATCCATGTTAATTCCATGTCAGCTCAGGAATTTACATACCACTCAATGATTCCCATTTATACACGTCATTTAAGGGCTACTGGTAAATCAACTGATAACACACATAGCCTAATAACAACTGATCACCTGATATATGTGTGGTTATGGCATTATGGCAGACGCTCTTATCCAGAGAGACTTACAGTGTACTTTTACACAGGTAGCCGAAGGAGGTGTCCTAGGACTCCTGGAATAGTGTAGGGTGGTTGCCCAGGTGGGGAATCGAACCCCTAACGACAGCATGGAGGGCAGAGGTGTAACCCAGTACACTATATCACCTAATATTACAATATACCACCCAGCAAAATACCACACCTTGGTTTCAGACTTCCAGGAAATTCCGTTATTCGGGAATTTCAGTCCAGTTTGATGAGAACTGTAACAGCGCATGCAGCCAGCAGGGAAGTATAAAGCCAAACAAGCCCACCGAACCACACAAGCCCTGAAAATGCCCTATCTGGCAGACACCGACTCGAGTAAGCTGCCTCAACACTCTCAGCTCACAAACAAATGCCACCTTTCACTACAGCCTGCAGAGTGAATTCCCCCCACATGCCAACAAAGAGGAGGCTCATTCCGTGCTACCTTTCCTTCCATCCGTGGCCTTGAGTATCCCCTGGTAGTAGCTGTCCTCTGTGAAGACCCCGTCACTCCCCACGCTGTCTGTGGAGTAAGTCCTGAAGCACTGCTGCAGAGCCATTTCTACGCGCTGCTCCGCACTCTTTCATCCAGCGTGTGACCGACCGTGTGCATGCACTTTCCTAACCCTCCACTGTCTGGCCGGCAGAGCTCGCGGAGAAACCCCAGGCAGCCGAGCGAGTGGGTGTGTTCCGAGCTGCCGACTTCTGCTCTCGCTTAACTTCTCCCTCCTTCCCTCCTTTTCCTCCCCCCTCTCACTGAGCTCCCCTTTCTTTCCCCCCCTCCTCCTCTCTCCTCTGTTCCTCCATGCAGTAAAAACTCCCCCCCGAGGCTATAATGTCAGGGGCCGTCATTTACTGCTCCTTTATGGGGGGGGAGTAGACCTCTCCTGCCCGCCCCTCCTCCTCTCCCTCTCCAGGCGAGCAGGGGGTGGATGGGACTGAGGGAGCGGGACAGAGGGAAAGGGGGGCCCGGGACGAAAGCAGCAGGAGAGCCATAACACAAGGAGAAGTTCCAGAAATGAACATATAATTAGGATGGGGAATCATTCCGAGTGGGCTGACATGCTACTTTCTAGAGCCGGGAGGGACGAGAGGGAAGTGGCGATGATGGGAATCGCGGGTTGCCATGTCTACAACACAAATGTAGCCATTTACTTAGTGATGTTTTGAGCTGTTATGAAGTAATTATGGTATAACAGTGGAATAAATGTGGAAAATATCAAATCTGGACTTTCTTTCCGGACAGCCCCCCTGCATCTACCTATCCGCCATTAGCATACAGTAGGAACTTCCGTGGAACATCGCTCAGACGTCTGGTTCCATTCACCACTACACATTTTTACATTTAAGGCAGTTAGCTGACATTCCTATCCAGAGCGACTTACAAGGTCAATCATATGACAGGGAGGCCAATGTAGTGTTGGGAGTCTTGCCCAAGGACTCTCATTGGTGTAGCACAGCATAGTCAGCCAGACGGGGATTCGAACCCCAGCCTCCCACATATGGTGGCGGCTAGCGGTGTTATCCACTGAGCTACACCAACTGTACACAACTCTCTATACTCCACAATCAACTTCATGATGGGTTTCAGCAGCTTAATCAGGCAGGAATTTTGGGAAAATTGTTGGAATTCCTCTTTAAGTGTTGCGCAATGCTACTGCCAGCTCTGCAGAAGCACAGTGTATACATTCAGACTGTACTGTACACCATAAACCTCAGTACTGACACCAGAAATGCTTGTTCAGAGTAACAAGAAGTCACTAAAAATGACTGTTCCTGGCAAAAACCAACACTGCTTCAGCATTCCTGGATTCATTTACCCAACACAGCATTAAGCGATAGTCTCAATTCATAACAAGAAGAATTAGAAAGTAAAATAATATTAATAAAGCTGTTAGAAACTGATACTGTGTGGGGCTGGGAGTGTCCAGACCTAGATTTGAGGAACTGGGCCGTAGAGAACATGGGCGCAGCTGCACAATCGCCGGCTTGCAAAACTAAGGAAGCAGCCTAAAGGAATAAAGAGTGATTAAGCTTTCCTCTTCCTTCAACTCGTGACGGGAGGGATGGAGCCACCGGTGACGGCCCTCAAACCCACGAGCTACACTGACTGAAAGACCACGTTCACCAGCGTTTAGCTTTAGACGGAAGATCGGCATATGACTGTGACTCATCTGCTGAACCACAGTGGGGTGGAGGGGAGTTAAAGCCGGGGTGGCACCTAAGGAGGAATTCCACAGATGCGTAATTAAGTCCGCGTGATTAAACGCTTGCGATGTAAACAGAGACACTTATTGGGTCAGAGTTGCTCACTGTGGTGGTGAATGGAACCAGACGTCTGAAAGTTCGAATCCCAGGTCTTTAAAGCTGGCTATGAATACGCTATCGGACCCCCGAGACCCTGTTTTACCCCAGGCCTGAGAAAACCCTTTAGCCTAAAAACATGTTTTACAGTGGATTCAGGGCGGAGAGGGGCGTGCAGGGTGTTGAGCGGCCAACCAGTCCTCAAAGTCAACAGTTCTGCTATCCGTCTGGCCACCAGAGGACACTGTAGGGTGCTGTACCCAATGGGAAGACTCATGCATTCCATAGGACCTGAGTTGGAGGAGGGGGGCAGGGGGCGGGGCCGGGGTGGGTGAGTGATGTCACTCTTAGCAAAGCTGCTTCGGGGAGATGCCACAAAAGAACCACTACTGGTTCATTTCCACTGACTGTTTCTTAATTAACGAAGCATGAGCATGTAGAAGCTCCAAAGTGGCCTTTACCCATTTAAGGTTCTTTCCTAGAACCACAAATCCGAATGCCAAGACAGAGACTGGCATAATCTGAATTAGGCCTGGCACCCACTCTGCAGGCCCTTTACACATGGTCTGCACATGGAAGCATTTTGGAGGGACAGTTATGTGGCCATCAGGAGCTCGTTAAGAGTGCTATCCCAGATGGAGGCAGATGAAGCAGCAGCATCACCCCGCACAGGATGGGCAGCAGGTCCGCTTAGCCCACACGGTTTGGGCAGTCGCTCAGCATGGGCAAAGAAGAACACACAGACCATTAGCACTGACTGAAGGAGTTTCCCAGAGGCCACAACTTCCACCAGTGTCTTCTGGTTACTGGACTGACGCTTCAACTGATCACGTAGCTCCGCCCATCATCTGCAGGGCATGTACGTGGCTGCAGGTACAGTGATAAGGCCCATCCTTGCTCACGTCACATGTGCAGCTGAGCGTGAAACCTGAATCGTTCTTATGTCTCCCGGTGTCAAACCTACCCAGCAAGTTTCCGGGTGTGTATGTTAACATCCAGGCGGAATTTGCACCTCCACCGGGATTGTCTCCACCTGGATCTTAAGAATGAGTCGCGAAGCATGCGCTCGGGTTATAGTAGTGCCCTACTGGAGAGCATACTCATGTGTCTTTAGACACCTTGGGGCAAGATACACCTACACCTAACTGGAAGCAGATACCTCTTCTACCCCATGACCCTCACAGCGATCTGTCATCCCCTCTTAACAGAGGAGCAGAGGATTCTTTGCATTTCAGCTCAGGGCCGTAGCTTGTTTGGGCTTGAGCTGATAGAAATGTGGCTGACTGATGTCTCCTTAGGAGGACTTCGGGCTGGAGACAGCGCAGGATAAGAGGCATGAGGCCATATCTTGGCGCTGCTACATGGTAGGCTCTGGTCTGGTCTATAAACCAAATAACCCATCCCCAGCGGAAGCCAACAGAAAATATAAGATCCTGGCATTCATATCCCGGAGCATCCCTGGTGGGGAGTCGGGGGCTGTTTATCTGAGGGAACAGTCCTGATCTCTTTCTGTTTTGTAAATATTGCAGTGTGTATTGAAGAAGCCTGAGAACCGCCGTGTGACTGTGGATGTTCCTGCACTGCCGTGAACCAGTATGATGAAAAAGATGTCTCGCTCAGAAAGCCAGCAGGAGTTTGAGGGACGTCCTCATTCTGCCTACTGGGGCCTGGGACCCAGATATGCCGTCTAGCGATACCAAAACATGAACACTCATAAGGCACGAAGACCGTGACTGGATCGACCGGGATTCACGTTCTGGTAAACTATGAGCCGGGCCTCTGGGCTGATGTTGGCTGAGGTGTTTACTGAGTATCAGCCACGCGGCTTAACCTTGTATGGCTGTCGCTCTGCAGTTGCTAGTCACAAGTGGTTGTGAGGATGTTGCCAGGTGGTTGTTATAGCCTTCCAGGTGGTTGCTAAGGAGTTGCTTGGCAGCTGTTGTGCTATCCCACTTAGTAGCTATGGCGTTGCTTAATGCTCAAGTATCCCAGGTTGCTAAGCTGTTGCTAGCTAATTGTTAGGGTATCTTTAAGCAGTTGCTAGGGTGTTGTGGAGCTGCTATGGTATCCCAGGTGGTTTTTAGGGTGTGGCCTGGCAGTTGCTAGGGTGTTGATTGGCAGTTATTATGCTATCTCAGTAGGGTGTTGCTACTAGTTTGCTAAAGTGTTGCTAGGAAATGGTTAGCGTATCACTAGGTAGTTGCGAGAGTGTTGTGCAGTTGCTATGGCATCCCATTTGGTTGCTATGTTGATGGTCAGCAGTTGTTCTGCCATCCCAGTTGGCTGCTAGGGTGTTGCTAGCAGGTTGCTAAGGTATCCCACTTGGTTGCTAGGGTGTTGATTTCAGGTTGCTATGGTTATACCAGGGTGCTAGGATGTTGCTTGGCAGTTGCTATGCTATCCCACATGATTGCTAGGGTGTTGCTTCCTGGTTGCATGGTTTACCAGCGTGCTAGGATGTTGTTGGGCAGTTGCTAGGGTGTTGCTTGGCAGTTCTTATGCCAACCCATTTGGTTGCTAGGATAATAATAGCAGGCTGCTATGGTATCCACGGTTGCTAGGGTATTGCTAGGTAGTTGCTAGGGTGTTTCTTGGCAATTGTTATACTATCACTGCGATATGAGCTGGGTGCACAAACTTTTGCCCCCCATTCATTCCTATGGAAGGGGAATCATGATCATTTAATGCTCACTGTACGAATGGATCACCACGAGGGATACAAGCACACCATTCCCAATCCGAGTCCAGAGACTCTGAGATGAGTTCTATAGATCAGAGAAACACTAAACCACACAGTGCTATAGGAAATGTTCAGCAACCCCAGTCAGTATATACACATGTACTGAACACACACACTTATTCAGCTGCAGCTACAAAGACAGGTACATACAGGTGTGTATATGTAAAAGCATGTTCAGGAGGCTCCCTGATGTCTGACACCAACATACCAAGGCTCTCTGAATGCACCCAGCCCAGATGTGCACATGTGTTTCAGATAATGTGCCTGTAAAAACCAGACGCCGCCAGCAGAAGCATTCAAAACACAACACCCCGCTAGCTCCCTGCACATGCTACGCTGCAGCCGGGTGGGGCAGATGCCTGCAATACCTTCAGGTGACAAACGGATATTTGACAGGGGTGTAAAAGCACGGCACACTAATCCAGAGAGAATGAAAAACAGATTCCTCAGGTCTGCTGGCCCGACACCAACCAAGACTCGTCAAGGGCTGAACTGGGCCAATACCGCTCACATACAGGTGAAGCAGGATACCGTCTGAGGCCTGACCAATACATCGCTCGGCCCCTGAGGCTGCACATCTGTATTATAACACACCAGCTGTGCAAGGGCATGCAGGGGAACATGCCGAGGGTTAGCACAGCCCTGTATAAGGTGTCGCTAATAGGAATGGGAGAAACAGGGGGAGTATGGGGAACTGCCCTGAGTGAAGGGAGCAGTAAAGTTAGCATGGGGGTGAAAATAAACAGAACTCTATGGGAGGAACGAGTGATGCAGGGGAGACAGACGAGTGCAGGTCAGACCAACATTGAGTTTACTCTTGGAGGTCTGACCTGAGAGAGTGTATGATATGGCTTCAGTTGGTCACATAGAAGTGCAGCACAAGGGCGTACACTTTTCCACACCGCTTATACAATTCATAAAGAATTTCTGGAAATCCTACGTATACAAGCACACCATTCCCAAACAGACTGAACATTTCGGAACTGGAATGGAGATGTAGGAAGAAGAAAAAAGAAAGAGAAGAAACAGAAGAAGAAGAACAAAAAGAGGAGGAGGAGGTGACCGAGGAGAAGAAGAAGAAGAAGAAGAAGAAGAAGGGTGTGAAGGAGGAGAAGGAGAAGATGAAGAAGTAGGAGGTGACCGAGGAGAAGAAGAAGAAGAAGAAAAAGAAGAAAAAGGGTGTGGAGGAGGAGAAGAAGAAGAAGAAGAAGAAGAAGAAAGAAAAGAAGAAGAGGAGGAAGAGGAAGAGGAAGAGAAAGATGAAGAAGAAGGATGTGGAGGAGGAGAAGGAGAAGAAGAGGAAGAAGAAAAAGAAGAAGAGGAAGCGGAAGAAGACGAAGGAGGAGGATGAGGTGAACGAAGAGAAGAAGAAGAAGGGGAGGAGGAGAAGAGGAAGAAGAAGGATGTGGAGGAGGAGACGGAGAAGAAGAGGAAGGAGGAGAATGGGAAGAGGAAGAAAAAGAAGAAGAAAAGGAGGAGAAAGAGAAAAGTAAGAAGAAAGAGAAGAAGAAGACGGAGGCGAAGGCGAAGGCGAAGAAGAAGGCCATAAAGAAGGAGGAGAAGGAAAAGATGAAGAAGGAGAAGGAGAAGGAGGAGAAGGAGAAGAAGATGAAGGCGATAAAGAAGGAGGAGAAGGAGATAAAGAACGAGGAGGCGAAGGAGATACAGAAGGAGGAGGAGATACAGAAGGAAGAGAAGAAGGAGATACAGAAGGAGGAGAAGAAGGAGGAGGATGCAAAGGAGATACAGAAGGAGGAGAAGGAGATACAGAAGGAGGAGAAGAAGAAGGAGGAGGAGAAGGAGATACAGAAGGAGGAAGAGAAGAAGGAGGAGGAGAAAGAGATACAGAAAGAGGAGAAGGAGACACAGAAGGAAGAGAAGAAGGAGATACAGAAGGAGGAGAAAAAAAAGGAGGAGGAGAAGGAGATACAGAAGGAGGAGGAGAAGGAGATACAGAAAGAGGAGGAGAAGGAGATACAGAAGGAGGAGGAGAAGGAGATAAAGAAGGAGGAGGAGAAGGAGATACAGAAGGAGGAGGAGAAGGAGATACAGAAGGAGGAGGAGAAGGAGATACAGAAGGAGGAGGAGAAGGAGATACAGAAGGAGGAGAAGAAGAAGGAGGAGGAGAAGGAGATACAGAAGGAGGAGGAGAAGGAGATACAGAAGGAGGAGGAGAAGGAGATACAGAAGGAGGAGGAGAAGGAGATACAGAAGGAGGAGGAGAAGGAGATAAAAAAGGAGGAGGAGAAGGAGATACAGAAGGAGGAGGAGAAGGAGATACAGAAGGAGGAGGAGAAGGAGATAAAAAAGGAGGAGGAGAAGGAGATACAGAAGGAGGAGGAGAAGGAGATACAGAAGGAGGAGAAGAAGAAGGAGGAGGAGAAGGAGATACAGAAGGAGGAGGAGTAAGATGATGCTGGGTGTTGGGTAATCACTAACTCATTGTGCTGTATGGATATGGAGTGATCAGCTCCCAGACTACAGTCGCCTCCACTCCCCCAACTCCTCCCACTCCCCCACTCTAAACTCCTCCTGCGTGTGGGAGCCTGTGCCAGCGGGCTGCAGTGAAGGCTGGAATGTGAGCAGATTTAGCACACCGCTCCTCTGTAGCACACATGCTCATAAATCCCTGATCTACAGGCTCGGAGCGGAACGAGCGACGGGAAGCTCCCCAAGGCTCTGGAGCATGTGGGCGGAGCCAAGACATGCCATGTTATGGAGAAAGAACTGGCATCGCTGTTCATTCCTCCAGTATGGGCACACATGCGTATCAAACAGAAGCAGCCCAAAGCGGACACGCCTACTCTTAACGGTACACAGATCAGAACCACAGGTGTCAGACACGGGTAACCCTCAGCGTAGCTGGAGCTCACTACAGGAGGTTCCAAACCTGGAACTAGAACCCTTCACACAGCCTGGAGCTGTTTATTATTCCTTCAGGCATTTCGTTTCATTTTAGTTCTTTATTATTAATACTTTATTGTTATATTTGATCTAAATTTATTTATTTATTTATTTATTTATTATTTTTAATTTTTTTTTTTATTAAGACTTTTATTATGACTTTAATGACTTTTACTTCAACTTTTAATTTTTATTCTTATTTTTATATCTAATTTTTTTTATTTATTTGTTTGTTTGTTTGTTTGTGTATGTATTTATTTATTTGTTTGTGTATTTATTTATTTATTTTATAGTTTTATTAAGACTTTTATTATGACTTTAATGACTTTTACTTTAACATTTAATTTTTATTCTTATTTTTAAATCAAAATTTATTTATTTATTTATTTATTTGTTTGTTTGTTTGTTTGTGTATTTATTTATTTATTTTATAGTTTTATTAAGATTTTTATTAAGACTTTAATGACTTTTACTTTGACTTTTAATTTTTAAGTTTAATGTTTTTAATTAGTCTATTTATCCTTCTACTTTACAATCTTATTTATCTTTGTTTAATTTTTTGTTCCTTGTTTAATTAAATCTTTATTATTATTATTATTATTATTATTACTGAGACACATGACAAAGTTCATCTTGGTGCTGACCACGGTGCCTCCACACACGGATTCGTTGGGCGTCTCCACCAAGACTAAAGCGGGACTCGTCACTGAAGATGACCCGCTGCCATTCTGAGTCACTCCATGACAGTCTGGTACGACACCACTGCAGTCTTTGGTGACGGTGACGTGGTGTTAAGGACAGTCGTGGTAACGGTCTGTGTGCATGTAGTCCTGCGTGGTGCAGCCGTCTGCCGATGGTGCTGCACTAACAGGATGACTCATGGAAAGACCCGTCCTTGCTTACGTCACATGGGTCAGGGTCCATGGTGATCCTGACCTTCAGCAGAAACCCCTTTGCTGCAGTGCTAAGCAAGGCTCTAAGACAGAACGAATCCGCCTGAGGAACCGCCCTGCATCCCACTTCCCCTTCTCCCAACGGCAGACATGATAAACATCAGAGCGCCTAGAGGCAGCGCTCCCTGTCCACTGAAAACAGGGAAACGGAGAACAGGTGAAGGGGCTTGTGTGTAACTGCAGAGCCATTCCTCAGGTGTCCCAGCACTCTGTGAGCACCTTAATCCCTAATCGGGTTTACGGAATTCTGGGAATGGTTTTCATTCCATTACTGGGATGCATATTAACACGGCTTTAATCCAGCATCCGCACGAGGCTGCCGGTCAGGGCTAGGTTAATGAGATGTCTCCCTCTAGTGTTCAGCATCGGAAGTAAACACATCTGAAACGTGACATGGGCTACTCACTCCCTCGCTCACTCCCTCGCTCACTCCCTCGCTCACTCTCTGGCTCAGTCCCTCGCTCACTCCCTTGCTCACTCTCTGGCTCAGTCCCTCGCTCACTCCCTTGCTCACTCTCTGGCTCAGTCCCTTGCTCACTCCCTTGCTCACTCTCTGGCTCAGTCCCTCGCGCACTCCCTCACTCACACCCACGCTCACTCCCTCGCTCACTCTCTGGCTCAATCCCTCGCTCACTACCTCGCTCACTCCCTCGCTCACTCTCTCGCTCACTCTCTGGCTCGTTCACTCTCTCGCTCACATATTCACTCACTCGCTCACTCCCTCACTCACACCCTCGCTCACTCTCTTGGTCGCATATTCATTCCCTTGCTCACTCTCTGTCACACCCTCGCTCACTCCCTCGTTCACTCCCTCGCTCACTTATTCACTCCTTTGCTCACTCCATCGCTAACTTATTCACACCCCGCTCACTCCCTGACATACTCTCTCGCTCACTTATTCACTCTCTCGCACACTCTCTACTAACTGACTTCCTCATTTTCTCTCTAACTCATTCCCTTACTCACTCACTCACTCCCTAAATCACTACACCACTCACTCCCTCGCTTGCTTGCTCACTTATTCACTCCCTTGCCCACCCTCACCCAACACACTTCCTCCCTAACTCACTTCCTCACTCCTTCCCTAACCCACTCCCTAACTCACTTCCTCACTCACCCACTTTCTCCAACTGCCTCCCTAACTTACTCCCTCGCTCACTAATTCACTCACTCACTAACTCACCCCATCACTGGTTTGCTCACTCCCTCAATTTACATCCTCACTCTCTCCCGAAATCACTAACTCACTTCATCCCTAACTAACTCCCTCACTCACTCACTTTTTCACTCCCTCGCTCACTCTCTCCAGCTCACTTTCCAACTCGCTTCTCACTCACCCTCAAAATTCCGAGCTCACTCCCTCACTTACTTGCCTACTCACCCCTCACCCTCTTCTTCACTCACTTACTGCCTCACTCACCCCTTCATTCATCACTCACTCATCCCCTCACCCCTTAGGAACTCCCTCACTCCTTACCCACCCTTTACACATTCTCTGCCTCACTTCCTCACTCCCTCAGCCCCTCAGTCAATCATGCACTCCCTGACTCATTACCTCACTCCCTCAGACCCTCAGTCAATCATGCACTCCCTGACTCATTACCTCACTGCCTCAGCCCCTCACTCCTCACTGTAAAAGTGAATCTGAAGACTTGTTCTTTCCTCCAGGTTCCTCTTAATGCCACCACAAGTTCTCCAGCAGCTGTACACGCTCAGCGGTTAACAGTCACGCCGTCTGTGGAAAACTAAACATGAGTTACGTTGCCCAGGCAACAAACCCAAACACAGTAGCTGTAGGCAGACAAACCACCACTGTGGTTTTGGTCCAGAAGACTTTTCCAGGAGAGGAGGAGCTGCAGGTTCGCTTTCACTGACCTGTCCCGCTAAATATACCCTTCCCAGAATTCCCACTACAGGATGAGCAACACTGTAAAACACAAAGGTGCTCTGTTTCAGATTCAGAAGAACAGGAGGGAGAAACCACTGCTACGGAGAACTCACCGATTACAACATGCAGCACCAGTACAACACTAATACAACACCAGTACAACACTAATACAACACCAGTACAACACTAATACAACACCAGTACAACACTAATACAACACCAGTACAGCACCACTACAGCACCAGTACAACACCAGTACAACATTAATACAACACCAGTATAACACCAGTACAGCACCAGTACAGCACCAATACAACACCAGTACAACACCAGTACAGCACCAGTACAACACCAGTACAGCACCAGTACAGCACCAGTACAGCACCACTACAGCACCAGTACAGCACCAATACAGCACCAATACAACACCAGTACAGCACCACTACAACACCAGTACAACACCAGTACAGCACCACTACAGCACCAGTACAGCACCAATACAACACCAGTACAGCACCAGTATAACACCAGTACAGCACCAGTACAGCACCAGTACAACACCAGTACAGCACCAGTACAGCACCAGTACAGCACCACTACAGCACCAGTACAGCACCAGTACAGCACCACTACAGCACCAGTACAGCACCAGTACAGCACCAGTACAAAAACGTGCCTAGATAACAAGAACAACAAAAACAACAACAATGCTACTTTTAATAATAAGAGAAAGAAGTAAAGATTAATACATAGTTATAATTGTTTATGACATTATTATTAGTTTCATAATTAACATTACAATATATACATTTTATTATATCAGAATGAATGCTGAAAATGTGTTTGATAGTGACATTATTATTGTTGTTATTTATTTGTTTATTATTGTTATTATTATTATTATTTATAAATGACAATAATAAAATCTTCTAATCTTCTAATTTAATATTTTATTATTAGTAGTAGTAGTATTATTGTTGTTATTTATTTGTTTATTATTGTTATTATTATTATTATTATTATTATTTATAAATGACAATAATAAAATCTTCTAATCTTCTAATTTAATATTTTATTATTAGTAGTAGTAGTATTGTTGTTGTTTTGTTGTTGTTTGTTGTTGTTATTATTCCTCTTATTCTTGTTTTGTTGTTATTACTAATGATAATTGTGATAATATGATTGTGATAAAGCTATAATACTTTCTGACTAATAAATATTAATTAGTTTATTTATTTATTATTTTAATTTATTTATTCATGTATTTAATATTAAGGAGGATAAACGATGATCATTTGTACACTGATAATATAATTAAAATCATTACTGTATTTATTCTGCTTTTTTGTAAACCTGTATATATAGTACAAATAATAATAATAATAATAATAATAATAATAATAATAATAATAATAAACATGGCCTCCGTGTCACACACCTGGACCACCGGTGTACCGGACGGCTTGTTGTGGCGCACAGAGGGTTAACACACCCACCTCCCGCCCCCAGCTCTTCGTTGCCCTCCCGCCTTTTCCTCCCCCTCCCGTTATTGCCCCCCTCCTTCCCCCCTCAGCTCCTCCCCTCCGCCCCTGATCTAGCCCGTCCGCGGCTCGGCTTACCCGCGCAGCACATGCGGCTGTACAGATGCGCCCCCACTTGGCCGCAGCTCAGCTCGTGGATGTAGCTGGGGCGCCCGTAGATCACGTCCAGGCTGAAGGCGGCCAGGCACGGCGCGGCCACGCTACCGGCCTTCTCCGCGCCGGCCATGCTCGAGTCCTCTCTCTCTCCTCGCGCGCGGGCTCCGCTTCAGCTCCGAGCCTCTCGGACGGTCAGCTCAGACAGACAGGCAGCGCGCTCCGCTGCGGTGCAGCTACTCACTCAGCTCGCTCACTCCGTAAGCCCAGCCCTCTCCGCGCGCGCTCTGTGAAGGAGCGGCGCTCTTTCTCTCAGGCTGCGGGACAAACAGAGCTGGCAGGCTGAAATGTGACTCCTAAGGCCATCCCCGCTCACAGGCTGCTCCTCCGCGCGCCGAGGAGCCGCTCCGACCGCTCAGACGACACAAAGACACTCCAGCGCTGCGAGGCCCCGGGGCAGAGCCGCGTGAGCAACGCCCCGTTGATGCACGTCTCGCGCGCACGCACTTAATAATGCCTTTATAATAGGCGCGTATAACAGCACCTTCACACACTCTCCCCGGGATCAGCAGGAGGTCCTCACTTCGCCACATAAACAAGCGCAACGACAGCCGGAACTTTCTCCAAATGCGCCTTTACGCACAGTTACGAGGCCGTTTGGACGCAGTTCCAACTTACTGACTCATGAAGAGACATCAAAGCACTTTCCCCACTCACACAACCTTAAAGGGGAACTCCACCCAGGTTTCAGATTTACAGCATAGTACAGTCACAATGAGTGACTGAGAGTGGTTCTTTACAGTGGTAGTGATGGTAACCAGACGTCACCATGGCTACAACACACATATAGATATTTCATTTACTATCTAAACCCCCAAGTGAACCTACACAAGTCTTCTAGGCCTCTTATATGGGACGTTGATGATGGGAAACTTATGAATCCAACTAAGTAGAAGTTTTTATATGGACTACTTGGCCTTATCACACCCTGCCTGTATCCCTCCACCATGAGCATGTTTCAGATTAGCAGTGTAGGGCCCAACGTTTTATCCAAACCATCACAAAACAGTGTGTGAGCCATCAGGCCGGCTTTATATAACCACTTCCTGTAATGACTTTGTGTGGGAACACAAGGCGGACGTCTGGTTCCATTCACCACCATTGGGAACTGATCTGGAATGGAGATTTTCACACCGGACCAGTCTTAAACGACTTCCATTGCATTACTTGAGTTCACTAAATTAATAAAAAATAAGTGTCAGGTACGGTATCCATCAAATCTGGACCTACTGACCAATTCTTTGATGGAAGAGTGTCTAAACAGTGATGTAAACTACATCCAGACACATGTCCAGTCCATGCCCGATCCAGTGTGGATGTGTTACATACTATCATCCACGGTCTATAAGCAGATAAGGGAATTTCTGATTACGTAACACTGCCACATGTATACGGCCTCTGCCTCATAAACTGAAGAGGAAGCCAGAATAAAGCCGGTTCAACAGAAGACACTTATGGTAATATATTCATTCAGAGCTACTTAACTATTAACTGGTGAGGCACCTAATTCAATATTTGGCTAGGAGTGCAAACAGGCAGGTTCGGGTCACACTAGGCCTTTAATGGGACATCGAGACAAATCGTCACGTCTAAAGAGAAACAAGCGTCTCCGAAATGGCAGCTTTACAGGAGAGGACAAAAACCTCATCAACTTTAATGGAAGTCAATGGAACCGGACATCTTTCCAGGCAGTGTTGGGTCGTTTCTGTTGGACCATTCGTCATGACATTCACACACAGTGTAAACGGCAGCTCATGTGTTCCAACGGTGCATCAAAGTAAACCAACACAAATGGAGGTATTACCATGATATCGTCACTGTCCAATGAAAAACCTGTATCTCCATTTTTGTCGATTTATACTTTTATGCCTCATTTGGTCACATGAGCTACTCTTTACACTGTGTGGACATTTCATGAAGAATGGACCAACAGAAATGGGCCAGAACTGCTTGGAAAGACGTCTGGTTCCATTGACTTCCATTCAAATTAAACAAGGTTTTTGGCCTCTCCTGTAAAGTTGCCATTGTGGAGATATCGACAACGACGTTATGGTAACCATCAGATGGTAGTAGAGCAGTACTAACAGGTCCCATGTATAAGAATGCTCACCAGCAGCACACACACCCCAGAAAGTGGGGAGCGAAGACTTTTTCACTCTTTCCAGAAAGTTCTCCAACTGTTTAGGGAGAAGTGAATGCGGCGTGGTACACATGAGTCACGCGTGGCGGTTTTATATTGAGGAAATCAACGGAATTCATGCATTCAGAAAGTCTGACTCACTCAAGGCCACAGCACATCTGCACCACGGGGTTTGATGACGAGCTTCTGTAGACCAGGGTATGGAAAAGTACACAGCCCGTCAAAGCCCAGTACAGCACGGGGTGAAGTCCCTCCAGCTCACAGCCGCAAACTACAGCACACCAGCTTTAGCAGCTCTGCCGTTCAATCTAACCAATCAATGCATGGTCTTGCCATATGGAATCATATGTCTTTATGAGTATCACTGTATGTTCTGAAAGCTCAGGCCTTATTGGTGCAGTGTGCGCACCACACGCCGCATGGTGAGCTCTAGCGCCAGGAGCGCTGTCGATGTGTGTTCTGAGCCAATGGTAAAACGTAATTGTTGCCATATGGCCTCAGCCAGAGACACCGACTCCGCAGTGCATCCAGTGAAGGCAAACGAACGCGACGGTTTTGGACACATGCTATTTCCAGCTTATGATGTTATCGACACAATGACGTTCAGCTTCTCTGTTTACTAAAAAAAGGGCATGCATAAACGGGGACACGTCTAAATATTAGTTTGAAGCCTGGAAGATGAAAGTGGCCGATGCCCGATGCCAGCGCACTAGTTTACTGCTGTCTCATGCGTTGTTGATTGCAGCTCCGCTGGCGCCTGTTGATGCCACATGGCAATAAAACGCAAGCAGAGAGCCACTTCTTTCATGCATGTTTCATAAATCATGGAGTAAGGTGGCTGATAATAAACCTGGAGGACTTGGGTAGCATTATTATTATTATTATTATTATTATTATTATTATTGAATCATTTCTTTAGCATCGTCATGCTTGCTGATTATGAGCTCTGCATGTATTGTAGGACCACTCAATCTTCAAGTCTTGAAAGTTTTGCTGTAGTGAAACTCAAGCAAGCTCTCTGATTGGTTAGGCCTTCAGGAGCTGAACTGCAGGCCTTACATCCTGGACTGCCTATGAACATTGCTACTGCCTGAGAAATCAACCAATCATGGTTTGATTTAAAGTGGGTGGGAGTAATTCAGTGAGGAAACCACCTCTCTTGGCCGTCTGGATGTTCTTGAGTGTTAGCTCAACCCGGTTCCAGTTAGGAAGGATAAACAGTGGCAGCAGCTCGATCCCAAAATGGTCCCAAATTGGATGGATAACGTCTGGTTCCACTGACTTGCATTGAAATCATAGGAGGTGTTTGGCCTCTCCTGTAGTCGCCATCAACAGCAACTATACATGCTCATGTCAGTAACAAGCTTCACATATCTATTTCTACTCTGTAATGGGCAAAACACTGTTAGCATATTGCTACCATACTAGTGAAAATCCCATAGGGGTGCTAGCAGAACTTTGTTTCCTTGACCTGAACTGACAGTTCACCACAAAATAATGATAATGATGATATTAATACTACATATAATAATCATTAAAAAAAAAATAATAATAATAATAACAATAATAATAATCCCATATTCACCTCTACTGTACATGGATGATGATACACGTAATAAAACGGCACTCAAACACTGATAATAGTAAGAAACTTACATTTCCTCATCATTTGGGACATTTTAGCATCTACTAAAATGTTAGCATGATGCTAAAGGGTGCCAAAAGCCGGGTTTTACTTTTTATAGTTTGAAAATTAGCATTAATATTAAGGTGGTTAAGTAAGAACTTAAGGCCTAGCTCACTTCAGTTCCCCACTGAATAAAGATAATAATGATTTTACTGCTGCCTATTATAACGACATTAATAACCATGATAACATTATACAACATTTGGCTGCCAAACACTGACGCAAATCTTCTACTGGACGTGAATGATGGTTAATAGAGGTAATAAAACGCAAACAGTAACACGAAACTAGTATCTCCAAAATGGCAACTTCACAGGAGAGGCCAAAAACCCAAGTTAGTTTGAATGTAAGTCAATGGAACCAGACGTCTTTCTAAGCAGTTTTGGGCCGGTTCTGTTGTTCCGTTTCTCCTGAAACTCCCACACCGTGTAAACAGCAGCTGCTGCCTTCAAATGATGCATAAAAGTCAAAATAGACCCAAATGGACGTACGTTATCCTATGGACCGTGGAGATATGCTAAAATGTTAGCATGATGCTAAAGCACGACCTGCACGGGCTTTATAGCCGAAAACAAGTATTTCCTATATGCAGCTGGAGTTTATACCTGTAGAGAGTTTCCTCAGCTGGAACGCTTATCTTTACGGTCAATTGCACAACCTGGATCTTATCACCTGGATGTTACCAGGCTGAGTTCATTGAAAGCCCGTTTCTCCCCTGCTGCTGTTATGCACAATAGACACCGTGCCTTGTGTTGGTCCGGAGCCAGGACGAACTGCAGATGAAAGAGCTAATAGAGTGAAGAAGGGTGAAGAAGGTGTGTCCTTCCCGAGGCTAGCTCGGTACAATAAAGTCTGCTACGCGGAAACCCATAACAAAGATGAAACAGATAATAGACTCCACCCGAGTCCACAGTGCTGGAGGATCATAACAGGATACTCTGCCTTGTTCCCATGTGCAGCCGTGTGCCCGAGGATGAGGCATCCCATCCTGTCTGTAAGCCAAATTAAACATGATGGAGAGACCATGTGTCATTTTCATTTCTCATTACGACAGGCCTACATCAGGACGGCAAACAGACGGAGCGAGCGTGGAGAAGCCTGACACACATCAACTGTAGCTCAATCATTTTAAAGCAGCCCACACCTCTCCACCACCGATGCAAATACAAACTGACAGACCTCAAAGAACTGCTCAGCCCGAAGCGGCAGGACAGGAAATAGAGGTGGGTCCAACTGTAACAGATGCTAATAGGTCCGGTAACCTGAACACCATTTATTCAGTTCTAATTATAATGTACTGTGTATATGTGTCATTTCAACCGCACAAGCTTTCCAACCTGCACCGGTCAACCGGAACGGCGAACACCGTACAATGAAACCTCTATAGCTGCTGCCAAATACAAAAACATGTCCATTGTTTGTTGATTTGTATTTTCATGCATCATTTGAACACAGCAGCTGCTGTTTACACTGTGTGGGAGTTTCATGATGAATGGACCTGCTTGGAAAGACGTCTGATTCTATTGACTTACATTCAGAAAGGCTTAGATTTTTTGCCGTCTCTATTAAAGTTGCCATTTTGGAGATGATGACTGGACCAACAGAATGGCCCAAAACGACTTGGAAGACCACCTGGTTCCATTGACTTTTGGACAGTGATGATATGCTAAAATGTCCCAAAGGATTTCTCATGATGAATGGACAAACAGAAATGGCCTAGTCTGGTTCCATTGACTTCCATTAAAGCTAAACAAGGTTTTTGGCCCTCTCCTGTAAAGATGCCATTTTAGAGGTACTTGTTTTCCGTTGGACAGTGATGATATGCTAAAATGTCCCACATGATCAACGGACCAACAGAATGGCCCAAAACGACTTTTAAGACCACCTGGTTCCATTGACTTCCATGTGACATTTTCCATTGACATTCCATTACTTGTTTTCCTTTGGAGAGTGATGATATGCTAAAATGTCCCAAAGGATTTCTCAGGATGAATGGACCAACAGGAATGGCCTAGTCTGGTTCCATTGACTTCCATTAAAGCTAAACGAGGGTTTTGGCCCTCTCCTGTAAAGGTACCATTTTAGGGATACTTGTTTTCTGTTGGAGAGTGATGTTATGCTAAAATGTCCCACATGAGGAACGGACCAATAGAAATGGCCCAAAATGACTTGGAAGACCATCTGGTTCCACTGACTTCCATTAAAGCTAAACAAGGTTTTAGGCCCTCTCCTGTAAAGGTGCCATTTTAGGGATACTTGTTTTCCGTTGGAGAGTGATGATATGCTAAAATGTCCCACATGAGGAATGGACCAACAGAAATGGCCCAAAAGACCACCTGGTTCCATTGACTTCCAAGTTACATTTTCCATCGACATTCCAGTACTTGTTTTCTTTTGGACAGTGATGATATGCTAAAATGTCCCAAAGGATTTCTCATGGTGAATGGACCAACAGAAATGGCCTAGTTTGGTTCCATTGACTTCCATTAAAGCTAAACGAGGGTGTTGGCCCGCTCCTGTAAAGCTGACCTATTGGACAGGAATGGTATACAGTACTTCACTTATGAAGTGACGTCTACAGCATGTTGCTGATGAATTCTCATTTTGTGATTATTGTATGCTAATATAATAACCTACCTCCAGATGTTTATTATTTACTTGATTTTAGTAATTTTGGTGAGTCCATTATCTAACTATACTTGGCATAAGACATTAAGAGACCTAACTCCACTGGACTTCCTAACTTGGTCAGTTCATTCTAACACAGAGCTCTTTTACGAGACATGAGAGCCTTATATAAACTCCACTGAGCCAAATTTAGCAAACATCTTTAATAAGGAGGCTTCACTGATCTTAAACCAGTTCCACACGCACCACGACCCAACATCAGCCGTTCTATTCAGTCTTTAGTATTATTTTTGTTTTTGAGCCTCAGCGTGAGGTGTTTATGTGCTCACTCTGCTCAACACTCTGCTCAACACTCTGCTCAACACTCTGATAACATCTGTGTTTACATGCCCACGACTCGTAATCAGATCCTAAACCATGCTCATGCGTACAGAGCCGAGCATCACGTGAGGCCGGTCAGAGTGAGACGAGCAGCTCTCTGAGGTTGGTTCAGATATGAGAACCTTGCCTCTGTGTTAATGGGCTGTGTAGTTTGTGTCCGTTACTGCGAGCGGATTGGCTGACCATCCTGATCAACGCGTTCCAGCATGAACTTTGTCTCCAGCCGTGTTGACTGTTAGAAAACTCCTGACATGCGCCTAATAACGTTTTGGAGGAAGGTTCTAGATATGTCAAGTGGTGGCCTATTGAGGAAGTTCTAGATATGTCACTAAGTGTGCATACAAGTGGTGACTCATTCAGCAAGTTCTAGATATGTCACTGACTGTGAATACAAGCGGTGGCCTATTCAGGAAATTCTAGATATGTCATTGACTATGAATACAAGTGGTGGCTTATTCAGGACGTTCTAGATATGTCACTGACTGTGAATACAAGTGGTGGCCTATTCAGGAAGTTCTAGATATGTCACTAAGTGTGCACAGAAGTGGTGGCCTATTCAGGAAGTTCTAGATATGTCACTGACTGTGAATACAAGTGGTGGCTTATTCAGGAAGTTCTAGATATGTCACTAAGTGTGCATACACGTGGTGGCCTATTCAGGAAGTTCTAGATATGTCACTAAGTGTGCATACAAGTGGTAGCTTATTCAGGAAGTTCTAGATATGTCACTAAGTGTGCATACAAGTGGTGACTCATTCAGCAAGTTCTAGATATGTCACTAAGTGTGCATACAAGTGGTGGCCTATTCAGGAAGTTCTAGATATGTCACTGACTTAATACATATGATGGCTTATTCAGGCTTTAGTATTAGTAACAGTTGAAAGTTCTAGATATGTCACTGGCCATGAATACAAGTGATGGCTTATTCAGGATGCTCTAGATATGTCACTGACTTAATACAGGTGATGAACTTAAGTGGCTTTAGTCCTAGTAACAGTTGAAAGTTCTAGATATGTCACTGACTCTGAATACAAGTAGTGGCCAATTCAGGAAGTTCTAGATATGTCACTGACTGTGAATACAAGTAGTGGCCAATTCAGGAAGTTCTAGATATGTCACTGACTTAATACAGGTGATGGCTCATTCAGGTTTTAGTCTTAGTAACAGTTGAAAGTTCTAGATACAGTATGTCACTGACTGTGAATACAAGTGGTGGCCAATTCAGGAAGTTCTAGATATGTCATTGACTGTGAATACAAGTGATGGCTTATTCAGGAAGTTCTAGATATGTCACTGACTTAATACAGGTGATGGCTTATTCAGGCTTTAGTGTTAGTAACAGCTGAAAGTTCTAGATATGTCACTGACTGTGAATACAAGTAGTGGCCAATTCAAGAAGTTCTAGATATGTCACTGACTGTGAATACAAGTAGTGGCCAATTCAAGAAGTTCTAGATATGTCACTGACTTAATACAAGTGGTGGCTCATTCAGGTTTTAGTCTTAGTAACAGCTGAAAGTTCTAGATACAGTATGTCACTGACTATCATTTTGAGTGATGGCTTCACCTGGTTTTAGTGCCAGTAATGGAACACAGAGGTGCCAGTTCCCAGATGGCATTGCTATGGGAATACGAGAAGCGTGTTCTATGCCTTTACCTCCTGCTAGCTGGCGTCCTGCTCTTCAGTTATGGTCAGGATATGTGGATATGTGGGACGATGTTTGCCCAGGGATTGCTGGAGCACACATCAAATAGTTGACGTGCCCCGCAGCGCAAAGACCTGAGACCTTCTGAGCGCTGAAGGGTATCGGGAGTGTTATGGCCGTATCCAGGATACACGCGCACACGCACACACACCGCTCACATGGTTAGCAAACCGCGGCTGAGCTCATGTGGTCTAGGACTGTGTTCAGAGACGCAGCTACAGAAGATTAGGTGACTGGACCTTCTAGTGTCTCATTAGACGCCATGATGACTCAATTATATGATAACTACATTCAGTAAGCCACATTATCACACCAACGTACAGCAAGTAAACAAGTAAACAACATCAAAACCGAGTAAACAAACATCAAACAGAAGGCTCAACAACCTCCAGTTCCTCAGGGAGACACACCTCCAAAGTTCAGTCTTAGAAGCTGGTTTAGCATGTTCTGCTTCCTCTCACCATCTACATAACCCCACACACATGTGTTGAGGCTCTGGGCTCTGGGGTGGTCAGTCCATTGTCCTGAGTACACTATCAGCTACGGCTAATAGCTACACCTCCTTTTGGACCTCCATAGTGTTGAGCCATAAGTGCTGTTTATCTGATCTGATAGGGACAGTGTTGGTGGGTCTACTAGATCTTCCAGGTGGTTGTTAGGAGTCCTACAGCAATTTGTGAAGGTTTGGAAACGTCTTACGGGCCATTTTGTCTGGAAATGAAATTAATAAATGGAATGCACAGTAAGGTACTATGTTGTGGTTGGTATGGTGGTGTTGTGGTATGGTGGTTGGTGTGTGCTACACCAATGAGAGCCCTTGGGCAAGACACCCAAATGCTGGAGCTGGGAATGGCCCCATACCCAGTGTCATTACCAGCCAAATGGGGACCTCCAAGAAAACCTTGGCTGTGCTGTTTTGGTGTACCATCAGTTAGCTCTTTAGCCATTAGCCTGGCCTGTCTGTAATATGATTGACCCTGTAAGTCGTTCTAGATAAGCACATCAGCTGAATACTGTAAATGTATATCGTCAGCCTTTGCTCACTGATAGTTGTGCACGAGGGTCTATTGGGTCCTCTTTGTACTTGTAGCATGTTCCTTATTTAAGGCTACGTTCACGTTCCAAGCCTCATCGCTCAAACCCAATAATTAGCCCCAGATCCGATCTCCGTAACTTCATGGTTCATGTTTGTGCTGGTGAGTGACGCAAATCTGTCATTAATGTGACTGAAGCTGTGTCCTGAAATGACCCGCCTGCGTACGTTCTAATCAACAGCGTCGCATAACACACCAGCCAGCATAACAAGCCTTCGCTGCGAAGCTACTTAGCTCTGACCTGCTCTCAGCTTCCCATTTTTGGAGCGGGATGAAGGTGAAAGGCAGCTTTGGCCATGCCACTGTAACCCTGAACGATGAATTCTGATCTGAGCTAACTTCTAGGCCTACTCATGAAAGAGACTCAGGCTGGAAAGATCAGATCTCAGTCACAGAAGGACATCAGAGATCGGATTTGTGCCATATCAGCCTGGTAATGGGAATGTAGCCTTAGCAATCCCCATGTAAATCTTATAGCATTGGTTTCAATCCTTTGGACTGGGAATTCGGAATGTCTGAGTTCCCAGTAGGAAGCTTCAACTGGAATGCTGGCAACTCAGATTTCCTATGTGGAAAGAGTCTCAGTGACTTATCACCACTAACTTCCAAATCCAAGATGGCTGCACTGTGCTTCTAAGCTGTGGTAGTATTATACTCTTTATTAGTCTAATTGTGTTTAGATTAAATCAGCGTAATCCTGGATTCATGGAATTCTGTCCAACTTCTATCTAGCTACAGTATCTGGAATTTCAAAATACCACATACTGCGTATTTACTACCACCGTTGGTATTGCTAAAACAGGCTAATGGCTAGTGAGCAAACTGACTGTACTCCGAAATAGCAGGCACCACCAAGGTTTTCTTGGAGGTCCCCATTTGGCTGGGAATGACATTGGGTGTGGTGCCATTCCCAGCTCCATCATCCCATATCGGAGCCAAATGGAATGTATTATTAGTCACATCATGTTTCAGCCTTACGAAACTAGGCAGTGCCTCACACCTACATGGTCAGAATGGCATGTAGCCGACCCTGTTTTACCTGCAGGGTAGCCTCATATCCTTATCAGCTGTTCCTTTTGGTAGACGACTCATTAACAGCCATCAATCTGCACCTCACGGAAACAGATCCGGGGAACATCGCATTCAGTCACAGTGTGAAGCTCGTATCTGGCGACTTGGGCTTGGAGAACAATGCTAATGAATCATGATCCTGTGTTAACAGGCACACTGGGAAACCCATGCACAGTACAGAGCAGGTCGACTCGTTTGTGTGCTCCTGTTACGGTCCACAGATAAACGGCCATCCACCCAGTGACCCAACGAGATATTCGGAATTGCTTCCGCATGGGAGAGGGCCCAGTGGCCATGCAAAGCCGGGTAAAGCAAGCGTTGCCTGTTACTGTGGACATCCTGCACTGCAGCGACCACAGATCATTTACCAGTCAAACTAGCCCTGAGCACACGCCCAAATACCGAGCCTCGCCCACTCACCTGACGCAGATAACAAAGAGCAGGACAATGCTGAACGATGTTCTAAACACCGGGTTGTGTAAATACACGGGTTGCGATGGCAGGCATACTGAACACGGACTGAGTGTGTTCGGTAACTGGTGTGCTTTAACTGTACCATGAACAGAAAAGTCATTTATGATATGGAGCTGTGTGCCGTTAGTGCTCGTGGCTGTATTGCATGTGACTGGTGTGAGGTGATATGTATTTTAATGCATGACAAAAAAAATTATGTTATATCTAGTGTATATATATATATATATATATATACATATATATATATATATATATATATATACATAGATAGATAGATATATATATCACATTTCTCATGTTGAGATGATTGTAAACTTATTATAAGATTATTATAGAACTGATTTCTAGACATTCTAGCCCAGGATCCAATGCACTTCCAAAAAAAAGGTAATTTGGTACAAATAAAATTTCATATCTCGCTCATATATTCTCAAGATCTCATATTTTAAGCTGCTTTTAAGCTAATTTGAAGTTTATTTCACTTTTTTCCAGATGTTTTGTGTTTTTCTCAGTATGTTAGCAGATAATATGGCCTGTTTCAAGCAAGCTTCTTAAAATAAGCAAACTTATCTGCCAAAAACGTAAGAAAATTTGTTAAAAATTCTATTAAAACAAGTACAAAATGTCTGGAAATAAGATAAACACTGAGCATACACATATCTCATAGAGAAAAGCATAAGCTATCTTATATGTAGTAAATGATTTAATGAATATCTACTTAATATACCTTAAATTTCTCGTTTTGAGACTGTAGTAAGATCGTTTTAACACCGTGCAGCCTCATTTACAGGCGGTTTCTACTTGTTTTAAGTTTAATTTCTGTCAAAAGTCAAATCTTCTTACAATAGGGACAGAAAATCTGGCTTGTTTCAAACACGTTGGGAAAATCTGGCTCACCAAAAATGACTAAGATGCTGAAAAATAAAAAGTAATACTGTACTTTCATATCAGCAGGGACATTATAGTTTAGCGTGCTAAATTCAAGTGTATATAATATATATCAAAATATATAAGTACGTTTATCTTAGTAGGCCTTTAGTGCAGTTAACAGACGTATACTAAGTAAGTATAAATATATATTTTAAGTTCAGTTACAGCATTTAGCTGACTTACAAGGTTAATTATATTACAGGTGGGCCAGTGTAGTGTTAGGAGTCTTGCCCAAGGACTGTAGCACAGCACCCAGACCGGGATTCCACCCCCAGTCTCCCACATGGGCCAGTAGCTTCCTGGTGGGGAGTGGTGTTATCCACTACGCCACATCAACCACCAGTTCAAGGAAGTACACAAAGTAAACTTACATTTTGTTTATTATCGTATTTAGTTGTTGGGACTTTTGAACACGAAGCTACCGCTGGAGCAAAACCATGTACTTGCAAACTGGTAACTTTACAGGAGAAGGAAAAAACGGCTCTACTATTAATGCAACTCAATGGAACCAGACATCTTTGCAAGTCATTTTAGGCCATTTCTTGTGCACCCATCATCATGAAATTTCCACACGGTGTAAAGAGCAACAGGAACGTTTACACTACGCCATAAACTGAAAAACAAGGATTTGTCCCGACAGGAGTGATACGTTCTCTGATTGGCGCTAGCATACAGCTTTCCATTTTGACTGTAAATGTAATAAATGAAAAGTGGGCACAGTGGTCCAACAAAGCCGTTAGTCATTGTTGTTCTATTCGCTAATGATAATAAACAAATCATATGCTAATAACCCAGCTTGTTCAAGCGTATACAAAAAACTACTGTGTGGATGTTTAGAGTCCAAGCTGCCAAAACTAAATGAGCACACACATTAGCCTAAAACCTGGCTCTGCATTATTTATTCCCATCACCCGATCGTCTGTTGTTCTATGTACCTGTGGCACACCCACAGACCCCTGTCCTCCAACACCTGTGTTTAGGGTGTGGTCTTAAATAGCTGGGAAACCGAAAGGCCCTAACGTCCCAGAAAAACGACAGCCCAACTGTCAACACTGCTCAAACAGCCTCAGGACAGAACGATAACAGGGTCACCCTAACCCTGCAGACAGCCGGGAGAGCACGGAGCGGCCTCCAGAAACAGGTGGTTCCTCCTCTCCCCAGCAGCAATTACCATTCTACACATTCCAGCGGGGATCTGGAACTCACGTTTAAGAGGCAGCCCCCTCGAGGTGGGGGGCGGGGACGTTACTGAAGTGTATGACCTTCAGAAAGTATTGCTAGACAACATAACAGCTCAAACCGACTGCAGTAAGAGCACATGGTCACGCCGCTGTCTATACCAAGCTCTTCTTTAAAAAACCACAGAGATTTTAAATGAGCTATGTGTCACTACTGAAGCACTTAAAGGGACACCCAAGGGAACCGTGTTTACTCACATGCTACAGTGGTGCTGCGGTTCTCTCCTGAGATTTTAAAGCTTGAAGACTAGTAAAATCACCTTCTGATGATGCATCTTGAAGGTGGGAGGAGCAATTACAATAGCACTTCTGAGGTTATACACTCATTATCAACAGAACAGAGGTGTGGGGTTGCGGTGCTGTTGGGAAGGAAGATAAAGGTGACCAGGATCAATAACTGATGATAAATTTAGACTGATATGATCAATATTTATTGAGCTACACATACAGAAGTCTGTCTCTCAGTATGGCAGTGTTGGGCCGCCATGTTTGCTAACCCAACACGCCAGACGTCTCGGTATGGAGCTGTAGAGGTTCCTAATGGTGTCCTGTGATAATCCATCCCATGCAGCTTGAACATCCTCACACAGTTCCTGCAGATGGTGTGGTAGGGGTGGAGGTGGAGGGACACCAGGTCTTCTGGACGTGTGACAACAAACCGTTCATCTTGGTGCTGACCACGGTGCCTCCACACACGGGTTCGTTGGTCGTCTCCACCAAGACTAAAGCGGGACTCGTCACTGAAGATGACCCGCTGCCATTCTGAGTCACTCCATGACAGTCTGGTACGACACCACTGCAGTCTTTGGTGACGGTGACGTGGTGTTAAGGACAGTCGTTGTGATTTAGGGTTAGAAATCAGAACTGGTGTTTAGCTGAGTAGTACTTTTCGTGTACACTTACTCTGATTTCTTTCACTTTACTCAGGACGTGCTAAAACGAAGGACCGTCCCAGACCTAAGCTAGCAGTGCAATATACCACATCACTACAATACCAAAGTTACCAGTCTATTAGAGACACTCAGTGTCCCAGGCATCATTTCAAGTAATAAGGTTCTATGAGGGAGCCTGGACGTCTGGTTACCTTCAGCACCACTGTTAACGATCCTGACTTTTATTCAGTTTCTCCAAAACCAAGCCTTTCACATCAAACCACCCTGAATGTCTTTGCTTACACTTTAACCACTTGATTACGCAGATCGGTTCAAGAATCCTCAGGTTCCCCTTTAACAGCGCAATGAGAAAAACAGCCAGGAGGAATTAGGAGAGGCTGGGAAATGTCAGGAATGACTTTGATATATAAGCCCACGCAAGGGGTGTAAATGGACCTTGGAGAGGGAGATAAAGTCCCCGGGGTCCAAAAGCCTCTTTAGCATGACATCAGGTGGATCAACAAGGATCAGGTCACAGCAGACAGTACACAGAGACGTCCGACCCCAGAACCCCCTCAACGCTGCAACGCAAAACCCAGGCCAGTGAAACCGTCCCCAATCCAGTCTGGAACGCCCCTGTCAGGTCACATGACCACGTCCAGCATTTATAGGGTTAACCACAGAGTTTCAACATGGCAGGAAAAAAGGGGAGAGCGAGAGAGAGAGAGAGAGAGAGAGAGAGAGAGAGCGAGAGAGAGAGGAAGGGGTGGCGAGAGACACAGAGAGAGCGTGTGCAGCAGACACACATGGAAAGCAGGCAGCCCTGACCAGCGCAAGACCAACCCGCTCTGCTACTCCTCAGCAACTCCGTCTCCTGAGCCTACTCCTCAGCCTTACCTTCACTGAACCGCCTCCTCCGCTGCCTCCATCTCCACACGGCTATCAGGGTGACTATGTGCCCCAGGACCACCAGGGTGGGGAAGACGTTTCCAGGGGGGCTTGCCGGCATTGGGCCTGCGAGCGAATGTGCGCCGGTGAGCAGCGGCGGAACGAGGGGGTGAAAGGTGAGGGGAGGAGGAGGTGGGACGGGGTGAGGTTAAGGTGGGTGGTGGAGGGGGGTGGGGGGCTGCAGAGCAGAGAGAGAGAGGGGTGTGGTGCCGGACTTTAAACGTCCCCAGGCGCTGGAACACGTTGACGCTCTCCTGACCAAGCGACGGAGATACAGCTGCCCCCTCCTTTCTCTCTCTCTCTCTCTCTCTCTCTCTCTCTGTTTCTTTCTTTCCCTCTCCGTCACTCAGTCCGGTCAGGTTTCCTCCCCTCCTTTTCCTCTTCTCTCCTTTCACAACCGCTCCTGCATTCTGCCTGGCTTTGGTCTCCTCTGTTAGTCACTCTCTCTGGTTTTCAGTTCCTCAGGCTGTTTTAGAACAAGGCAAGGCAGGGCAGGAGACTCTGCCTCCATTCAGCGAGGCTTCCCCTCGTTCTCTCACACGTTCTTCCAGTCCGGCTTAAGTTAATAATACATGAGAGGACTTTTTCTTTTTTTCCCTGGTCTGGCTCACCCACACAGGGTGCAGGCTCGCATAAACAAACCGGCTCAGATAAGAGTCTAAAAGTGAAGGCAGATAACTTGCCCTCTATTTCTATCTTTCTTCCTCTCTGCCTTTCTCAGGACACAAACCACCCCGTTCCTCTCCCTCCCGTTCGGCCCTGTTAGAGAACCTCACTGTTTCCCCCCATAGCTAATGCTTTCCTCATGGCCACACATGCGGAGGAGCCCGAAAAGGAACCGGAGCCGCTGTTTTATTGCTGACCCTGAGCTGAAATGCCAGCTAGACCTTTCTCTCGACATGTGTCGCAGTAAAGGAGAAATTCCTGAGTCTGGAAGCGAGGGATTCGGTTACAGTCGTTATCCAACACTGTCACGTTCCAGTTTTCCAGCGTACGCTGTTCCACTTTTCTGGAACGGAATGTGTTCAGAGCTGGGAGTTTCTACCAAACACACAGAGAGGGAGAAGGTCGAGCCTACCGCACTGGGGTATGCACTCACGCTGTTGTATTTGCTGAGAGAGAGAGAGAGAGGGAGAGAGAAAGAGAGAGAGGGAGAGAGAGAGAAAGAGAAAGCCCTTGACTTTATCGTCGCTCACGTTGTCACCATGTAAACAAGCCCTCCCACAGTCATAAAGCACTCAATACACTCCCTCAGTACACACGAGCACGAGTCGCACACGTCACATGTCGTCGCTGTCCGAAGGAATACAAGCATCTCCGAATGGCCACTTTACAGGAGAGGCCAAAAACCTACTGTAGTGTGCATGGAAGTCAATGGAACCAGAGTTTTTACCAAACCCATCTGGGCCATTTCTGCTGGCCCATTAGCCATGAAACTTTCACACAGTGTGAACAGCAGCTCATGTGATCCAACGAGCCATGAAAAGAAAAATCGTCAAAAATGCATATTTTTCATTGGACGGTGACGATATGTAGAACTGAGGGCCACTATATGGAATAACAGTGTGCACCATATGTTCATATGTCCCAGTACAGCCATCAAATCACCTAATACACACTGAAATGATCTGATATCTAGTTGATCTAGTTAAATCTCTCATTTTGAGTTTGTTTTGAGCCTAATTTAAGATTATTTAACATATTTTATAAAAGATTTTAACAGAATTTAGCTTTTTTATAAAAAAAAACATGCTGGAAACTTTGCCTTACTGAACGAAACCTATAAAGTACAAACATAAACATAAAAAACATTTAAAAAAGTTAAATTATCCTAAAATTACCTTAAAACAAACTTGAAATTTGAAATATAAGACATATCAACTAGACGTGGTATCATCTAAGATGTGCAGTGTGTTCCTGGTAGTGTGTTCATTTAGGAGAACTTCCTACAGAATTACCTGCATCACTGTCGTCTATGTTCCATGTTTCATCTAATTTGGGAAAAACGGCTTCCTTCTACACGGAAATGGCCAGAACTTCTTAGAACTGTATATGTTTACATTGACTTATAATAAAAGCTAATAGGGTAACTCTATGCAGAAGCAATCCCATAAATAATCTGTAAGAGCGAGTATCTAATAATAGCATGTCCCACCCTGTTATTATATGTAGGCATGTATGCAGTAGTAAGTCGTATATCGTCACTGTCCAAAGATAAACATGTATCTCCATTTTTGTTGATTTTTACTTTTAAGCCTCATTTGATCACATGATCTGCGGTTTACACTGTGTGTGAATTTCATGAAGAATGGACCAACAGAAATGGCCCAGAACTGCTCGGAAAGACGTCTGGTTCCATTGACTTCCATTCAGATTGAACGAGGTTTTTGGCGTCTCCTGTAAAGTTGCCATTTTGGAGATGCCTGTTTTTCTTTGGACAGTGATGATATGTGGGGTTACCTACAGCTTAGTTAGCTTAATAAAAACCAGACTGGCATCGTGTCTCATTTATTCTCTTATTGTCTGTCTCTTTGATGTTTTGGGTGTGGTACTGACTGGCTGAGATGGAAAATAAAGATATGATGATTATGAGCATGTATTATTATTCATATTGTTACTCAATTATTGTCGTTTTCCAGTTTCTGGCATGACCTGAAGGTACCTGTTGCCCTGTGACTCCGGTTCCATTGACAGGTTTCTCCTTTCTACTGCTGAAGCTCCCATATTGGAGATACAAGGTTTTGGATTAACAACCTGAACCTAATGTTAAGTTTTCCCTCGAGATGGAACAATGAGTAGTAGGAACGTCAGGATCATGTTGCTGATACTGACATGACGGGTTACCCCTCATTCTGATGTCATTTCTGGTTTTACTTCAAAGAGCATGTGGGTCCTGTAAATGCATGAAAACCAACACACACAAACACACACACACACACACACACACACACACACACACACACAACCGATCCAAAACGTCATGTGATCCGGAATAAAAGCATCGCCTTCCGAATAAATGCAATTACTGCCCTCATTACTGCCTTTCATCTTGGAGTAATAAGACAAGACAACTCTTGTTCTGTTTCATCTCCACACCGGTTACCAGACCGTAAGCGAATCTACCGCATGTACTAACACAGCCCGAGCAGACAGCAGGAGGAAACCCAACGCTGCTCGCCCCGTCACCTACATAGCCCCGGGCATGGGCGGCGGCGACTGTCACGAATAAAGCCGCCGCAAATAGACGACACATTATACAGGATCCGTGCCTGGAGTGGCAGAGGACCACGGCGCGGTTCAAAAGTAGAAAGGAATCCAGGCCAGGTATGTAGGTATGCGCCCGACCTGTGACATCAGCATGTCATGAAACCACACGCCCCCACACCAGGCGACCTACCAGGCCTGATCTGCATTCGGAGGACACTGAGAGAATAAGCTGGGACAGGACGGACGGGCTTCATGGAGAGGACTGAGGAGCAGATAGTTGATCAAGGGCAAGACTGCAGGTTGGCCTTATATGACCTGACCCATGCCCGTCTTTCTGTTCAGCCTGCTTGCTCCCTGAGTTGCTGGGCAGCTGCCGGACATTGCTCCACAGTAGAGGCCAGTGATGGACAAAACCATACTGGCTTCCTCTGGAGGCAAGTCTCTTTGGCAACTCGCCCTGATTGGGCGGGGTTCAGTTTCATCTTCCTCCTTTCGCAAAAACGGCATGGCATGGGCTATAATGGCGGTGCAGGCCACGGAGGAACACGCCATGGCAACACAGCAGTAATAGCAAAAAAGTCAGCAGAGGAAGTTTCAGAATACTCACCCTGCTGGGCGGAGAGTGTCCCTCCCTCATGCTCTGAAATAAGCGAGGTTCAAGTAAGTGACACCAAGTGATGACCATGTATGTCCTTATAATCAGTCAGCGGTGACGTTCTAGCTAACGGTGCTTGGGGTGGCAATGCCATAAACCGCGATCTACAGCACTGTGCAAAAGTCAGCTCCGTCCTGAACGTCCGTTTTGGGAAATGAATGAAGAGTGCTGTCTGTTGCACAGTGCTCGACTCCAGGGCTGCACGGTACGTTGAGATTATGGGGTGTACACGGAAACGTGGCATGCACTTCATTAACCATGGCTTGCAACAAGCTGAAAGGGTGACCTGCCGTATTTCCATCACACTCAGCTACTGCCTGTTTCACGTGATCCACTGAACGGTGCATGGTGCAGCCCTTCTCCATATCAGCAGCCGACACCGCGCCCAACAAACAACATACCGTGCAACCCCGTATCATCAGTTCATGGGAAGGCACCCCTTAAGCACTGTCCTAGTCTACACCCGACTCTCTCCTGCACACGTCCAGAGAAAAGGCCACTTCCCACCTACCATGCAGCAGGGGACGACGCCGGCGACGACGGCAGCAGCAACAGCAGAGGCTCATGGCAGCGGGCGGCGGCCTTGGACGATCCCTTTCAGACGCTAAAACTGACGGCCACTGACAAGCTAGCACTCCTGACCTCAAGACTCTGCGTGCTGATCAAAACCAGAGGGGCGTACAGCAGGCAAAGCCTCAGAAAAAAGAGAAGAATGCTGGAAGGAAATTGGGAGGGAGCGAGAGAGCGAGCGAGCGGCGGGTTTTACTCACTCCACATGCTTTTCCACTGTGGAAACTGCTAGTTATGATGAGGAGGACGGGGGGTGGGGAGTGGTGGCCGGGGATTCGGGACGGGCTTTATCATATGCTCAACTGTATTAATGCATTTCGATTCCTCCAAAGGCGGGAATGAATATGGGAGAAGCCGTCCTAACAAAGACCCCACTGTGCGGGCTGCCGCGGAATCAACAGCATGAGATGCAGAGGAACTGGGAAAGGGCTGAGGGACCTCAATTAGGGGGTCAAACTGCTCCCTCTGAGGAACTCTTTGGGGGCCTGTGAAGTATTTTAAGCTGTTACAGTGTTGTTTAGTTGTGGCCTGGCCTGGGACTCATACAGGAAGCCCAAGCTTTCCCAAAACAACGATCACACGTTATTTAGAGTGGAAGGCGGACAGATGCCAACGCCGTTACTCAGAGTGCACTGGGACAGCTTCTCACGTGCAGTCCGGATCGACACGGTCCACAGGATTAATCTGGGGGTCTGTAGCTGGTGTGCACGCTTTCTGCTGGCCCCCTAGTGGCCATTGGGTTAATCCTGTATCAGATTAGGGCATAGCTCATTTTACATGATTCTTATTGATCCTAATCAATGTTGCTTGAATGTCCTCAGTCCCCGCATTACATGAGTCGCCCTGAACACACTTTAAGATTATGGGCTCAGACAAGAGTCCCAACCGCGTAGGGGTTTCTCGCAAACTACCGTGACCTGTGGTCAAGTGGTCACTCCTCTTTATGCTGTTGCCACAACTCCTCCTATCCTCTTTCTCCACGTAGCTCTCGATTTAGCCGCCACGCTTACAACGTCATCCTGTACAAAGTGAAACGGCCCATGCATTTCGGCTCTCGCTGGTTGACGGTCTTTCAGGAATGACCAGAAAACCGGCGTCCACCAGACTGTCCACCAAAAATTGAACCACGCAGCTCACCATCATGGCAGCCCTGACTGGACAGGGAGTAGATCAGAGGAGTAAAGATTGGATCATAGATCCCTCACACCACAGGATAGCCTGGATAGGTCATCGTTAAGGACCACCCTGACATCAGGGCCGGCAAATCAGCCTCAAAATCAGGGTATCTGTCCTGTGGTGTGGACCTGGAACCGGACACTGTTGGCTCTCTGCTGAGCCACTGGGCTAGGGTTGCCACCGGTCCCGTAAAATACGGAATCGTCCGTTATCTGGCAATTAAATGGTAATGATTTGTTCCGTATTTTCGTAAATGTCCGTAAATTTTTCCGTATTTTCCGTAAAAGTCCGATATACACGTCTGTCACACACACATGAAAAATCACAATCTCTCTCAAACCCCGACCCCCATACACCCCACCCCACGCTGGACTCGGTTAAAATACAGAACGCACATGTCCGATGTATGTCTGATAAACACGTGTCACACATGATTGACCACACTCTCTAACAAAACATCGCACCCCTCCATTAAATACGGGACACAATTTCGAACACATGTCATTCACAAATGACCACGCCCCCTTCCTTTATTTTCATTTCTAAAAGATGGCAACCCTACACCGGGATGGGCTGCTAGTGAGCAATAAGGAGAGATGGTTGAGAACCTCCTTCAGATAAACCAAGTTAAAGACCATCCTCCTAAAACAGGAGGACCAAATCAGCCTCCAAACTGGCCTGGGATAAGACACAGATCGGTCTCTGCTGAGCCACCGGGATGAGCTGCTAGAGAGCAATGAGGACAGGGGAGGGATGAGAACCTCCTGCAAGTAAACCAAGCTGAAGACCCCTCTGATACCAGGAGGAGTACATCAGCCTCACTATCGAGGCCCAATTATCTTCCTGACCTGAAGAAATGATGAACAACTTCCACAAACAAAATATTTACGTACACATAAAGAAAAGCCCCCCACACAGGTGGGCTGCATGCAAAGGTAAGGTGACTTACTGTCATGGCTATAAGCTTCATTTAAGGTAAGCCTGGTTTGGCCAAACACCGTTTCCCAAATTCTTCACATCATACTGAACACCACACATGCAAACACAACACCGAGATGTTCAATCTGAGGTTCCTGGGGAGGGGAGGTCCCACGTGTGACCTCATGATTTAGACCTCATGCTATCCCCCCTGTGAGCTTTATCATAGATATCAAATGATGCCTACCTTGGCCCTGCTGGATCAAATCCTCCATGAAGAATCTACCATCATCAACCTCCATCTCAGCTAACCTAATCTGCGAAGCGCTAAACGACAGAGGAGAGAACTGACGTGCTCCCTGGTCTGTCAGACTGCTAGCCTTTATTTCCTACAGTGCCTGCAGAAGCTGGGAATAAGGAACATTGGCAAGATCAAGTGTGGCAACGTCTACATGTGATCATCAGGACTACCGGAGCGAGCCGATTTCTGCCCCTTCGAGCAAGCGAGCGAGAGAGGGAGTAGGAGAGGGACTGTAAAAGAGAGAGGGAGCAGAGAAGGGAAAAAGCAAATGGAAGCTAATTGGACTCAGATCTCTCCGCTTCTGCTTCGTCATTTATCAGCCTGGGAATGGAAACTTCTGGAGCGGTGTGTGAATGAGCTGGTGAAAAACAGTCTGCAGGACTCCGTCCGCCCACCCAAATGACTCACTACGGCCACACCACACGGGGTGTCCACCTCACTTTCTGTCTCCAGTGCTTCGTTTGGCTGTATTTCACTGAAATCTATGGCCAGCAGGTGGCAACGTAAAGACGCGGGGACTTCTCGTGCGTGATGGATGACAGACGGGAGTTGCTTCAGCCACTGCCAAGCTTGTGTTAATTTAAGCTGACCTTTTACATTCAGTTCAGGCCTTTGCTTTGCTTTCTCCAGAGCTCTGATGAGATCAAAACTGGGCACAGGAGAGCTTCGGTAGCCACTCCAGGAAAAAACAGACCAGTGACATTAACCCAGAGGTGTAGCCAGTATGCATCTGGAGGACTGGAAGATAGAGTCTCATAGACAGGTGTTTCCAGCATGGCAGGCTCTGGAGTGCAGATCGAGGGGACCTGCCCAAAGAGCGACTCGGGGGCAAGCTTGTAGGTAAGGGCATCAGACATACCCTCACTCCCTGCAGTTTCGGGCTCTACCACTAGTCCCTCTATGGCCAGTCGATGGTCCTGAGGTTCTTTTGGCCCTTCCATCATTCCCATGGGACATGCCTTCTTATTCTTCATATTTGGCATGCTGCAAGCTGGGAATATGAATAGCAAGATGGCTGCATATAGGGACGGGGGGGCGTGGTTATGTGTGAGTGACGTGTTCGAAATACGAAACAAATCGCGTCCTGTATTTGAGCTGAGTCCCGGGACAGGGGGCGGAGGGAAGGGGTAAAGAGAGATTGGGATCATTCATATGTGTGTGTGTGAGAGACGTGTATATCTGACATTTTCGGACATTTCCGGAAATACGGAACACATCGGAACATTTAATTTCCAAATAAAGGACGATTCCGTATTTTACGGGACGAGTGGCAGCCCTAGCTGCATATCAACATCCTCCATTCAATTGCCCGAAACTTCAACAGGCCCTGTGCTGCACCTCGACTGTGAAAGCCCATTCCTAGATTATACATCAGTGATGCACCATGGTGTACAGGCGTATACAGATTCCCAATTTATGTATTTGGATCACTGAAAGGGTGACTGTTATGGAAGATGCCTCGCAGCTGAGACTGTCTCTAAAACTAGCCTTCAATTATATTAAAAAATCACAAAAATGGGCGGCCCCAGTGTGCGGGCCCAACTCCTTAGTGACCTAACATCCATTTATTATCCATTTATTACCTTTAGGGTATTTTGGAGACGGTCTTATCCACAGTGACTTACAGTTTCGGATCATTTCTAATACAGGTAGGAGAGGTTAGTGTTGGGAGTCTTTTAGGGTAGTGTTAGGGCACACTACCTTAACACTTCACTGGCACTGACTCCAATAGAGCACTGTATACTGTTCCAGTGTTCCATTTCACCCCTGTTCTATTTATCACTCACTGCTGTATTTGTCCTTGAGTGTTTAATATATATTTCTCTATGCAAAAAAATCCCCTCAATGTGCAATAATTATAACTCCATAAGCTATCCAAAGAATGTGCAGTAACTAACTGCTACCTCACCTGTCTATTGTCTGTTCAGAATATATAGTTTTTATAGTCATTTATTTTATTTAAATATTTTTTGGGCAATGTGTATATATATATATATGTATATTATTGTTTAATTTGATTTAATTTAATTTAATTTAATTTAATTTAATTTTTATTTATTTTATTTTATTTTATTTTATTTCATTTTATTTTAATTTATTTTTTATTTTATTTTATTTTATTTTATTTTATTTTATATTTATTTATTTTATTTATTTATTTTTTTCCTCGGTCTCTCTCTCAGTTCTGCACTTTATATATTTTAGCCATGTGTTTAATTTTATTGTGTGTTAAGTGCCGTTGGATTGCTGCTTAATTTCGTTGTACAGTGTGCAATGACAGTAAAGGCATCTTATCTTGCCCAGTGACTCTTACTGGTATAGTGTAGGGTGCTTGCCTGGAAGGGGGATTAACTTCATTCCACCTTGGCTCTGACTAGCTACTATCACTTCACAGGTGGCGCTGTGGCCACTGGGTGCATCTCTGACCTTCAGCTGCCCCACTTTTATTTCTGTTGAATCAGAATCGCGGCTGTCTGTATGGAGGCCGGTTTTCAAAGATAACATTCCAAAAATTGTTGCACCCAGAAGGAATCAACCGACAGGGATAAAACTTGGTGGGCAGGTTTAACATGGTGAGTCCTCCATGAGTCGTCCTGTTAGTGCAGCACCATTGGCAGACGGCTGCACCACGCAGGACTACATGCACACAGACCGTTACCACGACTGTCCTTAACACCACGTCTCCGTCACCAAAGACTGCAGTGGTGTCGTACCAGACTGTCATGGAGTGACTCAGAACGGCAGCGGGTCATCTTCAGTGACGAGTCCCGCTTTAGTCTTGGTGGAGACGCCCAACGAATCCGTGTGTGGAGGCACCGTGGTCAGCACCAAGATGAGCGGTTTGTAGTCACACGTGCAGAAGACCTGGTGTCCCTCCACCTCCACCCCTACCGCACCATCTGCAGGAACTGTGTGAGGATGGAGTATCACAGGACTCCATTAGGAACCTCTACAGCTCCATACCGAGACGTCTGGCGTGTTGGGTTAGCAAACACAGCGGCCCGACGCCATACTGAGAGACAGACTTCTGTATGTGTAGCTCAATAAATATTGATCATATCAGTCTAAATAATATAATTTATTGATCACGGTAACTTTATCTAAATAACTTGTGTCCCATATTTCAAGTTTGATTATGATCAGTGTGGAAAGATGTAGGGAAGCAGGCAGGACACCGACAACCACATACCTTTAAGTACAACACGACTTATTTCCAATGATGCCTCTCTTCCCACAGCCGTGACAGCTCCCTCTGTGTGTGGCCACTCTGCAAGGCCACGCCTCCTGCAGGATGGTCATTCATTCATTCATTTATTCATTCATCTTCTAAACCGTTTATCCCTTTGGGTCAAGGCGGGTGCTGGAGCATTACCGAGCACTCACTGGGCAGAGGGAGGGAAACACCCAGGACAGGCCACCAATCCTGTATAGGCTACAATACTAATTTGATAAAAATGATGTCAAGACCGTACGACATATGCTGTAGGAAATCGAACATGATCCTGCGCTTGCACAGAGAGTCTTAACGCACCGCAGCGTAGGGTAGAGCTGACACTATTCCAGTCTAGCTCATTAACGAAGAATGTCCTATGTATCGCTTGAATGTGTGGGTGTATGAGAGAGAGAGAGAGACAATAAGAGTCTAACAGAGTGAGAGAGCAAGCAAAACAAGACCCTAAAGTGAAAGAGAGACTACAGCAGCTGCAGGAGTGTGATTTATAAATATTTGCAGCGTATAAAAAGCCTGCCGTAAACCAGAGAGGCCAGGAGCCTAACAAGACGAGGCCGGGCTCTGTCCATTAGAGCAGAGGAGTTCCTGGACAGCCTGGTTTATTTCACACACAGTATTCCATTTTAAAGGAGCGTGTTGTCGTGAATGGATTAGTTCTGGTTCTGGCTGTTTGGGGCCGTGTGGCTGACGTTTATTTTCCACGTCCTCCTGCTAACAGTACTGTTAATGTTGCCTGCACGGCCAAACCGTGACGTTAGACCTATGTACGGCACCCCCATGGAATCCTAGCTACCGCCGTCCTAGCATAGGGCTCCTGTTGCTGTTTTCCATTCCTAGCAAATAACCGAAACCCGTTTCGACTACAGCTCCGATTCCCAAGCAATGATTTAGATACCTATGCCTGAGCCTAGGTCCACATGCGTCTCAGACACTGGTCCCAGTCATCGACAAAATGAGGCTGATCCCATTGTCCTTATTTAGTCAGTACTCTCAGCCAACTCCTAAGGTCCTAACAGGTGGAGGAGCCCACTGTAGCTACACGGACACCATTGTTGGGACCGGTATTGGTACCTACTACCATCAGGTCTCACCGAAGGCTCGAAGGCCCTGAGGGTTCCCCTGAGGGTTCCCCTCTGCCAGCACCACTATAGGACTAGCAGTGCCATCATCTCCACCACATGAGCCTCTCAAAAAGAAACCCAGAAAAACTTACAGCTACATCAAAAAATGAAGAGATGCAAGAAGATACGTGACCACACCTTCAATGAAGTCTGGCCGAGTCGTCATGACCTCATCTTCATCCTCCTCTCTGCTGGAGGCCCAACCATCTGGCGAAGAAGAGCTTTTCAAAGAGGTCATCTGAGGCACCGATTCCTTCAGCTGTTCGCATGGATCCATCGCGGAGCTAGCCATGATAGGCTCTAGGGATACTTCCTGAGAGATCCCTGCTTCCGTCACCTGCCCTGAGGGCAGCATGCTGTCAAAAGTGTCCTGATAAGGTTCTTGAGGAGTTATGATCTCCGTTTTGATCTCCAAGTCAAGACAGCCCGTGATTAGGTCTTTGTCCAAAGACTCATAGACAGGTGTCTCCAGCATGGCAGGCTCTGGAGTGCCGACCAAGGGGACCTGCCCAAAGAGTGACTCGGGGGCAAGCTTGTAGGTAAGGACATCAGACATACCCTCACTCCCTGAAGTTTCAGTCTCTACCACTAGTCCCTCTTTGGACAGTCGATGGTCCCGAGTTTCTTTTGGCCCTTCCATCATTTCCATGGGACATGCCTTCTTGTCCTTCAAACCCCTTGACGATTCAACTGGTGGTGGAACCGATGACTTAACCTTTGGTGGTGGAGAAGTAGGTAAGGGTGGCAAGGGCTTAACTGTTGACAGAGGAGGGTTCGGTCCTGACTTAGCCGCAACACTCGCTCGGTCTACAGCCACAGTAGGTGGACACGGTCTGGCCATCCTCTCAAACCCAGAGGATCTCAGGCCTCTTGCCTGGCCATCATCAACTTCAGGTTCGTCTCTTTGGAAGGCCCCATGTGTTGGGCCTGAAGCTCTGTAGCCTCCTCTAAAATCGACCGGCCTCTCTCGTTGGGCCTCCTCTACGTGGGCCTTCTTGCGGCGGTAGCTATGGTGGTCCATCGGTGCCTCCGGAGTCCTTTGTCCATCCTTAGGCCTAGACACATAACAGGATGTGGCATGACTCATGGATGCAGGTTTGCGTGTCCTGTGCAGAGAGGCTGGCACAATCTCCGGTGGCAGGTGCAGGAAATCACGGAGGTAGACAATGCCTGTGTTGGTCAGGTACCAATAGCAGTGCCTCCAGGCAAAGGTCTCCTTCACGAAGCCTTTAGACTTCAGGGAAGCCATGGCACGGATCACCTTCAGGTTGGACACCCCCGAGACCTCGGGGTGCATGCACTGGGGGCGCTTGTCCATCTTGGCCACCAAAACACCATCTCGGAAAAGCAGCTCGTAAATCGCCCGCAGGTCCGTACGTGGCATGACCATTCCAGCCACCATATTGGCGGTAATATTCGCTTAGCCAAGAGGAAGAGGAACACCGCGGATGACGTCACCGCTAATGGCAGCACTTACAGCTTTTGACAATGCACCAACAGAGTCCTTTCCTTGGCATTGTCCTCGCTTCCTTGTTTCCTGATATTCTCTTTTTCGCTGTTTTGGCAAGGAAAATCTCCAAACAGGACCCAATAACAATGGAATAAAGAAAACGCTTCCCAGTGTGTCAATTTCCCCTGGCAGTCGGAAAGCACTGCTCTGGTGAGTCCAGCCGGAGTCGGTGAGAAACTACAGCAAAGCCTGCAACCCCTCCTACCTTTCAGGGAAGAAACAATCTAAACGAATGAGAGGAACCAGACCGAGAGAGAGGGAGAGAGAGCGTGAGCGGTGGAGGGGTTGACAGTGCTAAATATAAGCCGTAAGAGCAGCACCAGCCATGAAGGTACTCTAAAAGCATCGAGCTAACAGCCCTGACTAATGCCTAGATGGAGAGACGGGGGGATTTGATGATGATACAGCTACTGCAACCTATTCAACAGAAAGCCCAGCTATGCCCAACCCTCCGGCATCACCGTACAGTCGTCCACGACTCATTACCATGTCACTAATGAGTGTCCCGAGTGCCAAAGCAAACCGAACCACCACAAAGCTTCTTCAAAATGTTCCACCCATGCACACTGCTCAACGGTTCCAAACCCAATAGTAGAACGCAGGAAGCAAGCTGGATCTTAAGGTGATCTAGAACGACTGAAGACTTCTATATTCATCTGCATTAATGTGAGGTTTGGCATAAGAGCAGGTCTGCAACATGATTCCATAATCAATTACTCGTCTCACTGCTGCTAGAATAGTCGTTGGAGCTAGCAAAATATTTCACAGTGTTGGTTTTATTTATATTTGCTTTTTTTAATAACTTTATTTATTTATTTATTTATTTTTGTTAAATTGATTGACTTCGATTGTATTGTCAAGTTGTTTCTGCAGTCGGTTTTATTTATATCTGCTTTTCCTAATAACTTCATTTATTTATTTATTTATTTATCATTTTGATGATGGACAAACAGATTGTGACTTGCGCTGAACTAAAAGCAAGGCACAGTTTATTAAAGAGGTCTGTACTGAAACACAGCAACACCCAGACACAAGGAAATACAATCCAGGGCTAAACTGAGTCGGTGAGTCGGAGTCGATAAACAGGCAGGGGTCTAACCAAGCAGACAATCAGACCAGGCAGAGGAACCAGAGGGAATAAAGGAGAGGAGGAAACCAGAGAATCAAAATAGAGTCAAAGCCAGAGTAACAAGATCGAACAGAGAGAGAACGCTCGGTACGCTGCAGAGCGGTAATACTTCACAATGAGCCAGCGCCGGAGAGAAACAGATTAATTGATGTCAGGTGACCAATTAATATTCAGGAGACTGAGAACGAGGCAACAGGGTGTGATTGGACAAAGGTGAACATGTGACATCAGGTGGTGGGTTAAGGGAAATGGAGTCCAGGAGATTGGAGGTGAGAGGAGAACCAGCAGGCATGACAACCATCTTTAATTCATCTTTAATTTCTTTTTGTTTAATACCTTTAAGTTGTAAATGCAGTAAGTGTTGAAATAAGGGTTGAAGGTATGAATATAAGTGTTGATTAGTTGAATATACATTATTATTATGAGTTCAGGACTTTTTCCTCCTATTGCACAAAATACTTATTAATAATAATTCTCATGCTAATGCTAATGCTAATGCTAATGCTAATGCTGATGCTAATGCTAATGCTGATGCTGATGCTGATGCTGATCTGAAAAATGCTAAGCCAAAGTCCTATTACAGAGGCAGAAGCAATCCCCATACGCACAAGGCCAGCATTCTCAAAAACCTAGATGTCCATTATCACCTGGACAGAGTGTGATAACAGACAAGCATAACTCAACTGCGCGCTAGAGATTCTCCTCGGAATTGTGCCAGGGAAGGCATCCACCAAATCTGGCCCAACTGACCAGTTCTTAGATGTAAGAGTGTCTGAACACTGATGGGGCTTCATCCAGAAACCTGTCCAGTACATGCTCAATCCAGTCACAGGTGTTGCTGGTGTTATTGGACATACCAGGGTCATGGGAATGTCCACACCTGTAAGAGTTGTGAGGTGTTATCTGGTGAGTGAGGCTGAACATTGGCCAACAGTTCCTCATGACAAGGAGATGGGAATGTTCGGGAGTTTGAACGAGGCATGATAGTGAAATGCTTCAATTGGGCTCATGTCAGGGGCAAACATGCAGGCCACACCATTTGTCAGAACTCTCCGGAATGCTCCACGAACCAATTCTGAACAACCTGGGCCTGATGGCACAGTGCGGTACCCTGCTGGAATATCCCATCACTGTGGGGGGTGAAGCATAGCAGGCACCGGTCAATGACATGTCTCAGTGGACCAGTGGACCCCACCCATGGGAGCACTACCTACACCAGTATGGAACCACCACCAGCCTGCACAGTGCCTTGTGGGGTCCGTGGCTCCATCAGCCCTACCATCAGCCCACTCTCATTTGAGAGAATGAGCTGGAATGTGTTGAGAGTTTTCCAGCATGTTTACGCTTCAGCTAATAAACCTCCAGCAGATCAACAGCAGGGCCGCAGTGATTAATCGACTAATCGGACGAGCCAATTAGTTGGCAACTAATTTAATATTCGATTAGATGATCATTTCCTCCAGTTACACAAAGACCTTTGGAATTGTATAGAGTTTGGTTGCAATAGAGTGTAGACACACAGCAGAACTTAAATTTAACGTAAATGTAAACGACTAATTTAGATTAATCGTTAATTTTAAAATTTGACAGGTAAAATATTGGAGTCTAATTCATCTTTTGTATCAGCAGGAAGCTTCATTATAAGTGTTCCTCCTAGTTGTCTTCATCGCTCGTCAGCAAACACATAAAGCAACCTCAAACTAAATCTAAACGCTGATAGCTAGGTAAGAGTTATGTGGTAATGAAGCGATACCTAATCCGAATAATCGATTATTCGCTTCAATAATCGGGGGATTATTCTTCTATCAGAGTAGTCATTTGATCTAGGTTCCTTTAAAATGTGAGTGGATAATTGTTATTGTTTTGGGGGTGAGTTAATAGCAGCCATGCGGCAGGAGCTTCACTACAGGCCTCCGGATTAGAAACCCAAGACGTGGCTGATCAGACATAGTCCACTATAAACACTACTGGGCGTATTGGGTTTCTTTGGTGGACTACAGAGGACGCCCAAAACAGTCCAGCTGCCGGACAGACAGGAGAGGTTGAGCAAGAGCTGCTGAATCGTATTACACATACTCTAATTTCATATTTCATATTCATACCAACTGAATCTGCCTCACATCAGCTCACCGACCGAGGCCTTTAGGCTGGACCGTAGAAGTTATGATCTAGAGTGATAACCTTCATACACAGCCACCAGCGTACCAGCGGTAACCCAGCAGAAGCCCATGGAAATACACTGTGCCATACACGGTATAGTAATAATTCTAATTATAATAATACCATATAATATGCTATTTATTTGTTGGTTACAAAATGCTGTACATTTTTATACTAATAATAATATATAAAAAATAATAATAAAAATAATAATAATAGTAATATGTATCTTTCGATGTAAACTGAAACAGAACATCAGGGCTTGGTGAAAGTGCGCGTGCTCCAGGTTTCTAAACGCGGAGATATTCCCGGCTCCTGCTTTATTCCCAGCGCTGTGTTGATGGAGGGAGGCTGGGGTATTTAAGGCAGTGTAAATTGGGTAGCAGTGCTGTTCCACATTCCTCCAGCACTAATTACTGAATCAACGTTCAAACAATGTTTTATTCAGGCGTGTTCAGACGAATGACCACAGTGGCGCCGCGCCACTCCACTCCACTCCACTCCACTCCACTCCACTCCACTCTACTCTACTCTACTCTACTCAAACTGACTTGATTTAAAAGCTTATTTCATTTAATCTAATCAGATTCAGTCTGATCTAAACATCCTGGGAACTTCTTTAAGAGGTAGGTAGATAGATATATAGAGAGAGTGAGAGAAAAGAGAGAAGAGAGAGAGGAGAGGAGAGGAGAGGAGAGGAGAGGAGAGGAGAGGAGAGGAGAGGGAATAGAGAGAGAGAGGGGGAAGAGAAAGAGGGAGAGAGAGGGGTGAAGAGAGAGAGAGGAGAGAGAGGTAGAGAGAGAAGAGAGAGAGGAACGGGGAAGAGAGAGAGAAGAGAGAGAGGAAGGGGGAAGAGAAAGAGAGAGCGAGAGAGAGAGAGAGAGAGAGAGAGAGAGAGAGAGGGAATAGAGAAAGAGAGAGGAGAGAGGGGGACGAGAAAGAGGGAGAGAGAGGGGTGAAGAGAGAGAGAGGAGAGAGAAGAGAGAGAGAGAGGGATGGCGAGGGGAGAGATAGAGAAGGGAAAGAGAGAGAGATAGAGAGAGAGAGAGAGAGAGAGAGAGAGAGGGAGGGCGAGGGGAGAGATAGAGAAGAGAGAGAGAGAGAAAGAGAGCTCCAGACATTAGTCTCTCTGGTTATGATCTGTGCTGGTGCTGGAGGAGTAAACGAGCACAGACATCAGACACTAGGACATCAGACACTAGGACATCAGACACAAGGACATCAGACACTAGGACATCAGACACAAGGACATCAGACACAAGGACATCAGACACTAGGTGCCACCAGAGTGGCCAATGCTTAAATACATAACGAGCAAATGGGCGCAGCTTCTCCGCTGTCTGCCAGCTAAACGAGCTCCAAGACTCTGAGTCTAGACACCAGTGGCACCGTGATGGGGGACTTCCAAACTGGGGCTTTCCCAGAATGCCAGGACCCAACAAACAGTGGGCAGTACCAGGACGCCAGCGGGGAACTGCGTGGTCAAATCAGCACGGAGAAACACAAGAGGGCCAGTGTGTGCACCGTCATGCTCTTCAACAACATGACGCCAGGGAGACTTCACTGCCAACTAATAAAACAACAAAGGGGCTTTTGAAGTACGAACGACCCGAGATCTAAACAGACCCTCAAAGGAGGACAAGACCACCGAAGTATGAGCATAGCTGACAGTGAAGCCG
>JAMWET010000288.1:75000-100000 GCA_024036415.1 Prochilodus magdalenae
ATGGGAACGATTCATTCAGATTAATGCAAATCTTGTTTATTAGGACATCACATTTACACTATGCGGGTAAGTTTAAGGTGAGGTAGCTGCACCCAGAAGGAGGTGTGGGGTTGCAGGTGTGTTGGGAAGGTAGATGATAAATTTAGACTGATATGATCAATATTTATTGAGCTACACATACAGAAGTCTGTCTCTCAGCATGGCGTCGGGCCGCCGTGTTCGCTAACCCAACACGCCAGACGTCTCGGTATGGAGCTGTAGAGGTTCCTAATGGAGTCCTGTGATCATCCATCCCATGCAGCTTGAACATCCTCACACAGTTCCTGCAGATGGTGCGGTAGGGGTGGAGGTGGAGTGACCTCAAACCGTTCATCTTGGTGCTGACCACGGTGCCTCCACACACGGATTCGTTGGGCGTCTCCACCAAGACTAAAGCGGGACTCGTCACTGAAGATGACCCGCTGCCATTCTGAGTCACTCCATGACAGTCTGGTACGACACCACTGCAGTGTTTGGTGACGGTGACGTGGTGTTAAGGACAGTCGTGGTAACGGTCTGTGTGCATGTAGTCCTGCGTGGTGCAGCCGTCTGCCGATGGTGCTGCACTAACAGGACGACTCATGGAGGACACCACTGCTCGCTGGATGTCTGTAATGGTGGTGTTGGGTCAGTCAGGTACAGAGATAAGACCCGTCCTTGCCTACGTCACATGCACGGATGAGCATGAAACTTGGATCATTGGCGTGTCTCACGATGTCAAACCCACCCACCAAGTTTCAGTCCTGTGGGTTGATTCCTACTGGGTGGAGCTATATGCTCAACTGTGTATATAGTGTATATACATATCCTGTATACGCCTCTCCGAATATACACTCTTATAACAGTTTATAAAACGATTATATAGAAGTTACGACACATACAGATGCACACATTTACTTATATGCGGTTTGGAGAGTCTGAGGTGAAGTACCGTAGGTATGTGGGTGCGTTCAAACCAGCGCCATCGCTCCATCCAAGCTTAGCTGGCATACAAGCTCCTTTAAAGATCAGTCAGACAATGCAGACGCTGTGGAGGCGCAGCTGGGTTGGGAGAACATTGCGGAGCACACAATAGCACAGAAGTACAGCACTGAGGAGTGAATCCAGAGCATCTGGCAGGCTAAACCCCCGGCTCAGCCCACGCTGGACCTTCCCAAGCATTCCTCTGCTGGGTTTATGGGGTACAATTTATTAGCCATGCTTGTTCTCCAAACCATCAACCACTCTGAGATTTGGGTAGAGAGCTGTGGGAAGAGCGTTCAGGCCGTTTAAAAGCCAAGCTCACTCTCATGTTAAAGACTACAGACTGTTTCCATTATTCTGTCCTTAGGGTTCTCAATATACTCAACACTGGAGCTGCACAATGGGCATCATTACATCGGCCTTGCACACAAAGGAATCTGCCCCCGGCTTTTAACCCATCAGCGAGTGAAACACCCACTTACACACATATACATACTAGGGGCAGGGAGCCTCCTTGTCCAGAGCAGTAGGTAGCCCTATCCACAGCAACCAGGGAACAGGTAGGAGCCTTGCTCAAGGGCACTTCGGTCGTGTCCTGTCGGTTCAGGGAATCAAACCGGCAACCTTCCAATCACAGGACTGCCCCATAACCACATGACTGTTCCTCAACCCTACGACTGCTCCGAAACCCACCCCACGACTGCTCCGCAGCCCCACGACTGCTCCGCAACCATACGACTGCTCCGCAACCCCATGACTGCTCCGCAACCCCACGACTGCTCCGCAACCCATCGACTGCTCCGCAACCCTACGACTGCTCCGCAACCCTACGACTGCTCCCCAACCCTACGACTGCTCCCCAACCCTACGACTGCTCCCCAACCCTACGACTGCTCCCCAACCCTACGACTGTTCCCCAACCTTACGACTGTTCCCCAACCCTATGACTGCCCCATAACTCCCCAACTGCTCCCCAACCCTATGACTGTTCCCCAACCCTACGACTGCTCCCCAGCCCTACGACTGCTCCGCAACCCTACAACAGCTCCCCAACCCCACGACTGCTCCCCAACCCTACGACTGCTCCACAACCCCACGACTGCTCCCCAACCCTACGACTGCTCCGCAACCCTACAACAGCTCCCCAACCCCACGACTGCTCCCCAACCCTACGACTGTTCTCCAACCCCATGACTGCTCCACAACCCTACGACTGCTCCGCAACCCTACGACTGTTCCCCAACCCTACGACTGCCCCATAACCCCATGACTGCTCCCCAACCCCATGACTGCTCTGCAACCCCACGACTGCAACTGACAAACAGACGAGTATGGACTGGACCAGCTTTGTGTTTGTGCTCGGGGGTCTGTCCTGTGATGGTGTATGTGTAATGATGTGTGTTACTTGAGCAGAAGTACAGTAGTTGGCTACCCTGTATTTCACCCCATCCATTCCAAAGGGGAAAATAAATTGGGAATTTAATAAAGTCTTCATGAAAATGAAAAAAATCCATATGTTGGATTAAAAAACTGTATACAAGCATTCCCTACTAGACTGACCATTCCGGAGCTGGTGAATGGTGATTGGTAATTAACCGGAATATTAAAGAACTGCACACTATATTTAAATTCCCATATAAACAGCTCCATGTGTTCTGATCAATATTGCTCCATTTCTTTCTTTGCCTTCTTTTATTCAGTCTAAATTATATGCAAGTCTATATTCCATGCAAGCTGATGAGTATTACGTTGTATTGTCTCCAAAGACCAATTATCCCATTCTTCTTATCCCATATCAGATTACCACGTTTCCTACGATGCAGCAACTGCACAGGCCCAAACTCAGCACCTCTAATTAGACAGATCAGTGAGCTGCTGTGTTCCAGGCTCTAGTCAGCGACTTTACCTCCACTGCACGTCCAGGTAAAGCTTCAGTTCAGTATGATATAGCACTGGGCACAGGTCAGAGACCACTATTCATTTTTGGACGGCAAGAAGCAGAAAATGCAACCAGCTTCCAAGACTGAACTTTGCAAGTGTGGAAGAATATCCCTGCAGGTGTTTGACCTTTTCTGTCTTCTTTTTGTTTGTTGCTGCTCAAGAACTGAATAATCTAGAACCAGTCCTGTGACAGACAGATAGGAACAGAATGACTGCAAATTCACAAGGTTATATAACTCCAGAAAAGTAGATAGGAAGCACTTAATTAATTAATTAATTAAGGATTTAATTCTTGGCCGTCCAGATTATTTCGCTGTTTGTGGTTAATTATTAAATTAAATTAAATTAAATTAAATTAAATTAAATTAAATTAAATTAAAACAAACATATAAATAAATAAAGTATATTTATAAATTAAAAAATACAAATAAAGTAGAAAAGCAAAATAATAGAAATAATAGAAATAACTATAACAACAACAATAATAATAATAATAATAATAATAATAAAAACAATAATAACAATGGTGATAGTAGTAATAATAATAATAATAATAATAATAATAATAATAATAATAATATTTTTAAATTATTTATAAAAAAACCTTTTTATACCGTTGGTAGCTCAAAGTACGTTACAGACCATTGTCTTCACTAATATTTTAATAAGCTAAAGCCACAAATTTGCAATGTAGAGTTTTATAGAGTTTTGTTTGGACTTTAGAGTTAAAGAGAGACCTTTTTAAAACTATACATCCACACACTAGGGGCAGTGAGACTTCCTGCCCAGAGCAGTAGGTGGCCCTATCCAAGGCACCCAGGGAGCACCTGGCGGTTAGATGCCTTGCTCAATGGGATTCAGTCATGTCCTTCAGATCAGAGAATCAAACCGGTGACCTTTAAGGCTTCCCTAACCGCCAGCCCACGACTGTCCCCCACTAACATCCACCAATGAGTCGTCTCTTGAGGCCTAACCTGACCAAAACCGACTGCACAGTATTTACCCATGACTAACTTTTTGTTGTTGTAGATATTTCTGAAATATTGAAGATGGCATCTCACAGGTCGAACTGTTATCTAGCTCAGAGCATCGTATACATAGTTACTGCATATAAAATAACATTATTAACTGATATGAAAATTGATTTGAACAGTAACTGTACGTAGAGAGAGTAATCAGCTTTGTGTTCCTCTATTAGTCCAAACATCACGCCACACGAGGCTTTGCAGTGTCAACCAAGGCAGGCCGATATGAGGTGAAGGTGCTGCCGGAGAGCGGTCACTCAAGCAGAGTGATTAACATAATTGGGACCCTGTGATGAAGAAACCGAAAGCCAGGAACAGGAAGCGCACTATGGCAACAGATAGGGGAAGGAAATAATGCACAGGATGCAGGAAAAACATTCAGGGAGTAATTAGCTGCGCGCTGACTACACGCTGCACCGCAGCTCCTCAACACAGACACCCGGAGTGACTCAGCCTCGCAGCGGCCGGCAGGGCGGGGCAGCTAACGTCCATGCGTCGCTACGGCAACCAGACCACAGCTGGGTGGACCAAGTGAGTAAACAGAGGCTCTGACAAAGACAGTGGTCAAGATAACACATGGTGTTGCCAGTGGCGACGAAAGAGGGAGAAGTAAACCAAGTTGAGTTCGCAGTGGAATCTCCGTACACGGTGAAACTGGAGAACTGATTCAGAGACGCTCTAAATATAAACTCAGATGGGAAACTGACGCTATCGGCCCGAAGTCCGAATCATCAGGATATGCATCATGTCATATGACCGTGACGGAGGATCTTCATCCACACTGCAGCATGCTATCAGGCGGCGTCAAGAGCAGCCAAGCCAGCAGGTGGCAACGTAACCCCAACTGGAAAGCCAATCATAAGCCACAGACCCGTATGACCGTACGCTGCTTCCATACACCTGCAGATCCAGCTACTTCCTTCACACTATAGTCTTTGGCCACGCCCACATGCAGTCCCTCCTTTTAGCCAATCATTAACATCTTCCATTTTCCGCATATGGAACGAGACATTCCCTGCACAGTACCACCTCTTCCCAATCTACGGATCCGGTCACTCACACCTAGGGTTGCCACCTTTCAGAAACGAAAATAAAGACGGGAGGGCGGGGTTGGGGGCGTGGCAATGTGTGAGTGACGTGTTCGAAATACGGAACAAATCGCATCCCGTATCTGAGCTTAGTCTGCGAGGTGGGGCTGGGGGTGGGGTGGTTGTTGGGGGAGAGTGAGATCAGACCAGAATCAATTTATCAGACATTTACGGTATTACGGAACAAGTCGTGTCCCGTATTTCGGGATAGGGGTGAGATTGTGCTCATTCATGTCAATCAATTAATCAATTAACATTTATTTTTATAGCGCTTTTTACAACAGACGTTGTCACAAAGAATCTTTACAAAGAATCTGGTGTCCGAGCCCCCAGTTCGCAAGCCGAGGGCGACAGTGCCAAGGAGAACCTCCCTTAGTTAGGAAGGAAGAAACCTCAGGAGGAACCAAGACTCAAAGGGGGAACCCATCCTCCTCGGGTCAACACCAGATACAAGGAAAGGAGAGTATAGTGTCTGATTAGTCTGTAATGATGTTGGTGGTTCATAAGATGGGTCAGCAGGCGCAGGCCAAGCTTCCACAGTGCAGGACAGCCAGGAGCTCCGTGGTGGTAAAGGCTTCCAGTGGCTCCCAGTCGGGGCAGATGTAGCACTAGCATCAGCCCACACAGGATGGGCAGCAGTTCAGCTCAGACAAAGAAAACAGACAGACTGTTAGCTCTGACAGACCTGAACACACTATACGGTGTTAACAGTGTGCAGCAGTGACTCCGGCAGGCCTGGCTCCTACAGCAGGACCAACAGGGAGAGCCAGAAGGTCACACAGACATGAGGGCTCTCTGAGGAGTCAGCGCCCCTCTGCTCCACCGTCAACAAACCTGAGTGAACACGAAGAGCAGCGGGACCACAGCACCAACACTCCCAGCTTACCCAACACTCTCTGTCAGTGGACCCCTAGACCTGCACCTTTTATCTATCATGTGTGTGTGACAGACGGAAATACGGAACACAATGCGTCCTTTTTTGGTTAAATACGGGACACAGCGTTAAATTGCCAAATAAAGTCCGTATTTTACGGGACAGGTGGCAACCCTAACCACACCACTCAGGTTTCTGAAAAACGTCCTAACATGAAGAACAAAATTTAAAAGGTTCGGATAAATAATAATCAGTACCAGGAGCTGACGGGCTCAGTTGTTGACTTCTACACTGCACAGAGAGTGCTTTCCCCCCCGCCTGACCCGCATTCCTGCCCCGTTTTACGACCAGCATTGTGCACTCTGGTGAAGGAAGCCGCAGCCGTGGGGGAGGGCTTCATTCTGGGGAGGTGCAGAGATCAGCAGAGTCCCTCGCCAAGCTACTTGATCAACTATGTGTCTATAGTAGATCCTAAACCTGCAGCTTACTGACGTGCTGGGAACCGAGTGCAGTGGCGAGTTCATCACCATTAACAGGGAAGTTTATACGGACCAACCCATTAGCATACAGAACAGACCCCTCACAGTGACCCCCATTCAGACACAATGGGCCCCGTTTGGCTCGAACCCAGCCGCGACTGTCACGAGACGTAAATAAGTTCATTCACTGAAGAAGCCACTGCTCACATAACTCAGCCGGAATGGAGTCTTTGTGTCCAGGATTCTTTGGACGGATCGCCCGCCTCCTCTGCCTGGGCTGCAGGAATGTGCCACTCCGGAATGGAACTTTTCGGGACTGATGCTGTTATTCCTGATGAGCGCCAGCACACCACCACACTTACTGATATCTCGGAGCCAAATATACTCTCATCATCAACAGAACAGCCGCACCCAGAAGGAGGTGTGGGGTGGCGGTGGTGTTGGGAAGGAAGATAAAGGTGACCAGGATCAATAACTGATGATAAATTTAGACTGATATGATCAATATTTATTGAGCTACACATACAGAAGTCTGTCTCTCAGTATGGCGTCGGGCCACCGTGTTCGCTAACCCAACACGCCAGACGTCTCGGTATGGAGCTGTAGAGGTTCCTGATGGAGTCCTGTGATAATCCATCCCATGCAGCTTGAACATCCTCACACATCCTCAGTTCCTGCAGATGGTGCGGTAGGGGTGGAGGTGGAGGGACACCAGGCCTTCTGGACGTGTGACAGCCAACCGTTCATCTTGGTGCTGACCACGGTGCCTCCACACACGGGTTCGTTGGGCATCTCCACCAAGACTAAAGCGGGACTCGTCACTGAAGATGACCCGCTGCCATTCTGAGTCTCTCCATGACAGTCTGGTACGACACCACTGCAGTCTTTGGTGACGGTGACGTGGTGTTAAGGACAGTCGTGGTAACGGTCTGTGTGCATGTAGTCCTGCGTGGTGCAGCCGTCTGACAATGGTGCTGCACTAACACCACCGCTCACTGGAGGTCTGTAATGGTGGCTGTTGGGTCAGATATATATTCCCAGGTACAGAGATAAGTTCCCTCAACACTACGGAGGTCTGAAAGGAGGTGTAGCTGTTCCAGAAGCTGCTCACTGAGAACAGGAGACACACCCACCAAACAAAGAAGGTGATGGTGTTCACCGAACAATGGACCGACCACCCCAGAGTCCAGAACCTCAACACCACTGAATGTGTTTGGGTATTTTGGGTTTGGTTGGTGGCTTCTAAGACTGAACTACAGGGGGTGTGTCTCTTTGAGGAGGGGGTGAGTCTCCTGAAAAGAATGGACACCGGGAACAGGGTGGTCTCTGACTTAAGCACAGCGTGCTAGTCCCATCTCTGCGTAGCTGGAATGGTATCGGTGAGCTGCGGTTGCATGTGAATGTGCTGCTGTTGCGTAAAAATGTGACTCAGTAGTACACGACGCCTCTGAGGCAGCTTCTGGACACGGCCCAGGTGGCAAAGGCTTCTTCTGCCGCCTAGTCTCATGAGGCTCCCTCCCTGTTATTACATCCCATCACAGTGCACCGCCTGGCAGTTCCTGGCAGAGTGCTGAGAGCCGTATAATTTAACCACTGACAGAGAGGAATGGAACGAGAGATGAAAAACAAATGTTTCAGGCCGTTTGAAGACACGCTCAGCGAAAGTTACTGGAGCTAAAATGGTCGACTGACATTACGAGTGCGAATGTGCGCTAAGAGCTGGCCTCATATTTAAACAGTCTGCAAATGCCTGAGCTTTAACCATCTTCGTCTACGCCATTCGTGTCCCGAAATAAAGGTGAGTGTAAGTGAAAAGGATTTCCATTATTAGAAATGGATTTTTTTTCATTAGTGTATAATTTCCTGTAACTGAACACCATTCCGTTTCCGTTAGCCTGGAATGACCCCCTTACTATCTACACTGGGATGGCTGACCTGCCACCGCCATGTTTCTACAGTCGCCCACCGCCACCACAGCACACTGGCTGAGAGAGCATTTCGTGTGTTGTATGTTGAAGCGGCAGCTTCAGTTTGGGGGCGCTATAGCATCAGCTGGATGACATAATAAGAGTCTTTAAAGTCCTTCAGTAGCGGTTATTTATCAGTAGCGTCGTATATCTTCCACTTCCACATTCAACAGTGCAGCCTTTATGTTCTGGTGCTGGCAATCAGCTTCCTATTCAACAGCTTCCTGATAAAATCTTTCCATGCCACCTTAAATAGCGCAACACTGAAATTCTGTCGTAGGCATGCAGCTTCTTATTCAACAGCTTCTTGTTCAGTTTATTCCGTTCCACCTTAAATGGAGCAGCATTTTATTTCTGGTGTTGGCATTCAGCCTCTTACCAGTGTCTAGTTCAAATTATTCTGTTCCACCTTAAATGGAGCAGCATTTTATTTCCTGGTGCTAGCATTCAACTCCTTATTTGCCAAATTCTTGTTCGGTTTCTGCGGTCCACCTTAAATGGTGCAGCATATGAATGCTGGTGTTGGCATTCAGCCTCCTACCAGTGTCTTGTTCAAATTATTCCGTTCCACCTTAAATGGAGCAGCATTTTATTTCTGGTGCTAGCATTCAACACCTTATTTGCCAATTCTGGTTCTAATTTTTGCGGTCCACCTTAAATGGTGCAGCATTTGAATTCTGGAGTTAGCACCAGAATTCATTTTTTATTATTGCATTCATTTTCTTATTCACTAACATCTTGTTTAAATTCTTCCCTTCCACCTTAAATAGAGCACAGAACATTTACTCTGCTGTAGGCATGCAGCTTCTAAATCACTCGCTTCTTGACCAGATTTTTCTGTTCCACCTTAAATGGTGCAGCTTTTAAATTCTGGTGCTAGCATTCCTTTTCTAATTCCCCAGCTTCTTGTTCAAATTCTTCCATTCCACCTTAAATAGTGCAACATTTCAATTCAGCCATTGTCTTCTTATTCAACAGCTTCTTATTCAAGTTGTTCCAGTTATTCCGTTCCACCTTAAACGGAGCAGCATTTTATTTCTGGTGCTAGCATTCAACTTCTAATTGCCAACATCATAAATAGTCCAACATTTCAGTTCTGCCCTAGGCATGCAGCATCTAAATCGCTCGCCTCTTGATCAGATTTTCCCGTTCCACCTTAAATGGTGCAGCATGTACATTGTACTGCTGGCATTCAGCCTCTTACTCACCACCTTCTCGCTTAAATGTTTCAGTTCCACCTTAAATGGTGTGCCAGTTATTATATATAGAATGTAACCACAAGATCGTTTAAGGTGGAACCACCTGGCACCCTGCAAACATGGTTACGCTGAAGCTGAATGCCTCAGGAAGTCGTGACAACGTTATCGGACAACATGGGGACACAACATGGTGACACATCGGACACAGCTGCTACGTTGTCAGGACATCGTCATGAGCTCCTAGCGGTTCAATGGAAGACGGTCATGAGTAAAACGCCAGCAGACCACCAGCTTCACCGTCAGTGGGCTGCTATCCTCGTGCGACCAGGGGGCAGACAGGACTTCGGGAGGGGGTTGAACAGACGTAGCATCTCTAACGAAGAGTATTTCTTTAGTTACCGATTTAGGAGGCTAGTTTTGGTGGGGCGCTGGTAAAAACCCAAAGTAAACAGCACCCACCAGAAACGAGCCGAACGGACATGCGTCATGGCACTAAATGCTTTCATCGGGTGACTCACTCGCTTATGGGTTTTTCAGTTTCCTGTATTTTGTCCTCATTTTAGATGAGACCACCTTGTGAAACAATTACTGGGCCAGAAAGACCCTAAGCCAAAGAAAAGACGAATCCGGTGTAACGGCAAAACCTGGTGAACAATAGCACACAATAGCGGCGGGCACGGCCGGCACATTCATGGGAAAGCTCAGAGGAAACTGATTAATGGGCTGGGAATCCTTACGAGGCCGCTGAGAGCCGTTAGCCCCCCGAACCTAACTCCGCATTGTCTTTCCCAAAAATCGGAGTCACAGACTGGCAAGCTAAAGAAGGTGCTCTGGCTGGGCTTTGCTCTAACGCAGGCCCATACACGAGAACTATTTGACCTTTGGTGACCTCAAGCCTGCTACCCTGCTGTCAGTGTTTGGAAGGACTTGCTGACATACCAGAAAGACAGGCCTTGGTGTCAAGGGACCTGGACAGGTCAAGAGTGTACTTACTGTCCTCAGCAAACTACCCAACACCCCCATCCGAAGCAGAAGCGGCAGCTTACCTGAAAATAAACCAGAGACAGACAAACATTAGTTCCATCAGCCCAAGCCATAACAGCCTACTCTAGCTTTGTCTCCGGGGCAATAAACCCCCCCATGCCCACCTCCTCGTAGTCAGGGTGGAGGTGTTAGAGTATAAACCAGTCCCAGTTTCCTGAGAAGGGTTGTTAAAGATCAAGCGTTGGCTAATAAAAGAAAAGGAGAGGCAGATAAAACAATGAAGGAGTGCACACCTAGGGAAAGGGCAGGGGAGGGGTCTGTCTGTGGAACATTAGCCTACACGGGGCCCTGGAACTAACACAGTGGCACTGCTCCGAGTCCCTGCTGCTCCAGTCGCAGCACCAATAGAACAATTACCGTACTGTTGCTGTTGTGGCAGCACCACCTGCTGGACACTTCGAATAAGAGCCTCTGTTGAAACAGTGGCCACTAACCCTTGCCCTTCCCAAACATCCCTTCAGGAAAAGCTTGACTGCAGATTATTTGTCTTGTCCCCCAGGAATGTCCGTCTAGTCCTAGCCCTGGAGATCTACCACCCTGGAGGGCCACCTCTAACCTAACACACCTAGATCAGGCGATGAAGGCTCTCAGAGCCTGAAGATCCGACCTGTCTAGAGTCTAGTCCAGGCATGTCAGACCGCATTCCTGGGGTTCTTTTAGACCAGTGGTTCCCCATCCTGGTCCTGGAGGTAGCCTGTCCTGCTCGGTTTAGTGGAGGACAGTTCCCTGCTTTAACACCCAGGCACTGCAGCGTGTTAATGAGCCGATGAGTTGGCTCAGCTGTGCTGGAGGCAGGGAACGCACCACGGTGTGCAGGTCGGCGTGCCTCCAGGCTCAGTAACACTGTCTTAGACTGCAGACTTCAGGACCCACTGAAGTTCTTATGATGGCCTCAGCGGGACTAGAGAGGTCACACCCGCTGGCTCTCTTCTCATCCCAGATCCCCCGGACTCCATTTCCCATAACCCACCACCCGTCTGCCATCTCCCAGTCCAGTTCAGTTTTCTAGATCTGAGTCTCCCAAGTACTGATCATGCCTGTTGTTACTTTAGCCGGTGTGTATATATACTCCTCTCTCACACAAACCCATGTATAGCCGCTCTGTGCGTATCGAGCGGTTCTCTCTGTGATGACTCTCGTTTGCTACACTGGTTCTGACGTTGTTCTGTTGTTCTCTGATTTGTCTTTGTCCCTCTGGTACCATTGCTGGTCTGACTGTCTCCCTGGTTTCAGCGCCCGCTTGTTTCCTGACTCTGACTGTCATGTCCACCGTGCTCTGGTTGCTGCTGTGGTTGATTTCAAACCTGTTAAATAAACCCCGCCTTGATTTTAGCTCAGCGCTCCTCACAATCTGTCCATCAACACAGCAATCTTCTGGTTCTCATTTATTTTTTAAATCACCTCCCCTCAGTAACGGACCACTGGGAAGAAATTCAGTCTCTGCTGCTCTGGGATTATAGGATTAACCATGTTGGTTGGATCGGTTGTACATGGGAAAGTGGAGGAAAGTAGTTTTACTACGGGACGTCTGTACAATTGGTGACTGATTCACACGGGATATGAAATGAGGTGGAAGTGGCTACTCGATTTACACCCTCACCTCCAAGAAGACATGCGTCATACATGGCTTCCACTGCTCACAAGTGGAAAACATGGAGGACAACTCGCCACTGGACAACATTGCCTCTAGAAACAGCTCCAACGGATGCTACGTCACCATTCCATCTGGGAAGCCATGTTTCAGAAGGATTCCCAAAAATGTCCCTCTGTCAAGGTCCATGCCAAAGGACTGGTTTTGTTTTTCTGGACTGTTGGGATTTGGTGCAGTTGGGCCAGATTTGGTGGATGCCTTGTCTGGCACAATTCCGGGGAGAATTCCCTGTAGACTGGGATTGTATCCACTGCTGGTAGACCCGTATGACCGTACGCTTCCATACACCTGCAGATTCAGCTACTTCCTTCACACTATGGTCTTTGGCCACACCCACATGCAGTCACTGCTTTTAGCCAATCATTAACATCTGCTCTGGAGCCATTTTCCACACATGGAACGAGACACTCCCTGCACTGTAGCACCTCTTCTCAATCTATGGATCCCCTTACTCACACCCCACAGGGATTCACAGCCCCATCATCCTAGTGTAGGGCCATCCGCAGGGGTCCTCATTTACTCATGAAGGAGTCAGGAGACTGGACGAAATGCGGAGATGGCATAACTGAAGAACACTGAGGTGCCTGTGCCACATGGCAAAGCTAAATGCTTCCGAGTGCGTCTCCATACTTGAGGAAAACCATGGAAATGCCCTGTTCCACAGGGAGGGGGAATATTTACACACATGCCAACTTGCACTTGTTTTACAGGTAAAGGTAAAAGGCACTGGACTCTTTACTGACATGGGAACGCCCAGTGGGTAAACATGACCAACATGGAGCATTCGGATGGGACTGAAATCCCCACCCTCCCATGGAACAAGGAATCCCATCCCAACAGGGTTAAAGAAGACATCACAGATGCTCTTTTACGATCACCTACTGGTCAGAGAACCTGATGGTGGATCGTAGCTAGCGGCGCTCACCTCTGTCACTCTCACTGACATTTTCATCGTGTTTCAGTGCAGCTGGTGCTGAAAGCCGGGCATGTAACTCTAGTCTTCGTGCTGGCACACGATAACACCGCTCTTACATAAGCTCCGCTACCACCTGCTGCAGCTAACATAAACCCATAATGCATCTGTGCTATTTGACAGTGTGCCCTGGTCATGCGAGACTGACCATCCAAAAAAATAGCCGTGTGTCACTCTCGCGTCTCCCAGGCGCCCCAAGGAGAAGTGCATCTATTTATGGAGAGGCTGCAGGACAGCTCACTATCCGGACTTCCCTCCAAGTAACCAGTGCAGTGTAGTTCACTGGCAATGTAAGCTCACCAGACATGTACACGTATCATGTACCTGATAGCGTGTAATGCCTGTAATTGGCCTCAGCACCAATAACAGCTGTGATTGGATTGGCCATGGACTGGACAAGTTTCTGGACGTAGGCCCATCAGTGTTCAGACACTCTTGCATCAAAGAATTGGGCCAGATTTGGTGGATGCCTGGCACAATTCCGAAGAGAATTCCCTGTAGACTGGGATTGTATCCACTGCTGGTAGACCCGTATGACCGTACGCTTCCATACACCTGCAGATTCAGCTACTTCCTTCACACTATGGTCTTTGGCACGCTGAAATGTAGTCACTCGCCCGAGCTCACCCCTTTCAACCGCTTGGGGCGACCCCTTTCACTCGTCCGGGCCCACCCCTTTCAACTGCTCGGGCCCACCCCTTTTAACTGCACGGGCCCACTCCTTTCAACCACCCAAGGCCATCCCTTTCAACCATACACTCCCTTTTAACCGCCTGAGCCCACCCCCTTCTACCGCCTGTACGCCCCCCACCACTTCAACCATCCGGCACACCCCCCCTTTCAACTGCCAGGCCCACCCCTTCATCCGTCCGAGCCCACCCCTTTCAACCACCCGAGCCAACCTTTTTCAACCACCAAAGCCCACTCCTTTTAACCGCCCATATCCCCCCCCACTTTCAACCTCCTAGGCCCACCCCTTTAATCATCTAAACCCACCCCTTTCAACCACCCGGGCCCACCCCTTTCATCCGCCCGGGCCCACCCCTTTCACCCGCCCAAGTCCACCCCTTTCAACCACCCGGGCCCACCCCTTTTAATAGTCTGAGCCCACCTCTTTCAACCACCAGGGCCCACCCATTTCATCCGCCTGGGCCCACCCCTTTCAACCACCCGGGCCCACCCCTTTCAACAGTCTGAGCCCACCTCTTTCAACCACCCGGGCCCACCCCTTTCAGCAGTCTGAGCCCACTTCTTTCAACCACCCAGGCCCACCCATTTCCCCTGCCTGGGCCCACCCCTACAACAGCTTGAGCCATAAGAGCTCACCTGACGTTCTGAAGTTCCTTCACTACATGTCAAGCCGCTGGCTAAAGGCTGATTCATTGCTCTGCGTAGACGCACGCACACGTGTCTGCTGTGTAACGAAGAGAGGAGGTTTATGATTAAGCAGAGCCCACAAAACCACAACCTCCAGCATCTCTTTAAGGAGTCGTGTCACGTCTCAGTAGATCATTCGCTTTGGGACTAAGAGGCCTGCTGAGATACAAGAACCCGCCACAGAGGCACCACCCAAAACTGACATCCCATCCCACGCAAACTTTCAGACACGTTTCTCCTGCAGCGTCTCCGCACTGGACTCTATCAGCCACGTCCAGATGAAGCAGAGTGCCGTCTGCAGGCCACTGAGGGTCCGGACCGGCCATTTCTAACGATGTCATCACTGTCTCCTTCAATAACAATGATGTAATGCCTCACGGCTTGAACACCCGCCGCCTCCTTTGCTGTTCGGTTGCTGCAGAGGCAGACAGCAGCTGATCAGATTTCTCTTTCAGACATCAGGACGAACCGGTACTAGAAGTGGTCGATACGAAGCCAATGGAATAACAAAATGTCCCAATGATACCAATTTAAAATTATTATTATTATGATTTTTCAGCATTTACTCATAAATGAGCCATTCAAGGGACTTGGTTTGGGGTTTCATCTAGCTAATGGCTAATGTGGAATTTCATCAACCACTGTTTTCAAATTCTTTAACTTTAGGTTTGACGTCCCGAGCTATATGGATGATTCAAGTTTCACGTGCAGCCCCACGAACGGGCTTATCACTGTACCCGACTGACTATGTAGGTCGTCCTGTTGTGCTGGTAGCATCCTTCGCACGTATCCCTCAGAGAAGAGTTCGAAAGGCATTGAAGCAGTTGGAAGAGTTCTAGTGGGTGCGGGATGGTCATATCCTCGTCCTGTGTGCCATGCCGGATGTGCACATACTACGAACCACAATTTCAGACATTGAGTGAGCAGTGACGCTCCATCCCGTTAGTGTCGGAATCACCGGCAGATGGCAGCACGACGCAGGACTTCTATAATAAATATGATACAGCTAGGGTTCCCACCCGTCCCGTAAATACAGAACCATCCTTTATGTGTCTCTCTCTCCGCCCCCCCGGACTCAAATATGGGACACGATTGGTTCCCTATTTTACGTAAATGTCCCAAAACCCGCTTTCCCCCCGTCCTGGCAAAGGTGGCAACCCTAGATACAACCACGGCCACCTAGGCGCTACAAGCTAATGCTAGCTAAGTCTGTGTCAGCATTACTCACCTCTCATCTCATTCATTCATCCATTAATCCATCCATTCATTTTCACTCTGTTTCGCGCTGTTGTTTACCTTCATGTTATGTATTAGCTACATTGCTAAAAGCACTGTTACCCCTACAGCACACAGACCCAACCCCTATGGACCCACTGGGATTACCCATTGTAGCACTGCCCCACCCCTAACACCGGTCTTAGCCCAGATGGATAAGCATCTACTGTCACCGTTCAGGATCAGATCTTACTGCGCTGGTTCCAGTCTTTGGCATTAGCAGCGACACTGACATTAGGCCTGGAGCGCGTATCTGTGAGAGTGGTTTTCAGAGAGAGATAAATGGACACCAAAGAGCGGACGCTGTCGTCACACTGTCTCAGGTCTACCCTGCATTAATCAATACAGTCAGATAAGAAGCTTCAGCCAAGTCGTCAATACAAACCGCAGCTGAAACCAGAGCTCAGGCAACAACTCTTAACTGGAGCTCCTAATCCGCAAGCATCTGTGATAATGCAGTACAGAACTCAAGGACATAGATACGCACACGCTCGTACGCTACTGACTACTGCACCGCCAGTTTGTGGTTCTCGCCATTCGGTTGCCCTGGGGGGCTTCTGGTGAGTCAGCATATAAGAGGCCGGCTACATTGTGCACTGCTGGGCGGGGAGCAGTTAGCATGGCTGTTAGCCAGCATGCAGCACAGTGAAGCTGTGAAATGTCAAATCCATAGCCGGCAGTTATTAGTGCATACTGTTTTTTAAGTGCTAGCCTGCTAATGCATGCATTCCAATTAGCATTCACTCATACATCACCTCCACCCATACAAGACCTGTCCCCGCCACGGTGCCGCAGCAGAGCCACCAAGATGGTCAGAGATCCCACCCATCCAGCTCATGGACTGTTCAGACTGCTGCCCTCTGGCAAACGCCAACACAGCCAAAGCTTCTTTCCACAAGCCGTTAGACTGCTCAACACCGTTAGACTGCTCAACGCCGCTAGACTGCTCAACGCCGTTAGACTGCTCAACGCCGTTAGACTGCTCAACGCCGTTAGACTGCTCAACGCCGTTAGACTGCTCAACGCCGTTAGACTGCTCAACACCGTTAGACTGCTCAACGCCGTTAGACTGCTCAACACCGTTAGACTGCTCAACGCCGCTAGACTGCTCAACACCGTTAGACTGCTCAACGCCGCTAGACTGCTCAACACCGTTAGACTGCTCAACGCCGCTAGACTGCTCAACACCGTTAGACTGCTCAACACCGCTAGACTGCTCAACATCGTTTGACTGCTCAACGCCGTTAGACTGCTCAACGCCGATAGACTGCTCAACACCGTTAGACTGCTCAACACCGTTAGACTGCTCAACACCATTAGACTGCTCAACGCCGCTAGACTGCTCAACACTGTTAGACTGCTCAACACCGTTAGACTGCTCAACGCCGCTAGACTGCTCAACATCGTTTGACTGCTCAACGCCGTTAGACTGCTCAACGCCGATAGACTGCTCAACACCGTTAGACTGCCCAACGCCGTTAGACTGCTCAACACAGTTAGACTGCTCAACGTCGTTAGACTGCTCAACACCGTTAGACTGCTCAACACCATTAGACTGCTCAACGCCGCTAGACTGCTCAACACTGTTAGACTGCTCAACGCCGTTAGACTGCTCAACATCGTTTGACTGCTCAACGCCGTTAGACTGCTCAACACCGTTAGACTGCTCAACGCCGTTAGACTGCTCAACACCGTTAGACTGCTCAACACCATTAGACTGCTCAACGCGTTAGACTGCTCATAGCCGCTAGACTGCTCAACACCGTTAGACTGCTCAACGCCACTAGACTGCTCAACGCCATTAGACTGCTCAACGCCGTTAGACTGCTCAACATCATTTGACTGCTCAACGCCGTTAGACTGCTCAACACCTTTAGACTGCTCAACGCCGTTAGACTGCTCAACGCCGTTAGACACACACACACAATGAACACACCCAATGTCATATACTCATTACTCGTGATCCTCCATAGGCCCACCAACTACTCTACTTATGCGTATCAGAACTGTACACAGTGTTATGAATATATATTATTTATTTCAACTCACATCTCTGTTTTTAATGCTGCTAATTTATGTGCAATAATCTCACTGTATATTATAATCAAGCACTTCATCACTTCCCAGTTAAGTTTACAGCTACAGTGTTATGTTTACATATATGTTACAGTGTGCAATATCATCATCACTTGGAACCAGTAATATTTTATTATACAAAGTGAAATATTTCTGGAAGTGTAATGTATAATTTCCCATTTGTTACTTTCTTACTCCTGTTGTAAAGTCTGAGGGACAATAAAGTTCACTTTGACTTTAGCATTTGGCTAAAGAAACAGACCGAAGACTGCATTCTAACTAGAATGTGCAGTAATGGTTCAGCATGATCCATTACAAGAAGGTGCCTGGGGTGTGTCCAGGCTGGTACTATGTTATTCTGGCTACAGTATCCCAGGTGGTTGCTAATATGGTGCTAGGTGGCTGTCATGGTTAATAGGTTGCTGTTAAAGGATTTGTATTACAATGATATAAGCAGGGTGCAAAAACTTTGGCAACCCATTCACTCCTATGAGGAATGAACTGGTCTTCTTTTAACAAGCATGTAATTCCCAACTCGAGCATCTCGGAGCTGGAATGGTGTCGCTATCACAAACAGTGTGGGATGAGTTAAAGTCCATCAGAGAAACAAGAGGATGAAAAACTGACCACTGAAATGCATCCTGCTCACTCTGCGTGAGTGATTACGTGGCTTTAATCAATCAATCAATCAATATTTATTTATATAGCGCTTTTTACAACCAACGTTGTCTCAAAGCAGCTTCACAAAAAGTCAATTTGTCATACAAAGAAAAGAACCACAAGGTTAAAGTACAGACACGTGAGGGTGGAAAAACCGGGTCCGAGCCCCCCTTGAGCAAGCCAGAGGCTTTAGCCGTCCCCAGGTGGTTGCTAGGGTGCTACTGAATAAACCCCAAGGTATTTTTTGATCAGTGGTTATTATAGGATTGCTAGGATGGTGCTAGGTCGTAGTTAGCGTACTCCACATGGGTAGTAGGCTGTTGTTAATGGACTTGTGTCATTGTGATATGAAATGCGTGATCCACAAAGGTTTGCATGCCATTTATTCCTATATGGGAAAAAGAAAACTATACACAGCATTCCAGGTCAGACCAAATATTCCGGACATGGAACGGAAACATGCGGGATGCATTACTGGCTGAAAAAAATCTGGCAGACAAATAAGAGGCTACTGTGGTATTTTGGGTTCTGCGTGTATCTCGTTAAGTGGTTCCTACAGCATGATAGGTGGATTCGAGGGTGGTGCTAGGTGGTTCTCCAATGGCTCAACACATAGGGTGTTAGTAATGGACTTGTATCAAAGTGATAAATGTAAATTCCTCCGGCTGTGGGGGGAAATCGTCACAGAGCAGTAACTGTATGGAAACTGTACATACGGCCGAAAGCCTGTATCCCAGCACAGCATTCCTGATTATATAAAATTCCAGATTTGGAAAAATGGGCATATTTTGAACCCAAAGGCAAAAATCCAGCCAAACAATGAGAACCACAATACACAGTAAGCACTGGTCCTGGTCTCTATGGTATGGTCACAGCTCTCTAGACAAGTGCTTAGGGATAACTCCAGATGAGCCATATGTAGAACCATGACCCATCATAGCGCTTAGTGTATAGTGCCTAGTGCTTAGGAACCATGGAACATATACGTCCTCTCATTAACAGACCCACAGGTACAGGACCGAGCCTTTAACCCCAGAGGACACCCTGAGCACTGATCATGCCTGGGCCCTGTGTATAATGAGGGATTAATCCTCCACTCCGCGAAGCAGCTAATGACTATGAACTGTTGAATCACTGCAGTCCAATCTAACAATGGTGGTGACAACTACACCACGTTGCTGAAGTTCTGGTTGAGCTAGGACGCCTGTAAGCCATCAGTTGCACACACAGCCGTGACCATGGAACCACAAAAGCAACCCCGACAAGCCAATACGACAGGAAGCTGAGATAGCTGACTCACTCGGGGACACATATCCCGTTACACATGTGCACACAGACATAACAAGGACTGATCCGACGCTTCCTCGCACCCTCACAGAGTTTCAGAGGAGCATTTCAGAAGGAACACGTGTGTCCCCTTCGGGTACTTCATTTAACAAAGCCTACAGGCAGCCAGAACTCACGATCCGCATTCTTTCACCACAAACCCGTCCGACCTGTTCACTAAAACCTCCTGGCTTCAAAAGGATTCCTTGCTAACCGTTGACGGTCTCTGTGATACATTAACTGGAGAGAGCGATTTAGTGGTGAATCTAATCTTCTGAAACAAAAGGACCAGAGGTAGAATAGCCAACAGCTCATTAATGGGCTCAGTGCATCTAGGCCAAGACCCACTGCAGCTTTGGGCGCGCAAAGCCGGGAGCAACTTTCTGCCAGTTGGCTGGCTACTGCACTGGGTAGCAGAAAACAGCATTCATGGGCATATTAGCAACCTCGCTAAAAACAAATAACAAGGGGCTCTTTGGGCAGCCCAGCGTAAGCTCAGCATAAGCCCTCACCACAGATCTCAAAGCATTTCAATGTACACTCATTATCAACAGAGCAGCTGCACCCAGAAGGAGGTGTGGGAGTGCAGGTGTGTTGGGAAGAAAGATAAAGGTGACCAGGATCAATAACTGATGATACATTTAGACTGATATGATCAATATTTATTGAGCTACACATACAGAAGTCTGTCTCTCAGTATGGCGTCGGGCCGCCGTGTTTGCTAACCCAACACAGACGTCTCGGTATGGAGCTGTAGAGGTTCCTAATGGTGTCCTGTGATAATCCATCCCATGCAGCTTGAACATCCTCACACAGTTCCTGCAGATGGTGCGGTAGAGGTGGAGGGACACCAGGTCTTCTGGACGTGTGACAACAAACCGTTCATCTCTGTGCTGACCACGGTGCCTCCACACACGGGTTCGTTGGGTCGCCAAGACTAAAGCGGGACTCGTCACTGAAGATGACCCGCTGCCATTCCGAGTCACTCCATGACAGTCTGGTACGACACCACTGCAGTGTTTGGTGACGGTGACGTGGTGTTAAGGACAGGCGTGGTAACGGTCTGTGTGCATGTAGTCCTGCGTGGTGCAGCCGTCCGCCAACGGTGCTGCACTAACAGGATGACTCATGGAGGACACCCCTGCTCGCTGGATGCCAGTAATGGTGGATGCTGGGTCAGTCAGGTACAGAGATAAGGCCCGTCCTTGCCAAGTGTGAAACCGGAATCATTAGCATGTCTCACGATGTCAAACCTACCTACCAAGTTTCATCAGCGGATTCCCTCTGGGGGCAGCTATTTGTATTTTAGGCTACAAGCTTTTAGATCTACCACTTAACACGGAGGGAATAGCCATACGTTGAGTCACATGCACATGTGGTCACGTCTGGAATGTTGATTTGCATACATAACACTGCAGAACCAGTCTTTAAAGAAGTTAGGTAAGTGGGAGAGACCTGCCAAGCATATTAACTAAGTGGACTGGGAACTCTCAAAGGCATGAGGTGAAGCCTTTGTTGGTCTTGACACTAACACAGTAAGGCAAAGTACTCATTCAGACCCCAGCAGCAGAAGAAGACCGCTCAGATCCCCCGCCAGAACCGCTTTCTCCCTCTGCTTAGCGATTTAGCAGCCATGTCAGACTGAGCCACAAATTACTCAGCGTTAGACCAGAGCTGCTTTTAGAAGAGGCCTCAGATGGATGCCAGGGTGGCTGTGCCTGCTTCACGGCTGGTTGTTTTTTGCCCAGGGATACGGGTACAAGGTTCCGAGACAAATGCAGAGGGACTGAATGATGACTGTGAGAGCGGGATCACGGCTAGCGCAGGAATTGCTAAATGCAGTAAACGGCTAAAAGTTAAAACAGGCAGGTAAGAGGTACATAGAAGAAGACCTTGCAGAGCTGGTATCAGAAAAGCAGGGCGGAAGCAGCTGGCATCTCGTCTGGGATAAATTAGCTCTACTACAGTGACTCAGCAAAAATGCATTGTGTTCGACAGAGCCATTATTGGCTCGGGGCTAGGGTGACAGAGCATCCAGCCGATCAATGCTGTGCTGTGCAACTGAGGAATCCCACAAGGTTAGGCTCATGGAGGAAGCGAAATTCGAGGCAGCACGTCCAAATGGACAGCCAGCTGCTAAAAATGCAACTCATGAGCGGATCCTATGATCCCATCGCTATGCTAGGGCTGGTCTGTTACTATTTCACACTGTAGTGAGCCAAAACACCTATTCTCAGCATTTCTCCATCACAAGCCTGTGATAATATTTCTCTACTGAGTCATGCAATGTGTGGTATTTTTGCACCGTAGCAAACCCTCGAGCGGTTGGACATTTCCATTCGCCTTTCCCTTATTTCTGTCCCAGAGGCTGTAGCACACTAGTGTTATGTAAACACCCCGAAAAGGAGTCTTGACCTGATGTCTGATAGCGTGTTGCAAACACACCCTTCAGCAAAACTGATCCAGTTCTCCTTCTTTACAAAGACCACAAAGTGCTGGGTTCCTCAGGGACCCATTCTAGGGCCACCTATGTTGCAGTTTTGCAGTGCCTTCTTTACCAAGACTACAAAGTGCAAGGTGCCTCAGGTACCCAGTCTAGGGCCACCTATGTTGAGGCATTGCAGTGCCTTCTTTACAAAGACCACAAAGTGTGGGGTGCCTCAGGTACCCATTCTAGGGCCACCTATGTTGAGGCATTGCAGTGCCTTCTTTACAAAGACCACAAAGTGCGGGGTGCCTCAGGGACCCATTCTAGGGCCACCTATGTTGCAGTTTTGCAGTGCGTTCTTCACAAAGACCACAAAGTGTGGGGTGCCTCAGGTACCCATTCTAGGGCCACCTATGTTGCAGTTTTGCAGTGCCTTCTTTACAAAGACCACAAAGTGTGGGGTGCCTCAGGTACCCATTCTAGGGCCACCTATGTTGCATCATTGCAGTGCCTTCTTTACAAAGACCACAAAGTGTGGGGTGCCTCAGGTACCCATTCTAGGGCCACCTATGTTGCAGTTTTGCAGTGCCTTCTTTACAAAGACCACAAAGTGTGGGGTGCCTCAGGTACCCATTCTAGGGCCACCTATGTTGCAGTTTTGCAGTGCCTTCTTTACCAAGACTACAAAGTGCAAGGTGCCTCAGGTACCCAGTCTAGGGCCACCTATGTTGCAGTCTTGCAGTGCCCTCTTTACAAAGACCACAAAGTGTGGGGTGCCTCAGGTACCCATTCTAGGGCCATGTGCGTTGGGGTATTGCAGTGCCTTCTTTACAAAGACCACAAAGTGCGGGGTGCCTCAGGTACCTATTCTAGGGCCACCTATGTTGCAGTTTTGCAGTGCCTTCTTTACCAAGACCACAAAGTGTGGGGTGCCTCAGGTACCCATTCTAGGGCCACCTATGTTGCAGTATTGCAGTCTGCACAGTGCCTCCCTCTCCTCCCCCCTGCAGTGCATTAATACGTGATGAAGCAGATACAGACGGCTCCTGAAACAGACGAAAGCTGCTACGATGGAGTCTAGCCCCCGTTTCCAAACAAGAGAGCATAAGGGGGTTTCTCCTGCTGCTGTGCTGCTGTGGCGATGCGGCATCCGGTGTGCCGCATGCGTGCCGCAGACGAGGAGAGAGAACACAGGGAAGCTCCCGCTGACCTCAGCACCAGGGCTTTCTATGCCCACCCCCCACCTCTTTGCCCCTAAGCCCCGGAATCCACAGGACTTAAACCATGAACGCTCCGGTACAAAAGACGGCATTATCCCTTAAAATGACCAGAGCCGGGTGAAAAGAGGGACAGAGCGAGGGAGGGAGATGGAATCTGGGGATGACGTCTGCGCTAGGATTCACGCCTCCTGTCAGAAAGAACTTCTAGGTCCGGTTTGCAGGATCCAGATTAAGCCTAAGCCTTACTCCTAATGGCGAAACACCATCGGCATTTGGAACGCTAGGTTTAATCCACACCCAGGATGCAGGTCAGCGGCTCGCTGCAGAATAAGCCGCTTTGAAAACCTGGTGGAAACCAGAGAAGCGATAGACATGCAGGCAAGTACCTTTGAGAGAGCTGATCTCGTGCTGGATGGACCTGGCCGTGTCCATGCTCCTGTGCCCCCCTGCTCGATTGCGTGAGCCCTGCGCCAAGTCAGTCAAGTCCTCTACGCCAAGCTGAGAGATCTAAAGCTTCGCTCCCTCACTTTTCCCCCGGCACGCCGAGGCTGCACCGCTACTTGCTGACGGCGTGGCTTCTGTGTTTTGATCGCTCTGTGGCTGGTGCTCTCTCTCTCTCTCCCTCCCTCTCTCTCTCTCTCTCTCTCACCCGCTCACTCACTCACTCACTCTTCTGCAGGGGAAGTAGGAGAGAATAAAGTGCACCCCTCCCTCCTCTCCTCCTCCTTCTACTCCCTTCTGCCAAACATCACATCCCCTTCCTCTCACCCTGGTATGTTCCAGCCAATAGCAGTGCAGGAAAGGCACTCATCATGTTCATTGACGAGACCTCTGGCAGAAAGAGGTGGCTGCAGATGTTGTAATAGAGAGAAGGAGAGGAACATACGGCTCCCGGTGACATGTGGGTGTCCTCTCTTCTCTGTAACACATTCACAAATCCGTCTTTCGCCAGCAGGCCATTCACAGCACACTGGGAACGCCATGGAACCAGCACGTAGTGGAAGCTCACCCAGGCACACCACTGATCCCCAGTAAACAGCTGGTTGTTTCCCAAACACAAAAAATGCAGGGCGACGGCGGTTACATGTTCAGCATTTCTCCACTAGCGGCCCAATGCAATCAACCCCTCTTTAATTAACAGCAGACGGTGATTGGAATGTCTGACATATTTGTGTATAATAAAATGTGCATCAATCAAAACACCCACCTGCTGCACATTAACCACTGTAAATAACAGACCTGCTACTATTCCACACCTCCCCCCACGATCACTGAGCCTTCCAAGCTGTGTCGAGATGCAAAGGACACTCACCAGCACATCCAACACCAGTTCTGCCGAAGCCAGGAGGACACAAATGGGCCGACCTCTATCCCAATATTTCTAAGCTCAGTGGA
>JAMWET010000288.1:105000-140000 GCA_024036415.1 Prochilodus magdalenae
GTGGATGGACACCAGGCCTTGTGGGACGTGGGTGCTGTGGTGCTGACTCGTTGGGCGTCTCCACCAAGACTAAAGCGGGACTCGTCACTGAAGATGACCCGCTGCCATTCTGAGTCACTCCATGACAGTCTGGTACGACACCACTGCAGTGTTTGGTGACGGTGACGTGGTGTTAAGGACAGTCATGGTAACGATGATGCCATCAATGGGGACAGGGCCCGGTGTCGCAGTGGGTAGCACTGTTACCTACCAGCAGTGTCCTGTGGGCAGCGTCCTGTGGGCAGCGTCCTGTGGTCAGCGTCCTGTGGTCAGCGTCCTGTGCCCACTGATGAAGGACTAGAGGATGACCAACACTGCACTGTGCAGCAGCAGACGAGCTATCGTCTCTGACTGTCCATCTACAAGGTGGACCAGCAAGGTAGGAGTGTCTAATAGAGTGGACAGTGAGTGGACACAGTGTCTAAACACTCCAGCGGCACTGCTGTGTCTGATCCACTCACACCAGCACCACACACACTAACACACCACCACCACGTCAGTGTCACTGCAGTGCTGAGAATGATCCACCACCCACATACTACCTGCTCTGTGGGGGTCCTGTGGGGGTCCTGACCACTGAAGAACAGGGTAATACAGTATACAGAGAAACAGATGGACTACAGTCTGGACCTGTAGAGCTACAAAGTTAATCGAGCCTGGAACGCTTAATGTAGTGGCTGATCGGATCTGATAATTCCTATGTCATCGGATATTTCTGATTTCCTCTGGCTGTAGGCCTAGCATGGGACCGGCTCCTCTCTCAGTTCCTCACAAAAAGCTGTGGAATTCAGCCGCATGCCTGGCCCTGTTTGCTTTTTCACGGCTAGTCCAACTGTGCACTGCTGTCACTGAGAAAAACACGGCGTTCGGGTCGGGGGATCTCACAGGCTGTTTCCACTGTCCCCATAGATACAACACAGACCGCACGCTGTCAGCAAAACCCAGCAATTTGATTTAGAAAGTCTCCACAACGTGTGAGACTTCACACAAAACCCCGAACACATCAGTCACGCAGTCATGATCAGTGCCTTGGGTGATAAGCTCCTGCCATGTCTTTATCAAGAGTAACTATAGACCAACCAGTATCAGTTACCAAAGACCAGCTGCACCCAGAAGGAGGTGTGGGAGTGCGGTGGTGTTGGGAAGGAAGATAAAGGTGACCAGGATCAATAACTGATGATAAATTTAGACTGATATGATCAATATTTATTGAGCTACACATACAGAAGTCTGTCTCTCAGTATGGCGTCGGGCCGCCGTGTTTGCTAACCCAACACGCCAGACGTCTCGGTATGGAGCTGTAGAGGTTCCTAATGGTGTCCTGTGATAATCCATCCCATGCAGCTTGAATATCCTCACACAGTTCCTGCAGATGGTGCGGTAGGGGTGGAGGTGGAGGGACACCAGGTCTTCTAGACGTGTGACAACAGACCGTCCATCTTGGTGCTGACCACGGTGCCTCCACACACGGATTCGTTGGGCGTCTCCACCAAGACTAAAGCGGGACTCGTCACTGAAGATGACCCGCTGCCATTCTGAGTCACTCAATGACAGTCTGGTACGACACCACTGCAGTCTTTGGTGACGGAGACGTGGTGTTAAGGACAGGCATGGTAACGGTCTGTTTGCATGTAGTCCTGCGTGGTGCAGCCGTCTGCCGATGGTGCTGCACCAACAGGATGACTCATGGAGGACACCACTGCTCGCTGGATGTCTGTAATGGTGGCTGTTCCACAAAGGGCCAGTTTTGCCCTCGCCAGCGGGGGCTACTGTGAGCTACGTTAGCTGTGCTAGCACAATGGCACCAAACCTGAGATCAGAAGGAGCGCTTGAACACAGAAAGGGCTATTACGTCCCTCCAGTTCATGGGCCGTCACAAGGCATTTCATGCATACGCACTGGTGCTGTTGGTGGAGTTCTAATTACGGCAACCTCATGCATGATTTAATAGAGCACCAGTGCTCACCTTAACGTCGTTGAATACATTGTGTGTTGTTATTTTGTTTATATAGAGTTTGGACACAGCGAGCAACCAAGAGCTGACTGTAGCCGTGAGACTGATAGCCCAGTGCTAGTCCAGGAATATCCATGCCTACGTTTTCATAAACAACACACTTGTCTCTGGTTGAATGCACATGGCATTCGGCATCATCAACATGATGGTGACACGGAGAATACGGCATTCAGTCAAATCAAATTCCTGGGACTCGCGCTTGTAAATAATCATAAGCTTAGGACCCATAAGAGTCTATTCGTGGTGAGTGATGGGCCATTTAATCTGCTCACATGTTGCATTAGGCAAGGTTCCACGCAGCTGTTGCAGTGTGGGAAATGTTAAGGCGCTCCGTCTGAGACCCCAAAGGGTGGGGGGAGAAAACCTGAGTCCCAGCAGGGTAAAGTCTAAATAGCGCAGACCCACCCTGGTCCAGGACACTGGAGGACAGCCTAGAGCCAGAGACTCACACAGCCTAAAGACATTCTGCCAAAGTACAACCCAATATATGGGGGGTCCTGGGGGTCTGGCACTGACTAATTTTGTGTGCAGGGCTGGGGAAGGCTAGGGAACCAGGTTGTGACTGGAGGGTCGCCGGTTTGATTCCATGAACCGAGAAGACATGACTGAAGTGCCCTTGAGCAAGGCACCTGACCCCCCAGCTGCTCACTGGGTGCCATGGATAGCTTCCTGAGTGCAGTGGCTGCCCTTCGCTCCGGGCAAGTGTGCTTACTGCCCCCTAGTGTTTCGCCCTCCCTACTGTTTGCAAGCACAAATGAAACATGGTTTTGAATCGTAGCCTCCGGGACCCCCTGAATGTCTCAAAATCTGGGGGTCCTGTGGGGTTCAGGGGGTTTATTTGCTGTTTCACCCACAAAATGGTGAGTTTTCATCCCTGAGATGCAGCACTGGTCTGCCTCAGGGTGGCGCCATTGTAAACTGGATTGCCCGGTTGGTCCTGCGTAGCCTAGCCACTCTTGCTATGCTCGGGATACCTCTGAAAATGTCGCAGCTAATTTATAGAGTCTGGAGGAAAGAGTGAGCTATTCCCCAAAAAAAGAGGAGACCTCAGGTAATGTCATCTCACCTCAGACATCCTGTCTGTGTCGCATAAGCTGCCGAAGCCTATCCCAGCATTCAAAGGGCTAAAACCTTTCAGAAATTAAAATAAAGGACGGGGGGGGGGGGGGGTGGGTCATGTGTGAGTGACATGTGTTCGAAATTGCAACCGTATTTGATCTGATCCCAAGGGGCGGGGGGGCGATTGTTTGGGGGAGAGTGTGATCAATCATGTTTATTTCTCTGACATTTACAGTAATACAGAACAAAGCACTTTCCATATCTGAACGGGGCGGGGTTAGAGAGAGATTGTGATCTTTCATGTGTGTGACAGACGTAAATATCCGACATTTACGGAAATACAAAACAAATTTATGGAAATACGGAACAATCCGTATTTCTGTAAATTTGTTCCGTATTTCCGTAAATTTGTTCCGTATTTCCGTAAATTTGTTCCGTATTTCCGTAAATTTGTTCTGTATTTCCGGAAATTTGTTCCGTATTTCCGGAAACTAGTTCCGTATTTCTGTAAATTTGTTCCGTATTTCTGTAAACATTTAATTGCCAAATAAAGGATGATTCCGTATTTTACGGGGCGGGTGGCAACCCTACTCACAGTGGAAGCGGAAGACCTACCAAACTAGAAAAGAGCATTTCTAGAAGAAGAGCTGCCACTGGGGCTAGAATTAGCACCGCTACGACGAGTGAGTTAGCAGCCAGCCAACATAGCATTCCCCTCAGTACTAGGCCATACTCCCCGCACTGGTTCTCTGACGTAAGGCACTGAGGCCCCAAAAGCTATTTGACAGCTCCCCCTTGTGGAGAACATGTAGCCCCTGTGAGTGCAACAAGGTGCTTCAGCCTGAAAACGGTCCATTCATGTTTCCAGTTAGCTACAAAAACGAATGAAGATGTAGAGCCTAATTTGCCATACATGCCTACAGAAGCTCCGGATGGTGATGCACGTTTGTTGTAACAGTAGCCAGCGCGTCATATGAGTACCATTCATTCTATGCACAAAGCACTGAGACTGAGAATGCTCACTTCCCACATGGCAGAGCAGGGTTCCAGCCCAGCACAGGGACCTGCTGACTGGGTTTCTACATTCACGATAATATGACTGCGTCACATGATTAGGTGCAGTGTGAGTTAGCTGGATCGGTTCTGGTAGTGTACGGTTCTATCCATGTGCTGATCTCACTGTAAATATGATTTATCATGCAGCCCATACTCCTCTCTGGTGGGAACCCATTCTATTAAAGCCTGGTATTTGGGTGTGCTGTGTAACAGAGTGCAGTGGACACAAACGGCACCAGGCAACGGTTCAGGCTTCAAGGAGAAAAGAGGAGTGACTGTTCACTCCTCCCTACACATTCAGAGCTGTACCGGGGGAGTGAGGGCTGTGATGTTCTGAAATGACTCAGTTCTTTGAGGTCTTCTGCCAAACTGATAACCTTAACATCAGTCTCTCTCTCGCTCCCTCTCTCCCACTCCCTCTCTCTCTCTCTCTCTCTCTCTCTCTAAACCTGTTTGATGTAAGGAACCAACAACATTTCAACACACATCCATAAGACACTAGGCATGTGGGTTTGTAGTGTGCATATGTCCAGTGTAGGGGTCTTTTCCAGTCATGACAACACAAGCCATTTCTGTAAGCTCAAAGTAGTTAAAAGAAAATAAATAAATAAATAAATAAATAAATAATAAATAAATAAATAATAATAATAATAATATTTACTGAGCACTTATCAGACCATTAGGCACTAAAATTATTATTATTATTATCATTATCATTATCATTATCATCATCATCATCATCATCATCATCATCATCAATCATCATTATTAACAATAACAATAATAATAATAATTGTTTATTATCAAATTAATAATTAACAATTGTTTATTATTAATAATAATAATAATAATAGTTACTGAGCACTTATCAGACCATTAGGCACTAAAATTATTATTATCATTATCATCATCATCATCATCAATCATCATTATTAACAATAATAATAATAATAATAATTGTTTATTATCAAATTAATAATTAACAATTGTTTATTATTAATAATAATAATAATAATAGTTACTGAGCACTTATCAGACCATTGGGCACTAAAATGATGATGATGATTATTATTATTTTTTATTATTATTAATAATAATAATAATAATAATAATAATAATAATAATAATAATAATAATAATAATAACTGTTTATTAATATCTTAATACTTAACAATTGTTATAGTAATAATAATAATAGTTACTGAGCACTTTTCAGACCGTTGGACACTAAAAGTACTTTACAGACAGTTGACATCAGTGATAGCATTAACTATATGTTATAACTAATATTAAATATAAGTTTTTAATAGATATAGATAGATAGATAGATAGATAGATAGATAGATAGATAGATAGATGGATAGATGGATAGATGGATAGATAGATAGATAGATAGATAGACATACTGACTCGGATTTCTGTATTTCCTCAGTTGTAAAGTACTTTGAATGAGCACAGTGCATGAACGGTGCTATACAAATACCAGCCGAACAGCTGATGTACACTGATAGAGAAACCAGGTCAGTGTTTTACATACGGTGGTGGTGAATGGAACCAGACGGCCACATCTAAACACTCGCTCAGTGTCACTCAGCCCCAAATCAAGTCAATCTGCTGATGGAGCTGGACTCATGTCACTATGATGTAATGGACATTCCATGAGGACATTTCATTCAGAGGGACCAGTGGACTGGAGAGCAGCGTTGAACAGTCTGAGGCTTGTGTCCTCTGAATAGGAGACGAGCGTGCAGTCAGTCTGTGCTCTGTGCTCATCTCTTGATAAGCCCTCAGACAACACTGGTGAAATGGATCATCAGCTAGTTAAGCACTGCAGACGGACGGACAGACGTGCACACGGAGCTTCTACGCCGAGCAGCTGTTCAGTCTATTATCCAACATAGCACACGGCTTAAGCCAATCACGACGTTAACAAGACACCATCACTCTGAGCTCCAGAGAGGCGGTCATAGCTATACACAGTACTGGGCAAAAGTCAGAGACCACCGCTCATTCATGTGCCCTCCCGTCAAAACTGTCATGAGGTACTAGACACTAAACCTTAGAACCATCCGTCCTCATTAAACCGATCTGTGAACATACACATACCCTACTGAACACACATTTGGACACAGTGAGCACACTTGCCCCGAGCAGTGGGAACCCCTTATCCACAGCTCCCTGGGAGCAGTTGGGGGTTAGGTATCTTATCGCCCAAGGAACTGGTGACCCTCCGGTCACAAGGCTGGTTCTATAACCTCCAGCCCATGACTGCCCTGCTATGGTACACTTCCACAAGGAGGGAGAATATGGGGATAAGTGAAAAAACTAGAACATGAAAAAAAGCTACAGAGAACATGGGACTCCTAACAACCACCTGGAAGACCTGGTAGACCCACCAACCCCTGTCCCCATCAGACACAGCAGTATTTATGAGAGAGAGGAGAACAGCAAACTATGCTCTCGGAGACTGGTGGCCTGTACAGGGTGTTTCCTGCCTGTTCCCTCCTAATGAGCGCTGGGATGGGCTCTAGCACCCCCTGTGGCCCTGAATGATAAGCGGCTTAGAAGATGAATGGTCTTTAAACCCAGGACAGTTTGAAAAACTAGCCTACAGTTAAAGTGTGGAAGCAGTATATCGTCACTGTCCAATGAAAAACATGTATCTCCATTTTTGTCCATTTTGACTTTTATGCATCATTTGAAAACAGCAGCTGGTGTTTACCCAGTGAGATTTGCATGACTGACAGACATGGCCCAAAAGTGTTCGGAAAGACGTCTGGTTAAACTGACTTACATTAAAAGTGAATGAGGTTTTTGATCTCTTATGTAAAGCTGCCGTGGTGGAGTTCTTTCTCTTGACAGCGATGATATACTAATAACCTGCTGAGGCGTCTGCTTTAATATGGAAGCCTACTTCAAAAAAAGGCCATATAGTAAGTCATAATTACGAGACAGTAAGTCATTATTATGAGAAACTCATAACTATAAGAGCAAGTCATAACATGAGATAATATGAGATAATAAGTCATAATTATGAGATAGTAAGTCATAATAGAGATAGTCTTATAATAATATGAGATAGTAAGTCATACCTATGAGGCAGTAAGTCATAATTATGAGAAAGTAAATCATAACCATGAGATAATAAGTCATAATTATGAGATAGTAAGTCATAATAGAGATAGTCTTATAATAATATGAGATAGTAAGTCATACCTATGAGGCAGTAAGTCATAATTATGAGAAAGTAAATCATAACCATGAGATAATAAGTCATAATTATGAGATAGTAAGTCATAATAGAGATAGTAATACATAACTATGAGACAGTAAGTCATAATTATGACAGAGTAAGTCATAACTATGAGATGCTAAGTCATAATTAGGAGATACTAAGTCATAACTCTAAGATGCTAAGTCATAATTATGAGATGCTACATCATAACCATGAGATAGTAAGTCATAATTACGAGATAGCATCTTATAGTTATGACTTACTAAGTCATAATTATGAGAGTAAGTCATAACTATGAGATAGTAAGTCATAACTATGAGATGATAAGTCATAATTATGAGATACTAAGTCATAACTCTAAGATGCTAAGTCATAATTATGAGATAGTAAGTTATAATTATGAGCGTATGTCATAACCATGAGATAATAAGTCATAATTATGAGATAGCATTTTATAGTTATGACTTACTAAGTCATAATTATGAGACCGTAAGTCATAATTACGAGAGAGTATGTCATAATTATGAGAGAGTAAGTCATAACCATGAGATGAGATGATACTATAGGGAAATTATTCTTTCTGGAGTTATTAAAGATCATTTGGGAAGTGAAATAATGGCGGGTGGTTTCAGACTTCGGCCCACTGCTGTACTTGCCCACACAGCAAATCTAAGACATATCAAGCATGTATGGAAATCAGACCGGAGTCCTTTCTGGGTGATCCCAGACCCAGGGTTTAATGCAGCATGAGGAACGCAGACACGTGGAGCGGTAACTCCAGCTCAGTGCTCCTGATTCACCATCCTGGTTTTCGGTGGATGGCAGCGCTTGCGTGTGAACTCTCAGAGTCGCACAAACAATGGTCCAGTCCGGGATCCCTCCCCATGGTCCTCTTACACCCACACATGCCAGTCAAACTGACCTGACACGGCATTCTTGGCATCAGACTGGCACTGCATGCCAACATGAGGCTCTAAAAGCGCCGTTCAGCATGTTTGAGCTTCGGAGTATTTCAGCAGTCTGTGAGATCCGGCCATATGATACAACCTGAGCGGGTTTGTAGCTGCCTGATTTCACTATAAGGATCATTAGCTGCAGCAAACGCCTCCATCCTGCAGGCCAGTCTCCTACAAGATGTTACTTTACCGGGGCATTCCGGGAATTCTGGGAACTCCATCAACCTTGCTGCATTATTCAAACGTAGAGGTGTACACAAAGCCATTCGGAGTGGTTTGGCCTCTAACAGTATATTCTGAGGAGACCTACTCAGACTGAAGTGGTGGTGGTCCAGGGGTCACATTATCTACAATGCATATATAACCAGTACAACGAACCTGTGTCTTCCCAGACTGGTGTTAAGGTGGACTGATCTGTGGTTTGGGGGCCGTTACAGCACAAACAGCCAACAGTCGATACCCACTTTGTAGCTGAGTTAATCTAGAGACCTCCAAAGTAAAATCCTCCTCCAGTGTCAGTAGGAGTTCCTCCCCTTTAGTCCTTCACTGGAGTACCAGTACTAAAGTATGTATCTTCAGATGTACTTAAGTATGGAGAGTACCAGTACTAAAGTATGTACCTTCAGATGTACTTAAGTTTGGAGAGTAACAGTACTAAAGTATGCACCTTCAGATGTACTTAAGTATGGAGAGTAACAGTACTAAAGTATGTACCTTCAGATGTACTTAAGTATGGAGAGTAACAGTACTAAAGTATGTGCCTTCAGATGTACTTAAGTATGGAGAGTAACAGTACTAAAGTATGTACCTTCAGATGTACTTAAGTATGGAGAGTACCAGTACTAAAGTATGTATCTTCAGATGTACTTAAGTATGGAGAGTACCAGTACTAAAGTATGTACCTTCAGATGTACTTAAGTTTGGAGAGTAACAGTACTAAAGTATGCACCTTCAGATGTACTTAAGTATGGAGAGTAACAGTACTAAAGTATGTACCTTCAGATGTACTTAAGTATGGAGAGTAACAGTACTAAAGTATTTACCTTCAGATGTACTTAAGTATGGAGAGTAACAGTACTAAAGTATGTACCTTCAGATGTACTTAAGTATGGAGAGTAACAGTACTAAAGTATGCACCTTCAGATGTACTTAAGTATGGAGAGTACCAGTACTAAAGTATGTACCTTCAGATGTACTGAAGTATGGAGAGTAACAGGAGTATGGTTTATTACGGCTCTAATGTCCTATTATCATTTCTGGAACAGGACTCTTCATCAGCTGTATTCACATCATTAGCACAGAACACTGAAGGAGAACCTCAGTGCAGCAGTAGGGGGTGAAAGTGAACCTGAAGAACATGCCGAGTGACGGTGCAGCTCAAGCCTGCTAGGATGTTGCTAGGTGGTTGCTGTAATAGCTTACATGGCTAACAGGGTGTAAATGATTGATCATCATAAAACTGTATAGATGGGTGCTAAAAGTTTTGCTCTCCAGTTAACCGAAACGGCAAAATTCAGCAATGACTGTATAGATGACTTCTCGGTTCCTCAGCTGTGGGTTTATGATCAACTCATCTCGGGTTCCTCAGGACGATCAAACAGAAGAGCAGCTTTGTTGCAGTGCTGTGCCATAGCCTAGAGACTAAAGCATCACACCAAGTGGCATCACATCATGGACACCAAGACATAACACAAAAGTGACTGGTCTACATCTGCCCAGCAGGTGTGAGAAACAGCAGACGTGTGAGAGGGGCCAGTAAACGCAGTCTAGTCATCTGTACAGCCCTGTAACGGATATACGAGAGTGAATGAGAGAGAGAGCAAACTAGACGGAGAGAGAGGTGGGTGTGAAAATACTAGATAAAAATACTCATAGAGCTCTGGAAATAAATCAGAGCCCACTCCAGTTTCTTCTCAAACCAGCATCTCCACATGTACAGCAGGTTCTCAGTGAGGAACCGAAGGTTGGGTTCTAGCTTTACGGGCAGATACAGTGAGCGTCTGGTTCATAAGAACAAGGTCCAGCAGCAAACACACAGGACAACACAGCTACAGACTGGCAGAGGGCCAAACCCACTCTCTACTGACCGTGATGAGCGCCACCTCATTCCAATGACCTCAGGTGACCTACAGAGAGACTGGCGAGCGGTGGCTGGGGTGAAACGCACAGCGAGCATGGTTCTAAAAACAGGCTTCTGGAGGTCATTAGTGATTTTCTAAATACACAGATCTAATACAATATCTGATCTGGAGTTTGGGAGACAGGGTTCCAGTAGTGTAGAGAATCAAACAGAACCAACACAAACCCAGAACCTGTACACCTAGAGACCCTGATCAGCTACAGGTGGGCTCTTAAATCTTTCCAGAGTTGTATATGCCTGATAATCACTGCAACATGCATTTCCCTAATGAGCCAAGCGTTCAGGGCCCAAATCAAACTGAGGTTGATCTGGGAGCCAGTATTAGTGTTGTGTTTCTAAACTGCTCTTGCAGTTATGACACATATTATTATTATTATTATTATTATTATTATTATTATTATTAAGAAAAACTGTCAAAAAATATATATATATCAACACTAAAGGTGGAAAATATTTTTAGATTAAAAATAATGCATCACATTATTTACATATCTCCAGCCCCACTGGCCCCACTGACCCCCATGACCTCTACTCACCTGTCTGAAGGGTGTGCGGCCTTAACAGAGCAGTAGACAGTGCTGTACCACACGCTACACCCACCGTCAGATCAGATAGAGTATTAAACAGAGATTGTCCAATAAAAATATTTTCCACTGGCCATGGCAAAGAATAGCGCGTACGTATGGGAGCGCGCCTGTTATAGCACCCTGACAGCCTGCGGAAGAACGCATATGCCTCAGATCTCGGAATAGCCTCATACAGTATTTGACTGTACATTAACACTCTGTACATTGCTCCGAGAGGATGTGCACGTGGCCATTCCGGCATCATGTGGTCATCAGACCTGTGAAACTTGGCCAGTATGGTCACATACTGTGTAATGTGTTAGTGTACTGTAAGTAGTGTGTTGGTGTACAGTAACTCAGTAAGTGTAATGTGTTAGTGTGCTGTAAGTAGTGTGTCGGTGTATGGTAACTCAGTAAGTGTAATGTGTTAGTGTGCTGTAAGTAGTGTGTCGGTGTATGGTAACTCAGTAAGTGTAATGTGTTAGTGTACTGTAAGTAGTGTGTTGGTGTACAGTAACTCAGTAAGTGTAATGTGTTAGTGTACTGTAAGTAGTGTGTCGGTGTACAGTAACTCAGTAAGTGTAATGTGTTAGTGTGCTGTAAGTAGTGTGTCGGTGTACAGTAACTCAGTAAGTGTAATGTGTTAGTGTGCTGTAAGTAGCGTGTCGGTGTACAGTAACTCAGTAAGTGTAATGCGTTAGTGTACTGTAAGTAGTGTGTTGGTGTACAGTAACTCAGTAAGTGTAATGTGTTAGTGTGCTGTAAGTAGTGTGTTGGTGTACAGTAACTCAGTAAGTGTAATGTGTTAGTGTACTGTAAGTAGTGTGTTGGTGTACGGTAACTCAGTAAGTGTAATGTGTTAGTGTACTGTAAGTAGCGTGTCGGTGTACGGTAACTCAGTAAGTGTAATGTGTTAGTGTGCTGTAAGTAGCGTGTCGGTGTACGGTAACTCAGTAAGTGTAATGTGTTAGTGTGCTGTAAGTAGCGTGTCGGTGTACGGTAACTCAGTAAGTGTAATGTGTTAGTGTGCTGTAAGTAGTGTGTTGTTGTACGATAACTCAGTAAGTGTAATGTGTTAGTGTGCTGTAAGTAGTGTGTCGGTGTACGGTAACTCAGTAAGTGTAATGTGTTAGTGTGCTGTAAGTAGCGTGTTGGTGTACAGTAACTCAGTAAGTGTAGTGTGTTAGTGTACTGTAAGTAGTGTGTTGGTGTACAGTAACTCAGTAAGTGTAGTGTGTTAGTGTACTGTAAGTAGTGTGTAGGTGTACAGTAACTCAGTAAGTGTAGTGTGTTAGTGTACTGTAAGTAGTGTGTTGGTGTACAGTAACTCAGTAAGTGTAATGTGTTAGTGTGCTGTAAGTAGCTTGTTGGTGTACGGTAACTCAGTAAGTGTAGTAATAGTGTACTGTAAGTAGTGTGTTGGTGTACAGTAACTCAGTAAGTGTAATGTGTTAGTGTACTGTAAGTAGCGTGTCGGTGTACAGTAGCTCAGTAAGTGTAATGTGTTAGTGTGCTGTAAGTAGTGTGTTGGTGTACAGTAACTCAGTAAGTGTAGTAATAGTGTACTGTAAGTAGTGTGTTGGTGTACAGTAGCTCAGTAAGTGTAATGTGTTAGTGTGCTGTAAGTAGTGTGTTGGTGTACAGTAGCTCAGTAAGTGTAATGTGTTAGTGTACTGTAAGTAGTGTGTTGGTGTACAGTAACTCAGTAAGTGTAATGTGTTAGTGTGCTGTAAGTAGTGTGTTGGTGTACAGTAGCTCAGTAAGTGTAATGTGTTAGTGTGCTGTAAGTAGTGTGTTGGTGTACAGTAACTCAGTAAGTGTAATGTGTTAGTGTGCTGTAAGTAGAGTGTTGGTGCTGAAAACCATGTCTGCATTAGTTTGTAGGTGGGCTCTGAGTCTAATGACGTCGATTCAGCGCACAGTAGCATTAGTGTACATGGAGCAATCATATTTTGACTCCATAATAATCTCGGAATTCCAGGAAAACAGTGATATTTAAGAGAATAAATGTATCAGCTTCTGAACATTCCTGATCACCACAGCACGCGATGGAGGCAGTTCTCAAAAACTCATTCATTTTCCTCATAGAGAAGTTGGGAATATGAGCCTGGCGGCCACTAGAAGATGACGACAAGTCTTCCATGGTCTACACTTGAAATGCTCCAAAATGCAATCCTGGAGAAAACGGATCTGAGGCTATTAAGGAGAAGTCCTCTGGACAGAAGACCAGGATGAAGCTGCGCCCACTTTAACAGTAACAGTGGATCACTGTTATAAAGGGATGCCGAGTGCCAACACGCTCCCTAGTTCACTCATTCCCTCCCGTTTTCTTGCTTCTCCCCACAGTGGGTCTTGATTATTCCGCTACGATTCCGATTCCACAATTCCAGCTCTATTCCATTACCCAAACTTTCCTTCGCTACCGCTCCCACCAAACTGGCTCCCTCATTTTTCCACGTTCTGACACGCTCGATAGACAACTGCTGTGATGTGTATGTTTTCTGACTGTTCAGTTCCTTAACATGTGAATGACGGTATTGTGACAGATATACACTATATTGCTAAATATATCCATATACTGTATTTATGTATGGTCTAATTAGTGCATATGACTACTTCAGTCATATTCAATGCATACAATGAGGCAAACAGTGATGCAGTCTCTATGGGGACGAGGGCAAATCCGCATTAATGGACATAGTTATGGACTGAGATAGGTATATGGACGTTCAGGCATCCATATACCTACACAGAAATATGATGCGTCTGGACTACTATAATAATCTGTCTATCAGCTAGTAGGGATGGGGTGGTAGACTGACAATATAGGGCTTTCCAAGTAATGCAAAATTCCAAGCACTGTTCCCATCTCTATCCACAGCTGAGAAACTTTCTAACCCATCAATGCAGCACAGGAATCGCTTAGCTGATCTAACAGTTAGTGCAGTTAGTGTTCTCCTGCAAGCACGATGAGCCTCCCAACAGCATTCCATTAGCAGTGAACATGGAGGAGCTTCACACATCTCGTGAGACACACATGGTAGCCATTATCATGCATACTGGTACATTTACCGCATATGCATACTGGTACACTGACTGCATATATATATACTGGTACACTGACTACATATACATACTGGTACATTGAATACATATGCATACTGGTACACTGACCACATATGCATACTGGTACACTGAGTACATATGCATACTGGTACATTGACCGCATATTCATACTGGTACACTGAGTACATATGCATACTGGTACACTGACCGAATATGCATACTGGTACACTGACCACATATACATACTGGTAAATTGACCGCATATTCATACTGGTACACTGAGTACATATACATACTGGTACACTGAGTACATATGCTTACTGGTACACTGACCGAATATGCATACTGGTACACTGACTACATATACATACTGGTACACTAACTACATATACATACTGGTACACTGACCACATATGCATACTGGTACACTGACCACATATACATACTGGTACACTGACCGAATATGCATACTGGTACACTGACTACATATACATACTGGTACACTGACCACATATACATACTGGTACACTGAGTACATATGCATACTGGTACACTGACCACATATACATACTGGTACACTGACCACATATACATACTGGTACACTGACCGCATATACATACTGGTACATGCCCTCACAGAAGTGTGAAGGCCTTTAGAAGACACTATTTATGAGAGCGAGCTCATGTTGCATGAAAGCCTATCCCGCTGGTTGACTGGAAGTAGGGAGTGGGCTGAGCCTCCACTCAAGCTGAAACTAGAAGGGGCTTAACAAGGAAAACTGATTCACCATGCAAACCTATCATACCAGCCCATCCCTGCTCACAACCACACCGCATTGCTAAGAGATCCTCTTAGATCCTTCTAGGTCACAGTCATGTGTGGTTTACCTAAAGTGTCCCACCATTACACATCTGAATAACCTCACCAGACATAACACGAGTCGCCTTGCATGTTTAAAAGGTGGTAGTAACTTCAGGCTCCTGCAGATGGCGCTGTACGAGGATGATGAGGCTATAAATCCCTGTGGGGTGTGAGTGATGGGATCCATAGATTGGGAAGAGGTGCTACAGTGCAGGGAATGTCTCGTTCCATGTGTGGAAAATGGCTCCAGAGCAGATGTTAATGATGGGCTAAAAGGAGGGACTGCATGTGGGCGTGGCCAAAGACCATAGTGTGAAGGAAGTAGCTAAATCTGCAGGTGTATGGAAGCGTACGGTCATACGGGTCTACCAGCAGTGGATAAAATCCCAGTCTACAGGGAATTCTCCTCGGAACTGTGCCAGGGAAGGCATCCACCACATCTGGACCACTTCTTTGATGGAAGAGTGTCTGAACGCTGATGTGGCTACATCCAGAAACTTGTCCAGTACATGCCAAATCCAGTCCCAGCTGTTATTGGTGCTGGTGGAGGTGTTACATCCACCTCTTCAGACGTCTGGTTCCAATTCCCACCACTCTCTGGAAGGGAGTGTTTCTCATCAAACCTTACTGAATGGCTTCGTGTCCTACTCTGTTATCTCACACAGCAGTACACATCAACCACTAACATCTACAACCGAGGGTTAACCCTTCGTTTAAGGGCCATCAGTCGCCAAACATTAACATCACCATGCTTTAAGGGGTTCCTACGAGCCTACAGCCCCGCCCTCTTCCTCAGCCGGCCCTCGGTTAACACTGGAAGTGACTACATCTATTTGGCCTAGCTCATTAGATCCACTCTGCTAAGCAAACACAGATCTCTCCAAGACCATTCCAGGAGTTCAAACAGGCAGGTCAGAGCTGGTCCAGGTCAGAGGTCAGCTCCTGCTTCCCGGATGGCAGATGTGGCGGGAATTTGAGGCAGGGGGCTTCAAAAGGGGTCTGTGAAAAACGATACCGCCCATGTGGAGAGAGGCAGGAGTGTTGGAGAACAGGAACGTCCACACAGATTCGACGTGAGCTGGACCGGGTTCATGAAAATTTAATAACAGCATCAGTGATTTGGGAGGATGATATGGGAGCGACGGCTGGAATGGCCGGAGCCAAAGTTCACAAGAGTTCACGAGGATGTTAGTGTCAAGTGAAAAGCTCAGCAAAGCTCTCTTATCTCAGAATACATCAGCGCTGTTAGAAAACCACCACCTACCTCCATAAACACTGGGAATTTAATTACGGGGAAATCCTGTGTCCACTTTACTGGTCCCCTCTAGCGTGTGGGTCGGCCTATGCTCCAAAAACAGCCATCATTCATGTCTACATTACCTTTCCCCCACTTCTCCTAATCCTTCAGAACAGAACCGGGCTGTTATTGCTACTGGGCCAAATAGTCACCCTGCATGTTTAAGGTGGTAGTAACCTCAGGCGCCTGCAGATGGCGCTGTACGGGGATGATGGGGCTATAAACACCTGCAGGATGTGAGTGACGGGATCCATAGATTGAGATATGGTACGGTGCAGTGCATGTCCAGGTGTGCCAAAGACCACAGTGTGATTGACGTAGCTGAATCTGCAGGTGTATGGACGTGGTGGGGGTGTGTTAGTGTGTGTGGTGCTGGTGTGAGTGGATCAGACACTGCAGTACTGCTGGACACCTCAGTGTCACTGCTGGACTGAGAATCGTCCACCAACCAAAACTGTCCAGTGTCTTGAGGGCAGCGTCCTGTGGCCAGAGTCCTATGGGGAAGCGTCCTGAGGGCAGCGTCCTGTGGCCAGAGTCCTATGGGGAAGCGTCCTGAGGGCAGCGTCCTGTGGCCAGAGTCCTATGGGGAAGCGTCCAGTGGGCATTGTCCTGTGTCCACTAATGAAGGACTAGAGGATGACCAACACTGCACTGTGCAGCAGCAGATGAGCTATCGTCTCTGACTGTCCATCTACAAGGTGGAGCAGCAAGGTAGGAGTGTCTAATAGAGTGGACAGTGAGTGGACACAGTGTCTAAACACTCCAGCAGCACTGCTGTGTCTGATCCACTCACACCAGCACCACACACACTAACACACCACCACCACGTTAGTGTCACTGCAGTGCTGAGAATGATCCACCCCCCCACATAGTACCGGCTCTGTGGTGGTCCTGTGGGGGTCCTGACCATTGAAGAACAGGGTAATACAGTACACAGAGAAACAGATGGACTACAGTCTGGACCTGTACACCTACAGAGTGTCCTGTACGGTCAGTGGAGCTGATAACATGGACAGTGAGTGTAGATACAAGGAGGTGTACCTAATTATGTGTCCAGTGGGTGTATATGTAGGATATAAGTAGGAATGTACGTTAAATAGAAATGGGATTCATTAACGCTGTACCACGTAACTGCGCAATCGCAACGTGTTATATCTGACGCTACGCAGGAACCTGACAGCCTCCACTGTGACACATGAAGCTATTCCGAAACCCTATCCCGCCTATTAACAGCAGCGAGAGGACTGAAAGGAGCTCAGATGAGAAGCGAGTGATCTCAGTAGGACACGGAACACTCACACTCATGCCAAAGCCAGAGATTTAGGAATGTGGCACCCGTGACCCAAGCAGGAGGAACTCTGCGGGAAAAGACTGGAGCGCTCTCACAGTCAACAGGACGCAATAAGCTAAAGCACGGCCTGACGTCCACAGACCGTCGCTGTGGAACAGCCACCTGGAAGACCTGGAGGAACCGTCCCTATCAGCTAAACAGCACCTGAAGCTTTCATTAAGCTTCACTCCTGCTTCAGATCTGAAAACCTCCACCTCCATGCCTCCACTGTAGGAAGCCACCTCAGCACTATGGGTCTGAAAGAAGGTGTAGCTGTTCAAGAAGCTCCTCATTGAGAAAAGGAGCCAGACTGAGAACCCCGAGCGGTTCCAGTTCCGCGATCACACTGGGCTGATATTTATAGCGCTCTCCTCGGCTCCCGTTCGGGGACAGTGTGGGGCAGGAGGGCCGGACAGTCACTCTGAGGGCCACTTAGCAGTAATTACATCACTGTGGATGATCAGGTTAGGCTGCTGGAGATGAACGGCGGAGTTTGATCGGAACACTCTGTAGGGATCGTTTGAGGCGTAGCGAGTGGTTTTGAAAGCGATGTAAATGCTACTGTCCGCCTCCTAATGAGGTCATTCTGACCTCACAAACGAGTCCACACACGCTCAGCGGTGGCTGGATTATCATTAACGTGGTTTTAATTTCTCATTTTAAACCTTCAGGCATATTACACAGTTATTAACTACTTTTATTTATTATGTGTTACGACATATTCAGACTCCTTAATTATTATTATTATTATTATAATTATTATGAATAATTAAGCCATCCATGTATATTATTCACCACTTATTATAAATTACTAAATAATTATAGTAAATTATTCAGTATGAATTATCAGCAACCACTATGAATTATTCATTAACTACTATGAATTATCAGCAACCACTATGAATTATCAGTATCCTCTATGAATTATTCTGTAAACACTATGAATTATTCAATAACCACTATGAATTATTCAATAACCACTATAAATTATTCAGTATCCACTATGAATTATCAGTATCCACTATGAATTATCAGTAACTACTATGAATTATCAGCATCCACTATGAATTATCAGTATCCACTATGAATTATCAGTAACTACTATGAATTATCAGCATCCACTATGAATTATCAGTAACCACTATGAATTATAAGTATCCACTATGAATTGTTCAGTAACTACTATGAATTGTTCAGTAACCACTATAAATTATCCGTAACCACTATGAATTATCAGTAACTACTATGAATTATCAGCATCCACTATGAATTATCAGTAACTACTATGAATTATCAGTAACCACTATGAATTATTCAGTATCCACTATGAATTATCAGTATCCACTATGAATTATCAGTATCCACTATGAATTATCAGTAACTACTATGAATTATCAGTAACTACTATGAATTATCAGTAACCTCTATGAATTATTCAGCAACCACTATGAATTAATCAGTAACCACTATGAATTATCGGTAACCACTATGAATTATCAGTAACTACTATGAATTATTCAGCAACCACTATGAATTAATCAGTAACCACTATGAATTATTCAGCAACCACTATGAATTAATCAGTAACCACTATGAATTATCAGTAACCACTATGAATTATCAGTAACTACTATGAATTATCAGTAACCACTATGAATTATCAGTAACTACTATGAATTATCAGTAACTACTATGAATTATCAGTAACTACTATGAATTATCAGTAACCACTATGAATTATCAGTAACTACTATGAATTATTCAGCAACCACTATGAATTAATCAGTAACCACTATGAATTATTCAGTAACTGCTATGGATTATGAATTCATATCAAGACTGATTATTGCACACTGCACAGATCAAACTCACACATCTCCTCACATCTTTTATCCTCCTGTGGTGAATAAGGGTGACACATTCAGCTCCACACGCTACTCAAAACCTCATCCAGTAAAGCGGCTACAGTCCAGCACTGTGGCCCGTCTGCCATATCCATCTGTGCCTTCCAATATGGAACTACTTAACACCAGACTGCTGCTGGCACACGCTCACATGTGGTTCCTAACAGTAGTTAGCAGCTGCAGTACCTTTGTATTTCTCCCTGACGTTCTCGTAGGCCTGCACAAAGTCCTGCTCGTCCACGTGCAGAGGCAAACTGGCCCGATTGAACATGGCCTCGGGGTCAGGTCAGCGCAGAACTCAGAAGTCAAGTCTCTTCTCCTCTCCCTGTCAGGCGTCCCTCCCAGGCGAGCGTGCTGTCAGAGCAGACCAGCGTGCGCGTGTGTGCGCGTGTGTGTGCGTGAGTGTGTGTACGGTTGCTGTGTCTCACTCATGCGTGTGCGTGTGTGTGTGTGTGTGTGTCTGTGAGTGAGTGTGTGTTGCTATCCACAGTATTGGCTCTCAGTCCAGACCACCAGGACCACTCCCCTCCTAAGCTTGAGAAATACCAACCCACACACACAAACACACACGGTCCCTCCTCTTAAAGGCCCACACACACACGGAGTCTGTACTGATTTCTGAGAACACAAGAACCACAGAGCAGGTATTATTTGAGTGGCAGGTCCAGGACACTGCGCTGACCCAGCCTGTGTGTTAGTGCGTGTGGTGCTGGTGTGAGTGGATCAGACACAGCAGTCATATGAGTCACATCTTTCCAAACACATGGTTATATAGGACTACAGGGACCACCTGAAGGCTCGGCTTATTTGTCACCTGTGACTGAACCACACCTAACAGTGCGCAACACCTCCACCAGCACCAACAACAGCTGGGACTGGATTGGGCATGGACTGGAAGTTTCTGGATGTAGGAAACCTCAATGTTCAGACACGCCTACATCAAAGAATTGGGCTACATGTGCAGGACGTCTTCTTTGGCACAATTCCGAGGAGAATTCCGTGTAGACTGGGATTGTATCCACTGCTGGTAGACCCGTATGACCGTACGCTTCCATACACCTGCAGATTCAGCTACTTCCTTCACACTATGGTCTTTGGCCACGCCCACATGCAGTCCCTCCTTTTAGCCAATCATTATCATCTGCTCTGGAGCCATTTTCCACACATGGAACGAGACATTCCCTGCACTGTAGCACCTCTTCCCAATCTATGGATCCCGTCACCCACACCCCGCAGGTGTTTATAGCCCCACCATCCTCGTGCAGCACCATCTGCAGGAGCCTAAGGTTACTACACCCTTTCACACACAAGGTGACTCACCAAGAACTTCGCCAACCGCACAGTCATATCTACATGCAAACGTCTTAGTAAACACACGTGTAGATCTCTGCATCCTTTCTCCGATCGTATTCCACTCATTCCTGCAATATTCCTCCGTCACCGTCACCAAAGACTGCAGTGGTGTCGTACCAGACTGTCATGGAGTGACTCAGAATGGCAGCGGGTCATCTTCAGTGACGAGTCCCGCTTTAGTCTTGGTGGAGACGCCCAACGAATCCGTGTGTGGAGGCACCGTGGTCAGCACCGAGATAAACGGTTTGTTGTCACACGTCCAGAAGGCCTGGTGTCCCTCCACCTCCACCCCTACCACACCATCTGCAGGAACTGTGTGAGGATGTTCAAGCTGCATGGGATGGAAATTATCACAATAAAAGGACTCCATCAGGAACCTCTACAGCTCCATACCGAGGACGTCTGGCGTGATTGGGGTTAGCAAACATGGCGGCCGACGCCATACTGAGAGACAGACTTCTGTATGTGTAGCTCAATAAATATTGATCATATCAGTCTAAATTTATCATCAGTTATTGATCCTGGTCACCTTTATCTTCCTTCCCAACAGCACCGCACTCCCACACCTCCTTCTGGGTGCAGCTGTTCTTTTGATGGTGAGCGTGTACATATGTAAATCTGTGTACTGAATCTGCTGCTGTGGAACTCCAGAGCTCTGTATCCACCCAGTGGTGCCTGGAGGAGCACACTGTCAGCGTAGTGATGTTAAAACCCACAGTCCGGATTTAGGAAACGTGTGAAACAGCCGAGAACAGAGCGCTGGAAAACATACAGCCATTCTTCCCACCGCTGCTGTGCCCTTTCTGGAGGCTCCTAGAGGAACATCTAGAAATAACTCTAATCCTGTTTGATATATGAGAGTGTGTGTGTCTGTGTGTGTGAGTGTGTGTGTGTGTGTGTAGGTGGGTGTATGTGTGTGTGTTAGTATGTGTGTGTGTGTATGTGTGTGTGTGTGTGTGTGTGTGTGCGTGTGTGTGTGTGTGTGTGTGTGCGTGTGTGAGTGTGTGTGTGTGTATGTGTGTGTCGGTGTGAGTGTGTGTGTATGTGTGTGTGTCGCTGTGAGTGTGTGTGTGTGTCTGTGTGTGTATGTGAGTGTGTGTGAGTGTGTGTGTGTATGTGTGTGCGTGAGTGTGTGTCGGTGTGAGTGTGTGTGTATGTGTGTGTGTGTCGCTGTGAGTGTGTGTGTGTCTGTGTGTGAGTGTGTGTGTGTGTGTCTGTGTGTGTATGTGAGTGTGTGTGTGTGTGTGTGTGTGTGTGTGTGTATGTGTGTCTGTGTGTGTGTGTATGTATGTGTGTCTGTGTGTGTGTGTATGTATGTGTGTCTGAGTGTGTGCGTGTGTGTGTGTGTGTCTGTGTGAGTGTGTGTGTATGTGTGTGTGTATGCGTGTGTGCGTGTGTGTGTGTGTGTGTGTGTGTCTCGGTGTGAGTGTGTGTGTATGTGTGTGTGTGTCTGTGTGTGTGCGTGTCTGAGTGTGTGTGTGTGTGTGTGTCTGTGTGTGTGTGCTTGTGTGTGTGTGTGTAGGTGGGTGTATGTGTGTGTGTGTGTTAGTATATGTGTGTGTGTGTGTGTGTGTGTGTGTGTGTGTGTGTGTGTGTGTGTGTGTGTGTGTGTGTGTTTCAGCACTCTGGAAAATTCCTGCCAAGCATGGAGTCAAAGCAGCCATTTGAGAGTGATTAACATCAGCTTCATAAATTGGGTTTGAACTGGCTTAACGACTCACACCATCAAAACCTACAGAGAATAACTGTGTGGATTATTATAGAGCAGTTTTTAAATGAAACAACAGACTTCATATTACACTCATCATCTAAAGTAACATCTGTACCCAGAAGGAGGTGTGGGAGTGCAGGTCTGTGGGGAAGGAAGATAAAGGGTACCAGGATCAATAACTGATGATAAATTTAGACTGATATGATCAATATTTATTGAGCTACACATACAGAAGTCTGTCTCTCAGTATGGCATCGGGCCGCCGTGTTTGCTAACCCAACACGCCAGACATCTCGGTATGGAGCTGTAGAGGTTCCTGATGGTGTCCTGTGATCATCCATCCCATGTCTGCAGATGGTGTGGTAGAGGTGGAGGTGGAGGGACACCAGGCCTTCTGGACGTGTGATGACAAACCGTTCATCTTGGTGCTGACCACGGTGCCTCCACACAACACGGGTATTCGTATGTTGGGCGTCGTCTCCACCAAGACTAAAGACGGCGGGCTCGTCACTGAAGATGACCCGCTGCCATTCTGAGTCACTCCATGACAGTCTGGTACGACACCACTGCAGTCTTTGGTGACGGTGACGTGGTGTTAAGGACAGTCGTGGTAACGGTCTGTGTGCATGTAGTCCTGCGTGGTGCAGCCGTCTGCCGATGGTGCTGCACTAACAGGATGACTCATGGAGGACACCACTGCTCGCTGGATGTAACCCACCAACTATTTTTTCCATGATGAATAACTTACAGTCGGAGCAAAAGTCATCATATGAGCATTATCAAGAATCAGAACATTTGGTTCTAAATAAAAAATGAAATTTATAAAATTCCATTATTTGTTTTTTATTATTCACCTCATTTATTCCACATCTTCATCCAAACTCAAATACACAGCCTCACACTGACACTGATGTCCACACGTATGCCGGACAGAGACACATTACTGCACATTTCTGTAGTGACCCCAAGGACCTCTGCAAGAGGGGTCAGGTCATAGGGGCCATCATAGGGGCCAGGTCATAGGGGTCAGGTCATAGGGGTCAGGTCATAGGGGTTTATAGGCTAAGGCTGGCATTCCCAAACTGGGAGCCACTGCGGTTTACAGCAACCCAGAACAAACCGACCGTTATAGGTAAGATCAGTGCGCAGCTCAGGTGCGTGCAGCTCTGGAGTTCTGCTCCTGCAAAAGCCTGGCGGGAGGCGGGAGGCGGGAGGAGGGAGGCGGGAGGCGGGAGGCGGGAGGCGGGAGGCGGGAGGCGGGAAGCGGCCAGCGTTAAATCTGAACCAGGTTTCCTGCCGTGAGAAAGTCTCCTGGAGGATGAAGGCTAGGATTTGTTTAGGCTGCTGACACCATGTGGTGAGAGCCAGTAAAACATTTCAGGCCTGACTTTATACACGGAGAGGTATCACCAGCAAACCGCCCGCACAGAACAGGAGAACAAGGCCCGTCAGGGGTCTTCAGTAAAAACAACGGTTCTATAATGGGGTCCATTTGGCTTGCATTAGCTCTTCCTTGTATGTCCAAATGGTTCTTTCGGATGTTGGAGAACGTGTTGTATATGGTTCTGGGTTCTTCTATTGTGGCAAGCTTAGAACCATATACATCTCACTCTCCAGCAACCTGCAGAACCACTTCACCGTTACATTAGGAGATGTTCTGGGTCAGTTTAATCCCATGGCTACACGCGCCAACCCAGCTGTGTACAAACCATCCCCCCCATAGACACAGTACAGCAGGGCCTAGACTCCGCCCCCTGATTAGCTCAAACAACACAATGTGCTGCATACCACCTACCGACTCACCTACCAACTAACCCACCTCCCTACCTAATTACCCACCTCCCTACCTAATTACCCACCCCCCTACCGACTTACCCAACTCCCTACCAACTAACCCACCTCCCTAACGACTTACCCACCTCCCTACCGACTTACCCACCTCCCTACCGACTCACCCACCTCCCTACCGACTCACCCACCTCCCTAACGACTTACCCACCTCCCTACCGACTTACCCACCTCCCTACCGACTTACCCACCTCCCTATCTAATTACACACCTCCCTACCGATTTACCCACCTCCCTACCAACTTAACCAACCTCCCTACCGACTTACCCACCTCCCTACCGACTCACCCACCTCCCTACCAACTTACCCATCTCCCTACCAACTTACCCACCTCCCTACCTAATTACCCACCTCCCTATCTAATTACCCACCTCCCTACCGACTTACCCACCTCCCTACCGACTTACCCACCTCCCTACCTAATTACCCACCTCCCTATCTAATTACCCACCTCCCTACCAACTTACCCACCTCCCTACCAACTTACCCACCTCCCTATCTAATTACACACCTCCCTACCGATTTACCCACCTCCCTACCTAATTACCCACCTCCCTACCTAATTACCCACCTCCCTATCTAATTACCCACCTCCCTACCGACTTACCCACCTCCTTACCTAATTACCCACCTCCCTACCGACTTACCCACCTCCCTACCAACTTACCCACCTCCCTACCGACTTACCCACCTCCCTACCTAATTACCCACCTCCCTACCAACTTACCCACCTCCCTACCTAATTACACATCTCCCTACTGACTTACCCACCTCCCTACCGACTTACCCACCTCCCTACCGACTCACCCACCTCCCTACCGACTTACCCACCTCCCTACCGACCTTTCCACCTCCCTACCGACTTACCCACCTCCCTACCGACTTACCCACCTCCATACCAACTTACCTACCTCCCTACCTAATTACCCACCTCCCTACCTAATTACCCACCTCCCTACCTAATTACCCACCTCCGTACCAACTTACCCTCTCTCCCTCCCACCCTACCTACCTCCCTATCCACCTACCATCCAACCTACCTATCAACTTCGGTCAGAGTGGCATTATCACATACCCAAAGTACACGTCTCAGCCAATCACAGCACAGGGTCTGAACTGGCTGTGGTTTAATACCTTATGATTCTCATTCCCACAGACTTTAATGGGCTGCTAATTAGCTGATGAGTGAGCCGATCGCAGACCAGAGACTACACTCCACTGAGTGCACTGCTCATCCACTGGGCAGCCCTGGGGTCAAATACCACTGCTATTAAAGGAGCTATTATGACTGGTCACAGAAGCATTAAAACGATTCACAGAACTCCCCAGACGAATATAGCTGGAGTTCAATTCCAACAGTCTACAGATACCAGCTGCTATTCTTACGGTCAGATAGAGTTTCACAGTGTTTCCTGCACAGAGATAGAGGCTGGTTACATTTACTCACTCACAGCCCACTGTTTATACAACTCACATAACACATATACACCATACGCCTCCAGCTCCACTGACCATACAGGACACTCTGTAGGTGTACAGGTCCAGACTGTAGTCCATCTGTTTCTCTGTGTACTGTATTACCCTGTTCTTCAATGGTGAGGACCCCCACAGGACCACCACAGAGCAGGCAGTATGGGGTGGTGGATCATTCTCAGCACTGCAGTGACACTGACGTGATGGTGGTGTGTTAGTGTGTGTGGTGCTGGTGTGAGTGGATCAGACACAGCAGTGCTGCTGGACACCTCAGTGTCACTGCTGGACTGAGAATCGTCCAGCAACCAAAACTATCCAGCCAACAGCGTCCTGTGGGCAGCGTCCTGTGGCCAGAGTCCTGTGGGCAGCGTCCTTTGGGCAGCGTCCTTTGGGCAGCGTCCTGTGGGGCAGCGTCCTGTGTCCACTGATGAAGGACTAGAGGATGACCAACACTGCACTGTGCAGCAGCAGATGAGCTATCGGCTCTGACTGTCCATCTACAAGGTGGAGCAGTAAGGTAGGAGTGTCTAATAGAGTGGACAGTGAGTGTCTCAACACTCCAGCAGCACTGCCGTGTCTGATCCAGTCATGTTAAAAAGGTGGTGATGTGGTAATGGGGGTTGTATGTATTATACATTATATATAGCTATTTTCTATGGGGGTTTATGGGATGTAATTTATGGGGATTGGTATATGGGTATGATTGATGTAGCACTCTTTTCCAGATAACAGGACAGAAAAAGCTAAAAACTCAGTTTCAGCGGAATGTCCTCCTCACCTCCTGGGTAAAAGGAGTAGCTGGAGTTAAAGCACTCGGTGCTGGTCAGCGATGGCACTGAGAGGAACCTGGATGTGTTAGTGCTCAAACAGTGCATTCCTCCTCTCAACACCACACTGTGTTACACCTTCAGACCTGTTCTAGCCAGCAATGGTCTCGAGGGCAAACAAATGGAGGCATACAAACAGCTCTAGCCCTTAGATTTCTCATAGCCAACGTCTTCTAGCTAGTACATTTAAAAAAACACCCGTATATTACAAACATATTACAAATATTTTTATGTTGAACTTCCCATCCTGTGCCATGTGGTGCTGAACAACTGCCCATCCTGTGCCATGTGGTGCTGAACAACTGCCCATCCTGTGCCATGTGATGCTAAACAACTTCCCATCCTGTGCCATGCGATACTAACAACTGCCCATATGTGCCATGTGACTGCCCATCCTGTGTCATGTGATGCCAAACAACTTCCCATCCTCTGCCACGTGATGCTAAACAACTGCCCATTCTGTGCCATGTGATGCCGAACCACTGTCCATCCTGTGCCATATGACTGCCCATCCTGTGTCATGTGATGCTGAACAACTGCCCATCCTGTCATGTGATGCTAAACAACCGCCCATCCTGTGCCATGTGACTGCCCCTTCTTTGTCATGTGATGCTGAACAACTGCCCATCCTGTGCCATGTGATGCTAAACAACTGCCCATCCTGTGCCATGTGACTGCCACTTCTTTGTCATATGATGCTGAACAACTGCCCATCATGTGCCATGTGATGCTGAATAACTGCCCAATAGTGGGCCACTCTAGTGCCCACTTTCCCACTTTCTGGACGACCTCCCTGTCTTCCTGTGCTTCCTGCTGTCCAGTGCTGTGTGAAAAGCCTTGCCACCATGCCACTGGTCTTTGCAACAGACCCTGTCAGGCTTGGAACATTAGTCACTGGTAAGCATGACTGATGTTCATAGATCTCTTTCTCATCGTTACTCTGATAGGCCTTAAACAGTCAGCCGTGTGAACCAGAGAGGGACGGCTTCCTCATTTTGAGTCCCGGTTCCTCTCAGTGTTTCCCTTACTTGCTCTGAGGGAGACGTTCTTGCCATGGCTGTTGTTCATAGGGCTATATAAATCAACGTACATCCTGACTTGACTTGCTACTGCCTAAAATTACGGTGAAATAACGACCACCTTTCTGCTAACTCAGTCTTTCAGTCTTTCAGAGAGCCATAAAACCCTCTCTCTGTCCCCCCGGGACCACACAGACAAAATTCCAGGCATTCTAGCACACACAGGCCCATAAAAGACCTTAACAGCCTGGACTCGTTTCTCGTTTCTAGAGTCCACCCTGAGAAAAGGGGTCTAAAATGCAAAGCAGCTGAGAAGGTTAAAGGTCATTAACGTTATACAGTCATTTCAATGAGCTGCTTTCTTTTTGCCCAAGAGAAGGCTGAGGCTGGGGACCTGCTTTACTTTCAGCACCGTCAACATTTAACCACATGATGGTGGTCTAGAGTGCAAAAACACTCCTAAAGCATCTTCCCCTGCTTTCTGCACCGGCAGCGCAGCATGAATAACTCATAAAGCCGAGCGGAATGACCTCCACTGACAGATACAGCTCGGAAATAGCTCAGCAAGAGGCTCAAGTAGGGCTTTAAGTGTTGTACTGAACACTGAGACCCAGAGAAGCGAAGGATTAAACTTCGGACAGAAACTAGAGGTACGCCAGGTTTTACTTAAAAAGCTCCATCCATTTACTTATTCATCTGTTCATTCATTCATTCATTCATTAATCATAATCATCATTCATCAAAGATGAAGACAGTACCGGAGCCTATCCCAGGCAGGAACGTCCTGGAATGGTTGCTGAGCCATCATAGGCCAGGCACACATACATACACGTTCACACTCACACACTTCAACTAGCCTGCCTGCAAGTCTGTGGACTGTGCAAGAACCCAGAGCACCCGGAGGAACCCCATGTAGACATCTGGACACTCCACACTCGAGCCCAGCTTGGCATGGCAGCACCCTACCAAACATCTGGGGTGTGATAACAACCACCTAGCAACACCCTAGCAAACACCTGGAATAGCATCATTCTAGCAACCCTCTGGGACCCTATAGAAACCAACAACCAGCACCCTAGCAACCACCTGGAATAGCATCATTCTAGCAACCCTCTGGGACCCTATAGAAACCATCAACCAGCACCCTAGCAACCACCTGGAATAGTATAATTCTAGCAACCATCTGGGACCCTATAGCAACCACCTACCGACACCCTAGCAACCACCTGGAATGGTATAATTCTAGCAACCATGTGGGACCACCATACTGGTGTGGATCCACAGTGACGTCGATGGTGGCTTTGATGTGGGTCATAACCAGTCTTTCAAAGCATCTAGTGACTATCAGCGTGAGAGCTATTGGCTGATAGTCATTCAGACCTGTCACTGTGGAGCTCTTGGGGACCGGGATGATGGTGGCGGTCTTCAGGCAGGTGGGGACAGCTGCCTGGATGAGGGAGACTTTGAAAATGTCTGCCAGGACCTCGGAGATCTGATCAGAGCACTCCCTTAGTACTCGTCCAGGGATGTTATCCGGACCAGCACTTTTTGGCTGGGCCTGATCCTCCTGAGGGTCCTCAAGCATCTGGGACCATATTAACCATATTAACAATCTACCAACATCCTAGCAACCACCAGGGATACCATATCAACCACACAGCAGCATCCTAGCAACTATCTAGCATACCAGCTAGCAACACCGTAGGGATACCATAGCAATTGATTAGCAATACCACAGCAACACTCTAGCAACCATCTTGGATATTAAAGCAACTACCTAGCAAAACCCTTGCAACCACCTAACAATACCATAGCAACCATCAGGAGTACCACAGCAACCACTCAACAACATCCTATCCTCACTGGGAGCCAGGAAACACGTCAGACACGTCAGACGACCCTCAGACACACTCCTGTGCTAAAGAAGCGAATTAGCTAGAACCTGATATCCTGAGCTGCCCGATATTCTACTGGTCCTTTCAGCGGCCTGATCTGCCTGCAGCATCCAGAGGACACTCTGCACTCACTACAGCCCCAGAGGACCTGTGAGCCTCACAGAGTCCATTACCCAGCTGCAGTATCATCTCAGGCTGCAGGGAGCAGTGCCAACCAGCTGCTGCATTCAAAACCATAAGACCTGCAGCACGGCGACTGACCACACCCCGAGTGTGTGTGCCGTGACGCAGGCATGTGCACACAGCTGACAGGCGCATGCTGACACAGGAGGGTGACGGAGGGGAGGGAAGAGAGACCTGCTGAGTCAGGCCGGTTTCGGCATGTGGTCATGTGGTCAGGATAGGGCACACAGTGCTGACGGCGCAAACCAACCTGGATTAACACACACCACACACTGGTGCCAGGCACAGGGGCATCTCCGGACCGCATGGATGGTCCGTAAACAGGGTGTTTTAATAATCATATCTTGGTGTCCGGACATATCTTGGTTTTATCCACCGCTGGTAGACCCGTATGACCGTACGCTTCCATACACCTGCAGATTCAGCTACTTCCTTCACACTATGGTCTTTGGCCACGCCCACATGCAGTCCCTCCTTTTAGCCAATCACTAACATCTGCTCTGGAGCGTTTTCCACACATGGAACGAGACATTCCCTGTACTGTAGCACCTCTTCCCAACCTATGGATCCCGTCACTCACACCCTGCAGGTATTTATAGCCCCATCATCCTCATGCAGCGCCATCTGCAGGAGCCTGAAGTTACTACCACCTTAAACACACAAGGTGACGCACTTTTTGTCCGGACAGTGTGGAAACGTCCCTCTACAAAGTGGGGCTGAATCGCGATCCTGATCCTGCAGGGCTGCACAAACAGACCAGGGGGTCTTTCAAAACTGCATTCAACCCTGCCAGACCGGCTGGAGCAAGAACAAGGTGCCCACGTCGGCTAGCCTTGGTTATGCAACAACACAGGCTTTCAAAAAACACCAGAGTTACAAGACTGGCTCCAGGAAAATGTGCTGCCCTCGAAAGTTTGGGACACGGAATGTTTATTTTCCCACGACTACTTTTAATTAGGTTATTAAAATTCTCCTCCTCCCAGAAGAGGAGCCCAGGAGGAGGACAGGTGAGGACTGAAGGATGTGAAATCAGAGGTGTATTAATCTGCACTATGTGACACTTTACTGTATATCCTGTACATTTCAACTCCTGGACACTCCAGACACTCCACCCGACCTAAATCCTGATATGTGCACATGTTTATTATGTTTAGTGATTATCTGCTGATATCTCCGCCCCCTGCACATTTATTTATTATTATTCTCCTGCATTTTTTTTTTTTATCTCCGTGGGGTTATATATTTTTATACGGGTCTACAGTTATATCTGTATTTTTTGTATATTTCACTTTTTATGAAGTGAAATATATATATAAATAAATATATATATCCATAGTGACTTGTATTATGTATAGTTTATAATTTAATAGTAAATAATATTAATAATATCATAAAATAATAAATATATTAACATAATTATATTAAATATAATAAAATAATAAAATAAAATTATAATAATATAAAGTACCTACACACTCATACTGTACAACTCTACACAACTATCTATACTGTACAACTATCTATCTATCTATCTATCTATCTATCTATCTATCCCTCTATCCATCCATCCATCTATCTATCTATCTATCTATCTATCTATCTATCTATCTATCTATCTATCTATCTATCCATCCATCTATCCCTCTATCCCTCTATCCATCTATCCCTCAATCTATCTATCTATCTATCTATCTATCTATCTATCCGTCTATCCCTCTATCCATCTATCCCTCTATCCATCTATCCCTCTATCCATCTATCTTTCCATCTATCTATCTTTCCATCTATCTATCCCTCTATCTATCCCTCTATCTATCTATCTATCTATCTATCTATCTATCTATCTATCTATCTATCTATCTGTCCCTCTAACTATCTATCACTGCAGTCTTTGGTGATGGTGACGTGGTGTTAAGGACAGGCATGGTAACGGTCTGTGTGCATGTAGTCCTGCGTGGTGCAGCCGTCTGCCAATGGTGCTGCACTAACAGGACTCCACTGCTCGCTGTTGGGTCAGTCAGGTAGATTGTACCAGCTCTAGGAGCCCCTATGAGCTCTAGCAGGAAACCCAGAGCTAGCGAACCCTGGCTGAGCCTTCAAAACGGATAAAGGTCCATCAGTCCCAGAGATGACTGACACCTCAGGTGAGTGAGCAAACAGGATTCCAAAGCAGCGCAGAAAACCCCCTCCCTAAACACACCTACATACAGAACACCTCCACCCGGAGGAGCGCTGTGCAAGCAGAGCCGCGTGTCTGTTTACACTAGGCTTATTAAATACGGCGTTTGTGGGCACCGGACCGGGTAATGTGTGCGCCAGTCAAACAGTGTTGCCTAATGTTCAAACATCTTCACTCTGGAATCCAAACAAACTGTCTCACCTGGATAGTTAAAGTCACTGCTGGACTGAGAATCGTCCACCGACCAAAACTATCCAGCAACTATCTACAACAATGCCCTGTGGGCAGCATCCTGTGCCCACTGATGAAGGACTAGAGGATGGCCAACACTGCACTGTGCAGCAGCAGATGAGCTATCGTCTCTGACTGTCCATCTACAAGGTGGACCAGCAAGGTAGGAGTGTCTAATAGAGTGGACAGTGAGTGGACATCGTCTAAACCCGACAGTTCTACATACACTGCTAATCCAGAACACCTCTTACCTGCGATGCGGATGACTGCCCTCTCAGCCGGGTCCAGGACGTCTCCGGATGCCGATTTGGAGCGTTTGACGCGCTGATGCTTGGCTAGGTTCCATGGCAGCGTGTCTCCGGGGAAAGGTGACGTGCTCAGCTCGCTCGGGCTCTCCTCGGATGCTGACCTCTCCCGCAGACGTGGACGAGACACAGACATGGCCTGCAAAGAGGTCGACAACAGAGCATCAAGGTTGGGTTCCAGCTCACATCAACAGCAGTCCAATATGTTCACAATTCCAGCTGCGCAGGAGATGACCACTTCCTGAAGACGGAGAGAACCCTCACGCACAGAACAGCACAAAAGGGGAAAAGTTGTGCTCCAGTGCTGACAGAGGCTCAGCTTACACTGACCAGCACGAACTCCAATGCAGTACGATCAAGATACAGAGAGCTATAAATAGAGACACTTCTGTGATACTTACTGTAAGTCGATAGTCTATGATCGATTCTATCATGATGACTCAGCAAAACTGACCCCAGTACACCTGGACTGACCCAAACAACTCAGTTGTCCCTATCAATATTTTGGGAGTATAGAATTGTCCCTATCAATATTTTGGGAGCATAGAATTGTATCCACCAATATTTTGTGAGCATAGAATTGTCCCCACCAATATTTTGGGAGCACAGAATTGTCCCTACCAATATTTTGGGAGTATAGAATTGTCCCTGCCAATATTTTGGGAGTATAGAATTGTCCCTACCAATATTTTGGGAGTATAGAATTGTCCCCACCAATATTTGGGAGTATAGAATTGTCCCTACCAATATTTTGGGAGTATAGAATTGTCCCTACCAATATTTTGGGAGTATAGAATTGTCCCCACCAATATTTGGGAGTATAGAATTGTCCCCATCAATATTTTGGGAGCATAGAATTGTCCCCACCAATATTTTGGGAGCATAGAATTGTCCCTACCAGTATTTTGTGAGCATAGAATTGTCCCCACCAATATTTTTGGGAGTATAGAATTGTCCCTACCAGTATTTTGTGAGCATAGAATTGTCCCTACCAATATTTTGGGAGTATAGAATTGTCCCTACCAGTATTTTGTGAGCATAGAATTGTCCCTACCAATATTTTGGGAGGATAGAATTGTCCCCACCAATATTTTGGGAGCACAGAATTGTCCCTACCAATATTTTGGGAGCATAGAATTGTCCCTACCAATATTTTGGGAGGATAGAATTGTCCCTACCAATATTTTGGGAGTATAGAATTGTCCCTACCAATATTTTGGGAGCATAGAATTGTCCCTACCAATATTTTGGGAGCATAGAATTGTCCCTACCAATATTTTGGGAGTATAGAATTGTCCCCACCAATATTTTGGGAGTATAGAATTGTCCCCACCAATATTTTGGGAGGATAGAATTATCCCCACCAATATTTTGGGAGCATAGAATTGTCCCTACCAGTATTTTGGGAGCATAGAATTGTCCCCACCAATATTTTTGGGAGTATAGAATTGTCCCTACCAGTATTTTGTGAGCATAGAATTGTCCCCACCAATATTTTTGGGAGTATAGAATTGTCCCTACCAATATTTTGAAAGAACAGAATTGTCCCAACAGTTTGGTGATGACCTCATGTTAGGCCACGGCTGTAATGTCTCACGTTTAAAGCTAGCTTTAGAGAATTCAGATGTCCTTCAAAAACGGCCACGCCTCGAACGCAACTCGTTTAGCCGTGCTAGAATGTGATTGGCTAAACAGGAGGGGCAATATGACATATCGCAACATGCTCAGTCATCACTGTTAGATGTATGTGTGTCTCCTTTACTCAGTGAGGAGCTTCTTGAACAGCTACACCTCCTTTCAGACCCCATAGTGTGGAGGTGTCTTCTCAGAGTGGAAGGACAGATATGGATGTTTTCAGAACTGAAGACAGAAGACAGACGAAAGCTTTAGGTGCTGTTTATCTGATGGGGCAGTGTTGATGGGTCTTCCAGGTGGTTGTTAGGAGTATGTATATTGGACATGGCTGTTTTAGTTTCTTCTTCTCTGATTTTCCCTTCCTTATGAAAGCTCAAATGTACTACAGCATTCCAAAAATAATTACAAACACAAAGAAGAACGTCGCTGAGCACTGTCTTACAGGACGTCCCGCACACAGGATGTGGAGAGACGGAGGAGAGAGTCTTCTTACGTAACTCCTCAAAGGCACTGCAGAGACATAAATTAAATATGGAAGGTGCCGAGGGAGGGACAGCAGAGTCCGCTAGCAATGACTCTGATACAGCTGTATGAGGATGCTGTGAATAAGATGCCTTATGAATTCAAGGCAGAGCAATATCACAGAGAAAGAGAGAGAGAGAGAGAGAGAGAGAGAGAGAGAGACAGAGAGAGAGAGAGAGAGAGAGAGAGACAGAAAGAATAGTGCTGTGCTATGAATAAGATGCCTTATGAATTCAAGGCAGAGGAATATCACAGAGAGAGAAAGAGAGAAAGAGAGAGAGAGAGAGAGAGAGA
>JAMWET010000288.1:145000-155592 GCA_024036415.1 Prochilodus magdalenae
CCGGGGCCTGGCTGACCATGCATGCCATCCCACCCCGGTGCCAGTCTTGGTGCCAGCTTCAGCTTCCCGCTGAGATTAACCCCCTGCTGCACCCCACTGCAAGGCCACTGCTGTGGAATCACACCTGGTGTAACTTCATTGTGAAATGACTCCAGTGGGCGGGGTTCACTGATGACCGCAGCCAATCATATTTCTTCCACAGGAACAAAAAGTACTGAGTTGCATTGGGGCATGCTGCTGTCTCCTCAAACTGGGACAGCAGTTGTGCGACACGTCCCCGCTGGTGGCCTACTAACAGCGGCAGCTCATGGTCAGTGTCCCAGCCTAGCATGTGGTAAGAATGCTAATAGCATTAGATTAGCCTTAGCCGTTTTGCATTGCCAGTGCTAGCTGTTTTTGACTAGCTGATTGTTCCATGGTAAGGCCGGGTCTACATTAAAGGGCCCATACCCTTCTGTTTTCAGGATTCCATATTTTACCCTGAGATCAATACCCAACGCTGGTGATGTTTTTAAAACGTCTCTTCATCTCTTAGCAGTCAACGGGCTGTTTCTGTTACTGTGCCTTTAAGACTGATGTATGTAGATGAGCTCTGTTCTGATTGGCTGTCCTGTACAATACTCCAGTGCACACGCTAGACACACTACCATGCCAGGGTCACTGCAGTGCTGAAAATAATCCACCCCTAAATAACACCTGGCCAGCGGTGGTCCTCCCTTTCCACTACTGCTTCCCAGTCAGAGCTGTTCACAGTGGTGGTGAATGGAACCAGACGTCCGCCACTAAAAGCATCCTCACAGAAAGTAAATCAAACAACCTCTCAGCCTAAAACCAACCTGTTCACAGCAGAGGGGTACATGTAGGGCTCAGCGAGACAAAATAGTCCCCCTAAAAACACAAATTTCTCCATCTATTCTCCATCTTTCCATAATCAACACTGCACATCGTCGCTGTCCAAAGAAAAACATCTATCTCCAATTTTGGTGATTTTTACTTTTATGCCTCATTTGATCCCATGAGCTGCTGTTTACACTGTGCACGTTCCTTCTGCAGGAGCTCCAGTGTTAGCATGTAAACCTGGACATGCCATCCTATTGCTTTGCTTTGAAATGAGAAGGAGGAAGTGACTGTAGCTGATAGGGTAAGGTGTGGGTACGTAACAGGAGACCCCCAACACAGCCCTTAGCCCATATTAGGGGGCATTGCTTTTGCCAGTGGGTGTTAATGTTAGCTAGGTTAGCTACCCACTGATGTAATTTTCTTCGTTGGTGTGTCATGCTGACCTAACACAGAACGATTTTACTGTCTCAGAAAAATTTCCAAAGTCGGAATAAAATCATGAAAGTCTTGCAATAGTTGCGTCGCCCTCGCGTCATCTGGATCGTTAAGTGTAAGTCTTTTTCTCCTCCTGGCGTTCCGATAAAATCAACCCTGCTGAATATTATCGTAAATCGTAGGTTACGGCTCACGCAAATATTCACGTGCACATTATCGACAACCAATAGCCGAGCTCCTTTCAGCTCCAAACAGGAAGCCATGAGCCAAGCACAGGAATGTCTGGCGGGGATTTGACATGTAGGGCAGTCCGGCGAGGGCTCGGAAACCGTGGTTCTCCTGGACTGTTTAACAGGAGGAGCAGCTGGTGGAGCTGTGGAGTGAACCAGAGTGCCTCTGTGACGTATCTTCCCGTTTCTATCATGACAGAGTGGAAAAGGAGAAAAGGTGGACAGAAATGGCTGAAGCGCTCGAAATCCCCGGGGCTAACGCGAGCCCGAGTCATGGGCCAGAGACGTCACAAACGTAAACACATCCAGGAGTTCATTAACGCGCAGAGATGTGCAGTAAACAGTCCGGTTCTAAATCACGCACGTTTTAAAGCTATCACGTTATCCTATCTTGTAACGAAGGGCAGTTATGCTATGCTAAAGCTAACTAGCTAGCTAGCTAAAACTCTGCCGAACGGGGCTACACTGTTTACATTACGCCTATCAGCGAGCATGATGGGAAATAATCTCACAATCTAGTTGCAGTTTTGTAAATAGTGACTCTCCAGGATTCCCAGTCTATGCAAAGTCCTAGTCTGTGACTCAACGTCTGGGACTAGTCTGTAGATGTGGGAGGGAGTCTTCTAGTGTATGGTTAGCATTAGAATGATTCCTGTATAGTTTCCTGGACCCAGATCTGTTCAACACTACAAGACCCCAACACAGTAGAGGTTTGGACCCGGACTCGGGGTTGGTATGTCCGGTTGGTATGCTACAGTATAAACTGTATGCTTACACATGGTACCGTTTGGGCACCTCTGATCGAATCTGCACGTTAGTGTTAATGTGCTAAGTGTGAATGAGCGAACACCTCCTCCACAGACACTTCTACACACACCAGTACACCAGATTTGGTGGAGGCCTTCCCTGGCACAGTTCCGAGGAGAATTCCCTGTAGACTGGGATTTTATCCACTGCTGGTAGACCCGTATGACCGTACGCTTCCATACACCTGCAGATTCAGCTACTTCCTTCACACTATGGTCTTTGGCCACGCCCACATGCAGTCACTCCTTTTAGCCAATCCTTAACATCTGCTCTGGAGCCATTTTCCACACATGGAACGAGACATTCCCTGCACTGTAGCACCTCTTCCCAATCTATAGATCCCGTCACTCACACCCCACAGGCATTATAGCCCCATTACGATGGTGCAGCGCCATCTGCAGGAGCCTGAAGTTACTACCACCCTCGTGCAATATTCAAGTTCTCTGTAGAGGGTGCTCTAACTTATTAACAACATGTTCTTTACCCAGGGGTGTTCAGCTGAAGGTGTTTCTGATAAAGTGGCCAATGCATGAAGCTGCTATCTCAGTATGACACGCTTATGACATGTGACACAGCAGCTCAGTAACGTAACGAACACATGACTATAAGAGCATGACTGAACACCTGCACACTCACCTGTCCTGCAGGTTCAGAGGTCACGGTCCCAGGTGCAATGGTGACCTTCAGGTGGCGTTTGTTCCTCTTCTTTTTTGTGGCCGGCTTTTCTTCCTCCTCCTGCTTCTCCTCCTTTACATCTTCTACCTGTGTCTCCTGTTTCTCCTTCTCCCTTTTCTCCTCCTTCAGGAGCTCCACCTTCTTCTCCTTCTTCTCCTGCTTCACCCAGTTCTCCTGCTTTACCTTCTCCACCTGTTTCCCCTTATTCTTCACTTCTTTCACTTCCTCCACCTGTTTCTCCTTCTTTTTCGCCTCCTTCGCTTCCTCCACCTGTTTCTCCTTCTTCTTCGCCTCCTTCGCTTCCTCCACCTGTTTCTCCTTTTTCTTCGCCTCCTTTGCTCCCTCCACCTGTATCTTTTTCGCCTCCTTCGCTTCCTCCACCTGTATCTTCTTCGCCTCCTTCGCTTCCTCCACCTGTTTCTCCTTCTTCTTCGCCTCTTTCGCTTCTGCAGCCTGTTTCTCCTTCTTCTTTTCCTGCTTCACCTTCTTCTCCTCTTTTGCTTCCTCCACCTGCTTTTCCTTCGTCACCTTCAGCTTTTCCTGAGTGGGCGGAGCCGCCAGACTGATCATCCCCACAATCCCATCGTTAATCAGAGCCGCGGTAACGCTTCTGTCCTTCGGCTTCTTCTTCCGCTGGAACAACAGTGAAAGCAGAGTGTTCATTCGGCTCGTGGAGCGGGACAAACCGCTAAACTGATCTACAGACGAGTGCTAGTGACCGTACGGGACAGAAGCGACACTGAGTCCGCTAGGAGGTTCTAGCTCTGAGTTCTGTGGGTGTTTTTCCCTCGTTTCTAGCGGCCACCTCCAGGAGCACACAAAGGGCTCCTTGTTAGACTGACGGTGACTCTGATTGGGGATGTCAGGTAAACAAATGGGAAGTTTGTGTCTGATTACTCTGCCAGATTCCTACATCAGACAGGGTCTTTAACTCAGAGCATTTGAAAGCCACCAGAGGATGAATCCCGGCATGTTCAACACTGAACTGCACCAAAGCATGGGAGTGGATTCATCTTCAACCAGTTTTTTACTGACTTTCATTTACTGGGGGGGGAACTGACCCCAGGTACTTACTGACCGACTTGGTTTACTGATTAATGGATTGACTGACTGAGGTACTTACAGACTAATCAAATGTATTTATTGGACTAATTCACTTGACTGATAAAATGACTGAACTGATTGATGTTTAGCTGAGTTTACTGGACCAGGGGGAGACTGAGTTTACTGCGTGGGACAGTGACTGATGAAAAAATTACTGAAATGACTGATTTACTAATATACTGACTGATGTACTGACTGATGTACTAACTGACTGAGTTAATAATGTACTGATTGACTGTTATACTGACTGATGTACTGACTGACTGTTATACTGACTGACTGATGTACTGACTGACTGATGTACTGATTGACTGTTATACTGACTGACTGATGTACTGACTGACTGTTATACTGACTGATGTACTGACTGACTGAGATACTGACTGACTAATGTACTGATTGACTGTTATACTGACTGACTGATGTACTGACTGACTGATGTACTGACTAACTGATATACTGACTGTTATACTGACTGACTGATGTACTGACTGACTGTTATACTGACTGACTGAGGTACTAACTGACTGATGTACTGACTGACTGATATACTGACTGACTGATATACTGACTGACTGATGTACTGACTGACTGATTTACTGACTGACTGATGTTCTTATTAACTGACTAATTAACTGCTTAATTTAATGATTGGCTGATTTACCAACTTACTGACTGATTAACTGACTGACTGACTAACTGATACATTGATTGACTGGCTGATGAAGTGTATGTTGAATCTTTTGGCCTAAAACCATCTGAAGGTCTGAGTGTTGATCAGTGCTGAACATAACAATAAGGGTGTAACGTGGGGCCTAACAAAGTGCTGTCATTAACACTGGACCTACTGAACAGCTCCTCCACACACACACATACCCTGACCCAGGAAGCAAACCCCTGATCTGCAAGTCATTCAGCCAAAAGAAAAGCTTGAGCCAGCCAGGTGGCCATGTTCCACTACTGGCCTCTAGAGGCTCCTGTGGGTACTGCACAGCCCAAAGAAGCACATGCAAATTCCTAGGCAACACAATATTTGGCCTAAAATAATAGAGCACAGCAAACAAACAACAGACAGTCCGTCCAAAACTGCCCACCACAATCAAACGACTGAGAAGAAGCGGAATGTCAGGCTGGACTTTCTTACCTGGCTCTGATGCTTCGGCTTTGAGCTTTTCTTTGTGGCTGCATAAAAACAACAACAACAACAAACACACATTAAAATAAACGAACGATTTTAGAACACTGTCAGAAAAACACATCTGTAAAAGGGCTAGAGGGGGAAACATCTGGCCAAAATGCTTATCAGTCAAAGACACACAGACACAGTAAAGAAAAACCAAGAGGCTGGAGGACAGGCTGCGGGCCTCATCATAACACTGAGTGACACATGGCAGACAAGCCGCCCAGATATTTGTCTGAGCACAGTCATCTTCCATCCTGAGCAAGTGAGGACGTGTCGCTGGAGCTTGTGGCCCAGCATTTCAGAAAAAGGCCCAGCCAGGTCCTGATAGTCCAGCATTCCTTCACTACTACCACCATCTATTTACAGTGGTGCCTTATCATCAAAGCAATAGTCTGCAGTGCCAGGACCCCACAGGACTGAAACACTTGGTGGGCTAGGTTTGACAATATGAACCATCCCAACGTTTCAAGTTTTCATTTGGGAGCGGTCGGATCAGAGCGGCAGACCTTAGATCGAGGAGGGAAAGAGGGGTACTGCATGCCGTACCGGTCATGTGGATGCTACCAAAGCACGCTGTTGGTGGCAGTGGATGGAAGGCGGCACACAGCAGTGACATGAAGGATCTAGGAAAAGAGAGAACCGACTGATTGTCCAGCGAGCAGTGGTGTCCTCCATGAGTCATCCTGTTAGTGCAGCACCATTGGCAGACGGCTGCACCACGCAGGACTACATGCACACAGACCGTTACCACGCCTGTCCTTAACACCACGTCACCATCACCAAAGACTGCAGTGGTGTCGTACCAGACTGTCATGGAGTGAGACTCAGAATGGGGGTCATTGGGTCCATCTTCAGTGACGAGTCCCCGATTTATCTTGGTGGAGAGCGAGCACAACAGAATCCGTGTGTGGGCGCACCGAGGGTCAGCAACACCGGGGGGGATGAACTTTTTTGTTGTCACAACGTCCAGAATGTCCTGGGGTGTGTCCCTCCACCTCCCCCCTACGAACGCATCTGCAGGAACTGATGTGAGGATGTTCAAGCTGGCATGTGGATGGATTATCACAGGACACCATTAGGAAACCTCGTACAGCTCCATACCGAGACTTCTGGCGTTTTGGGTTAGCAAACACGGCGGCCCGACGGCCGATAACTGGGAAGGACAGACCTTCTGTATGTGTAGGCTCATAAATATATGGATCATCCAGTTCTAAATGTCGACATTTCGGCATGATTAGATAGATAACGGTGCTAACACCTTAACAGAGTTCAGAGTTTGGGGTGGAACGCTCCACTCTAGAGAAACCTACTTGGTCAGGATTCCTCACAGTGGTGGTGAATGGAACCAGACGTCCACCTCTCAAAGCTCCCTCACAGAAAACTTGTTCCAAGACATTGTTATGAATACACTGCCTGATATCTGACACTGCTGTAACTGGTAGAGTTGAGAGGCTGATTTGGCCTGAAATGTGTTGTTTGTAAGTAAATTTCACTCATGGTGGAGGGATACATGCAGGTCCATGTAAATAAAGCAAAAAGGTCCCCTCAAGGAAACCATGGAAAATTTCTCACTTGTGACATCATGTTACCATCAGCAACATTCATATAGCAGCTCTGGAGACGCCCGGCTGGTTGTGTTTTGGAAGCTGAGTACACCGTACACGTCCTTCCTCGTTTTGCCACTGCATAATGTATCACACGAACGTCTCAATAGAATCAGGGCGTGTCCAGTTCCAGCACCCGCACTCGCTGGTTATGCAGTCCCATGGCTGTTCGTCAACACTGTTCACACTGTTTTTTGGGTTCTGGAAACGATAATGGACGTCCCGAAAAAGACGGCGTCTAGAAGGCAGCATATGCTGCTCCAGAATATGATCTCTCTGTGCTGTTGGTGTTTTTACAGATGTGCAGGTTACCCATTTATACCTCCCAGCCTTGCCCTTTACCCTCAACCCCTCACCCTCCACAGGACCAGGACAGAGGCTGGATTTAGAACTTTATGCTGGTAACAATCTGGATGGACCTTTTCATCTTTGGTCTGGAGACCTGACGTCCTATTATTATTATTTCCATAAATAATCTGAAAGGCGGACTCGTCAGACCACAGTACACGTTTCTACTCAGCACCAGTCCATTTCAGATTAGCCTAAGTCCAGAGAGGTCAGCAGTGTTTGTGGGTGTCATTGATATATGACTGACCGCCGTATGTAGCTCAGTCCTAACACTGGTGGATGGAGTAGCAGAGGCTGTTACCTGACATTCCTGAGCACCACAAAAACAAACCAGCTTTTAAGGCAGTGCTGTCTGAGGGGTCAAAGATCATTCACTCATGGCCAAGGTCCTCAATCCCCTCCCACTGCCCGGTCCACATTTCTGCTCCACCCTGATGCATTGTAAGCTGGACTGTCTGATGGGGCCTGAGAACGATCTAAGCTCAATTGGACCCTTTAAGAACGGGTCCCTTGTTTTGAGAGCTGAGTGGTTACTTATCTGGAGGTGGGCGGTACTAAGTCTGTAACAAGAACACTGTACTTCCTGCATTGAGGGCGTATATCTCCCTATCCAGAGCCAGCTCTTTCAGCATCTGTGCTCACTAGAGGACCGGCTCCTCCTCTTGAACACGCTCATCCATGAGCACATCCCTGCTGGGATACTCTTGTTCCCGAGTTCAGCTCAGTGCAGTTCATCATGCAGCACCTCATCCCTTCGCTGATTGCCTCACAGGTTCCACGGCTACTGACCAGAGAGTTCATGGTGCTGGAACAGCCACACACCTTGTGGTTCTTGTGGTGGAGAACCTTAGACGGGTTCTAGATTTTGGCACCACATTTGTGGGGACGGTTTTCGGCCTTTTACCTTATGCACACACATTTCTCTGGATTCCCTGAATCTGTTAATACCTAGAACCTTGGTCCTGGTCTCTTTGTTGACTGTTCTTTATTGGAACGTGCTCACAGATAACGAACCGTCCTCGCCTGGACGCCCCTTCATACTCAAGCATGTTTACATTAGAAGACACACGTGGTGGTTTAGGTAGTAAGTGAAGTGTCTGTATGTTGGAGACACAGAGAACCCGGCTTCCCTTCATCATCATCCGCCGATGTTTCATTTGGATTTCATATATCATAAAGGGGCTGGTGTGGAGACGGTGCCTTTAAAGGGCCGATATCATGGAACGCCAAGATATTCTCTCTTGGTGTATGGAACTGCTGTTGAAGTCCATGTGACCCAAGAAAAAAAAAAAAAAGCTCAGTGCTTTTATGATGTCATAAAAACCAGAATTGCATTCAAGATGACAAAAAACAACAAAAAAACAAAAAAAACAAAAACAAACAAACTAACAAAACAGCCCGTTTTAAGCTCATTGTTTTTGTGGTGTCATAAAACCGACATCCATCCAAGATGACAAAAAACGACAACAAAAACAAAAACAAACAAAAAACAAAACAAGCAAACAAAAAACTCAGTTTCGAGCTCAGTGTTTTTATGATGTCATAAAAACCAGCATTGCACGCAACAACACAAAAAACAACAAACAAAACAAAAAAAAAAGAAACAGCCTGTTTTCAGCTTATTGTTTTTGTGAGGTCATAAAAACCAGCATCTCATTCCCACTGATTCACTGTGAAGTTCTGAGCTCATATATAAATCTTTGAGAAATTTGAAATTTGGTGGACTCCCCCTTCGAAGCTCTGCGAGCGGGATCCTGGAGATGCGGTATGCTGCAGATTGCAATCGTGACTGTAATGACAGGCTCTACGGAGGATGAGAACGGGCTTTGCGGCGCGTTCCTCTAGCGATTTCAAAGTTTTCCTTAGTGACATTTCATACACCCGTCCATAAGGTCGGACTCGAATTTTCGAGGAACTGTCAACTCAGGCTATGCTACTTTACTGCCCAGTGAGCATGGCATGTCTGTGATTGAAGGCTCAGCGAACGCCCCTTCAGATGACAGCCAGAGGGGGGAGAACAGTTTCCTGCACAGAGGCAGACCACCTCGACCACAGCTGTGGGCCGGGCCAGGAAAAAGCTCGCCACTTACGGAAAGTGGGAAACAGGGCTTCCTGGAAACCGGGCACCCAATTAATTCTTGATTATTGATGAATGGGGAAGGAAAAATCTTTCCACTGACACTTCTATTTTTTCCCTTCTCTCTTCAGTAGCTCCCCCCTCTCTGCAGTCGTGCTTTTACGAGAGGTCATCTCTCCTCGCCCTCTCTCCCTCAGGCCTGCGCCAGGGCCACAGCACTGGAGCTCCTGTGTGCGGATAAGGACCGAGTGCGGCTGGGTCAAGGTGATGGAAGCAAAGGTCAGAAGCAAGGGCTCTTACCTGAAAGGAGGTTTCCAGAGGTGGAGACTGAACTACGCTGTCCCAGCAGCAGAAGAAAGAGTGCAGATCAGCAGAGTGGCCAGAGAAACAGAACAGGACAGACAACAGCCTGGCCACTGCAGGCGGGTACGGCCAAGGGGCAGTCCTGCAAGGCATCCATTTCACCAGCTCAGCTAAGATTTCATGCTCTCTCACTCTCTTCACACTCTCTCTACACTCTCTATGTCTCCTTCTGTCCGGAGCTGGTGCTGGGCAGAGGCAGATGGGCAACAGATGGGAGAGCTCGAAGCCACAGCCCACGTCAGCTCTTAGGGAGGTGGGGTGCGGTTGAACGGTGCTTCCTCTTTTCCTACGCTGAGGACAGCCGGCGGCCACAGAGGCGAACTCGGTCTGGCAATATCCAGCTCACTCCACAGAGCGTTCGACAATACACGCCTCATTTCCCCTCCGCTCCGTCACTTTGCTAATTGGGGGGGATGTCAGGAAATTCACCCATCACTGGAGTACCGTTCACTCCTTACAGTGTGCATTTGAATCACTTAAAGGCTTATTTTTCTCTCATCTTACATAAAGATTTGATCTTTTTTAACTTTCCATCTTTTTTTTTATTTAATTTACTAAATACCATTACTCAATCTCTCCTCATAATCCCCCCCCCCCACACATTTTCACATCCTACCCATTTTTCAATTTCATAAACCAACTTTCTTATCAATATTCTCTCCTTACACTTTTACTTCCCCCCTACATCTCTCCAACAATACTCCACTCCTTTTTTCTCTTATTCACCCCTTTATACCCTATCTTCTAATCTACCCCTCCCTTTACATCCCACACATTTTTTCTTACCCTCACGAAACCAACTCTTCTATATCCTTTTTTCCCCTTTTTTTTCTTTTCTTTATTCCCTTTTAACCAACCCCCCCTATCTCTACACTTTTTCTCCCCCCCCTTCCACCACCTTAACCCCTCTTTTCATCTTTTACCAC
>JAMWET010000289.1:0-20000 GCA_024036415.1 Prochilodus magdalenae
CTTCTCTCTCATTCTGACTCTCCCCTCCACTTGTTTTCCTCTCTTCCTCTCTCTCTTTCTCTCTGTCTCTCTGTCTCTCTCTCTTCCCCCTCTACTCTCTGTCTTACCATCTTTCCCCCTTCTCTCTCTCTCTGTCCTCCAGATCAACACCCGTCTCCCTTCATCGCTCTTTTCACTCCCCTACTTCTCTCCCCTCTTCTCTCCTCTCCTCTCTCTGTCTCCTCCATCTTTCTCACTCTCCCCTCCACTCTTTTCTCTCCCTCTCTATTCTGTCCTTCTTTTTCCCAATTTCTCTCACTTGCTCTCGCTCCCTATGCACTCTCTGTCCTTCTTTTTTCACTCTCCATCTCTCTCTCTCTCTCACCCTCTTTTACTCTTTTTCTACCCATTTCCACTCTCTGTCTGTCTCTCCTTTTCCCTTTCCCTCTTTCTCTCACTTGCTCTATCTTTTTTCACCCCTCTCCCTCTCTAGCTTTCTCTCCCTGTCCGTCTGTCTTTCTTACATTCTCTGCTTCTCCCTCTTTTCCTCTCTTTCTTTCTGTTTGTCTCTCTCCCTTTTATAGCCTCCCACAATCTCTCTATCCATCCCGTCCAAACACCAACTCTCCCTCACTTCTTTACTACATCTTACCACTTTCTTAGTCTGTCTTTCTCTCCCCATTTCTCCCTTTCCCCCTTTAATCTTTCTCTCTCTCATTATTTCTTTCCTCTTATGGTTTCTGTCCTCTCTCTTTCTTTTTCTCTTTTTGTCTTCATCTCACTCTCACACCCTTTCCTATTCTCTCCTTCTCTTTTTCTCTCCATCTTCCCTCTTTCTTGATCTCTCCCTCTCTCTCTCTCCATCTCACCTTATTCTTCTCTCTCCTTCTCTGTTTCTCTCCATCTTCCCTCTTTCCTGATCTCTCTCTACCCCCAAACCCTAACCCTAGCCTCTGATGTGTGGCTGCACATGAAAGATAAGTGCTCTCTCTCTCACTCTGCATTCCATCTGTGTGTGTGGGGGTGTGGGGGTGTCTATGTGTGGGTGTGTGTGTGTAGACCTGTAAGGAATTTACTCCCGAGTGCTCTCCACCAATCACAGCGCAGCATCATTTAAACACAGGGAAACCCCAGATCAGGGTAATTCCCTCATACACGCGCATGCACACACGCACACACACACACAGGCACACACATACTCATACACAAACACACACACACACACACACACACACACACATACACACACGCACACAGACACACACGTACACACACACACACACACACAGGCACACACATACTCATACACACACACACACACACACACACACACCCACGCATACACACACACACACACACACGCACATACACACACACATACACACACAGACGTACACACACACACGTACACACACACACGTACACACACACATGCACACACAAGCACACACACACATACACACAGACACACAGCAGGCACACACACACACGCACATACATACACACGTACACATACACGCACAGACACAAACACACGCACACGCACACACACACACACATACACACACACACACCCACGTACATACACACACATGCACACAGACACACAGCAGGCACACACACATACACACACGCACATACACACACACATACACACACAGACGTACACACACACACATACACACACGCACACAGACACAGCAGACACACACACATCTGTGTGCTACAGCAGAAATCTTCATCTATCTATCTATCTATCTATCTATCTATCTATCTATCTATCTACGCATAACAGCTGTGACTGGATTTGGAATGGACTGGACAAGTTTCGGGATGTAGGCCACACCAGTGTTCAGACACTGGTTACTGGTTGTTCCAGGTAGTCTTACAGATTTCCAGGAGGATTCAAATCTGGGGATTTTGCAGGCCAGTCCAGATGTTTGGATGCTCCTGAATGCTCATCGTGCCAATCAGTCACGTTTGCAGCCCTGTGAACGCAAGAACTGTCATCTTAAAATTCCCGGGATAGGAATTTTATGTTCCTCAGAAAAGATGACGAGCAAACAGCAAAGCCTAGTTGTCCAGCAGCTCAGTGTCCTCAGTCACCTCAATCTAGGAACCCATTACCATGTCATTGAAAGACCTCCAGAACATCACAGTGGGGACTCATTATTGTCTGCTGAGCAGACTGAGGGCTGTTAAGTCACCTCAGACTCCGGGCACGACAGTCAGGTTTCCTCCAGATGTCCTAGCCTTCTCCGGGCGAAGAGCCAGTTGTAACTGCAGATATGCCGTAAAGCTTGGCGTAAGCGTTCCTTACCCTACCCTATGCTGTAGCCAGATGCAGCCTCCCTAGGAATGTACCTGGCCGAAGTTGCAAACAACTGGTATGCCTTGCGTACGGTGTGAGTCTTTCCTACTTGTGTTTTCCCAGTCTCCCAGTGGATAAAATCCCAGTCTACAGGGAATTCTCCTTGGAACTGTGCCAGTGACGGCATCCACCAAATCTGGCCCAACCGACCAAGCAGGAGTGTCTGAACACTGATGTGGCTACATCCAGAAACTCGTCCAGTCCATGCCGAACCCAGTCACTGCTGTTACTGGTGCAGGTGGAGGTACTACATGGTATTAGTTACGGTTCAGTCACAGGGGGCCGAGTTTTTCCTCTGGAGAGCTGATCCACAAACATACAGGGGATGTTAGAATTGTGCATGTATGTGTATGATGGGAAGGTTATGCAGTGGGTGTGAAGAGTTCCTGCACACTCTGTCCTTTAACATGATATCACATGACATGTCATCTGATCATAACACGGGGGCCCTGTGCCGTATTGTCCCTCTGAGGCACATGCACAATCCCAAAGGTTTAAAAATCCGCATATCATATCACTGCGATCTGCGACGGCTCTGAGAAGCGGCTGAACTACATGCATGATGCATTCATTTTCGCTACGCCCCTTGCACCGGTGGCTCTGACTTACTGTCGACCTCTCTCTGCAGGCCCCGTAGTGACCACTCCAGTGAAATGGAAATGGACTTTCTTTATATCACACTTTCCTGTGTAACTGTCAGCAGCAGTTAAACACATTAACGACACCGTCATAAACGTGAACTTGTCTCTGCAGCTTCTGGATTGGTAAATCATGCACAATCCCTTTACCAGATGTTTTGGCGGTGACGATTCTGGCCCATTGTCAGGTAAATCAGCCAGTACGTGTCGAGCAAACACAGCTTTGAACAGTGGTACACACAGGCCTGTGTTTCCGTGGTGACCGTTCTCAGTGTTCAACGCTGATTTCCAGACCTTGAGACTCATTTACCCCAAAACCAGTGGGGTCTTACTGCTTGCCATGAGTTTATGAGGGACCAAATGTACAGTCTGAGCTTCTGCTCCAAAGGGTGGGCCGTGGCTAAACAAGGCTCCGCCCATAGAATAATACGTTGTATTTCGGCAGTGACATAAAAACACCTTTTTCTTTCTTGTTTTTTTTTTTTTTGATCAAAATCTTTTTATTAGAATTTTACAACATACAGAATGCACCCGTCCATCCCACCCCACAGACCTGCACAGCTACAATACGCAATAAATTAAAATAAAAATGAATAGCTAATTAAATAAAATAACATACATATTACAGGGTCAGGTTCTCTGTGTCCATAGTGTCCAAGGTCAGCATTTTCTGAATGAACTTTTATTTTTATTATTTCAATCTTTCAAATTCCCATAAAGAAAGAAATGTGTGAGCATTCTCCCCAGTGTAAATATAGAGGGTTAGGGGTTTGTGGAATGAGTGGTGTGTACTTTGTGTGTGTGTACTTTGTGTGTGTGTACTTTGTGTGTGTGTGTGTGTGTGTGTGTGTGTGTATGTGTATGTGTATGTGTGTGCGCGTGTGTGTGTGTGTGTGTGTATGTGTGTGTGTGTGTGTGTGTGTGTGTGTGCTGCGCGCAGGTGTGCTTTGTGTGTGCTGTGTGTGTGTGTGTGTGTGTGTGCGTGTGTGTAATGTGTGTGTGTTGATGACGGGGTAGATTTAGGAAGAGGTGAATACAGTGCAGGGAATGTCTCGCTCCATGTGTGGGTAAATGGCTCCAGAGCAGATGTTATGATTGGCTAAAAGAGGGAATGTGGGCGTGGCCAAAGACCATAGTGTGAAGGGAAGTAGCTGAATCTGCAACGCGTACGGTCATACGGGTTCTACCAGCAGTTGGGAAGAAGGTCCAGGGAATTTACAGGGAAGTCCTCCACCAAATCTGGACCACCTGACCAATTCTGTGATGTAAGAGTGTCTGAACACTGATGCACTGATACATCCAGAAACTCGTCCAATCCATGCCCAATCCAATCCCAGCTGTTATTGGTGCTGGTGGAGGTATGACAGGCTATTAGGTATGTTCTAGTCACAGGGGATGTTTTGTCTGGTGAGTTTAATAATAATAATGATTATTTATTAATATCTACACTCAGCAGACACTTTATTAGGAACACTTAAGTACTTATTTGGTGGTAATGAAGCCTTAACTGACAGTGGACGGTTCTGATTAGGGCTCACACTGAAGCACAGTTACTTTACATATTAGACATTTATGTGGGGTCCGCACCGGCCGTGTTGCCATGCTATGTGTGTGGTCTCTATGGGCAGACTGCCAAGTTCAATCACACACACACACACACACACATACACACACACACACACACACACACTCTGGTGTGGAATGCTGTGGTGGATGCCAGCGAGCTTGTCCTGGTAATGGGTTACTAGGAGCTCTAGGCACACTCACACTCTGCTGGTTTATCAGTCCTGCTTATCTGTCCACTGAACACGCATAATAAAAGAGAGATATTGAACACCGTCTGAAGATTAGCCTGCGCTTGCTGCGGCGGCTAGTTTATTATCTCTACTCTTTCATCATACTGGTCCTATAAATGTTTGGCCCACTCCTTTATTGAGATCCCCTTCACTCTTTTTCAACACTGATCAAATAACATCTGCTTTGAATGGACTTGATTCAAATGTGTTTATTATTTCTATGATTTTTCAGCCCAGTATTATCGAGTATTAGTCAGATGGTTCTTCAGGGGTCCTTTAGTAAAGTTGATGGAACCATGAGTTCTGTATAGAACCATTTCATGCTAAATGGCCTTTTGCATGGTGTACAGGTTCTTCTGGATTTCTCAGATTGTGGCAAATGTGTTGTATATGGTTCTAGGTATCCCAAAAAAAGCATTTAGCTGTTGCTGCTAAGTCAAGTGAAGTTTGTAACAATAGCAGAGCCGTTTTTGGTGGAACCAAATAATTTTTTACTGTATAAAACTAATATACAGCACAGGAAAAATTTAAGAGACCACCTCCTAATGATCCGTGTCTCTAGGTGTACAGGTTCTGGGTTTGTGTTGGACCAGAATTCCTCAGTTCTGTTTTATTCTCTACACTACTGGAAGCATGTCTCCCAAACTCCAGATCAGATATTGTATTAGATCTGTTTTAGAAAATCACTAATGACCTCCAGAAGCCTGTTTTTAGAACCATGCCCGCTGTGCGTTTCACCCCAACCACCGCTCGCCAGTCTCTCTGTAGGTCACTAGAGGTCATCTTACGGTGGGTAAGGGACAGTGGAATGAGGTGGCGCTCATCACGGTCAGTAGAGAGTGGGTGTGGCCCTCTGCCAGTCTGTAGCTGTGTTGTCCTGTGTGTTGGCTGCTGGACCTTGTTCTTATGAACCAGACGCTCACTGTATCTGCCAGTAAAGCTAGAACCCAACCTTCGGTTCCTCACTGAGAACCTGCTGTACATGTGGAGATGCTGATTTAAGAAGGAACTGGAGTGGGCTCTGATTTATTTCTAGCGCTGTTTGTGTTAGTGAGTATATGTGTGTATGTCTATGTGTGTCAAAGCTCTGTATCCTGTTTATTATTATTATTTATTTATTTATTTATTTATTGTTCCATTTGTTTGCGTCTATGTCTATTTCTCTCTTCACTCCTTCAATGCCTGCTACAACAGGCTAGTTTGTGTCTCTGTTCTGATTGGCCTACACTGTCCCTCACTCGAAAAGCAGCCTGAGCTGAAACACTGATAAGGCTGTGAATGGGCGGGGCTTAACTGCTGTAAACAGAACGGATGGTTATTGGCACACACATTAGCAGACTTATAATGAGGCTCTAGGCCCTGCAGACGCTACTGGCCGCTCTTGGGTTTCAATGTAACGGCCACAGACAGACATGACCTAATAAGGTCAGCTTTGACCGATAATGTGTTAATGGCATCATTTAATTGTGTGTTGTAGTCAGTTAAGCTGGTTTACTGAACACGTAGTGGAAATAACTATGGTAAGTGAGCCTAAATCTTGTTCGGTGTGAGTGACTTCAGCTGTGAAGATTTCATAGTCCTATACGAACCGATATGGAATGGTAGAGACTCTACAGTGGTGGTGATGGGAACCAGGGGTCACCATGCCTACGGAGTTGCTATATGAAATGTTGATGATGGTAAAATATTGACGGGTCTGAATAAAGAGACTATTTTGCATCACAGCCCCTCATGCGCATCCCTCCACCATACAAGGAGACACAGGAACCTTCTCCAAACAGTCGTAAAGCAATGTCAGGACTGTGTATTCAGCCTGTGAAGTAGCTTTTTATAGGCTTTGGGAGGCTGCTTTCTAACACCACCACTGTGAACACTTCTCAGCCAGTTTCTCTGGAACTGAGTGTTTCGTAACAGACCACTCCGAACGACCTTGTTTCCATCTTAACTGCTTAATAGTCCCGACATAAAATCATCAGGGTGGAATTCCCCATATATATTCACCCTTTCCTAACAAAAGCCAGCTCCACCGTATCACCTCCAACTCGAGGGCCTGTTATCAGCTCCAGGCTTTGCTCATTATCAGTCTGACAGGCGGACGGGCCGGTCTGAAACATTACACTTCCTCTTTCTGACCCCTGTTCTCTGTCTGAGTGGGCTAGCTGTGTTTAACCAGGGCTCTCCATGGTGACCAACCTTGGCCTGATTGTCCAAACTGTTTACTCTGTTCCCATTAGGCTAACTGAGGAGCAAGCAAGGCCTTATTCTCCTGTGTGTGGGGGTGTGTGTGGATTGCCCATATTTGCAACAATGCTTGTGTGTGTGAAGCAGATATAAACCAATATAAATATGGCAGCTTCCGGATCTGTACATCATGCACACTTCCTATACCAGATGTTTCAGTAGTGACTGTTTCGGTGGTGACAATTTTTGCTCATTTTCAGCTGAACTCCAAAAATGCTAGCCCATCCGTGACTAGCAAACACAATTCTACTCATATCCATATCACCATATTATTATTAAAACACAAAAATATTAATCAGCTGTAGAAAGTCTGTGTTTCGGGAATGACGAGGCTCAACGTTCAACACTGATATCCAGAGTTGGAAACACATTGGATTCAAAACCACAGCGTCTAACTGCTCACCATGTTATTTTGGTGGGGGTCGAGGATGTAGTCTCTCAGAAATGTAGGGGCGTGGCTAAAATAAGGCTCCACCCACTGAATGAAACTCTTTGTGTTTCAGTAATGACATTAAATATATATATTTTTTATTTCCAAATTACACTAATATTGAATGTATGTCCTTCAAATTCACATATTCTTTAAAAAAATAAAAAAAAGTACAAATGAAAAAAGTAAACTAAGGGGGTTTATGGAGTGTACAGTGTGTGCAATGTGTAAGTGTGTGTGTGAAGTAACGTGTAAATTATGAATTATAAATGTATCATCCTCGTGCAGGGCCTTCTACAGGAGCCTGGAGTTACTACCGCCTTAAACTCACAAGGTGGACTCATTTTTTGCCCTGTGAGATCAGATGTACATACATATATACCTATACTGTACGTACATACGTAGAAATGAATAGTGTATTAATGCGTTCAAGCTATTCTCAAGTGCCCAGCATGAAAGTCTTTAACGGCCATTCAGTGTGAGTTATTCATATTTCAGGAGATGTTTGCGAGGAGGTTATTAATAAGTGGTGTGGTGTCCAGCCACTGACTCGCTCTATTGTGAACTGGTGTGATATCAGACAGCTGCTTCCTGGAGAATGGCTAGACTAGCGCGCTGTGGAGTTTTCCAGTGCAAAGGTTTGGAAGGCATATCCTGCGTTTGAGAAGGTGCGGAGTTGTCATTACTCTTCTTGCTGCAGTGCCCAGCCTTCAAGGCGCCAGAGCTGAGGCGGTAGGAAGACCCTCGGGGACTTGGCATGAATTTTGTGAGGTCGCCAGTAGGCATTTTTCCACCAACAAGTTCAGTTCCAGTTTTAACTACCAAAGAATAATAGGTTCCTCGGCACGAACGTGATGACCGTATGCATTTCAGTTGCTGAGGAAAGAGAAGGCAACAATGGCGACACCCAGTGGTCGGATGAAGAACCTTGGTTGGGGTAGCTTAGTGGATAACACCACTACCTGCCAGCAAGCCACCACCACATGTGGGAGACTGGGGTTCGAATCCCGGTCTGGGTGACTATGCTGTGCTACACCAATAAGAGTCCTTAGGCAAGACTCCTAACACTACACTGGCCTACCTGTAATATGATTAACCTTGTCAGTGGCTCTGGATCAGAGCATCAGCTAAATGCCATAGATGTAAATGTAAACCTCTTCGACGTCTTATATCTCCAGTACTTGATCAGTTCTTGCGTTCTGGATATAAGGAAACATCTGGAACAAACGTGCCCAGGTAATCTTGTTGTGCCACATCCTTTGTTAAGGTCTTTGTCTTGGATGCCCAGTGGTTCCAATAAAAGCTGGTGCGAACACAGACAGGTTCCTGATAAAACACTAAGGTTCTATGAAGGTTGAACAGAGCTAGTTCAAGAACCGGGGTCTACAGGATGGCTGACCTTTGAATGGTGAGCTATGTAGTTGAAGCACGGAGGCAGTGGCTATGCAGAGCGCCCATGTTCGGAACCTCTCAGGAAGCACTGTGCTCATGATTAGATTAATGAGGTCCTGATATGTTGATTGTGCTTCACGATGTGGACTGTTGGGTTTGTTGGTACTATGCATGACCACAGGTGACCTGCCTGCTAGCCCCCATGTTTCAGCAGCACTTTGCGGCGGCTCTTCATTGCTGCTGTTCTAACAACAATTGCTGCTGTGGTTGGTGTAGCTCAGCAGATAACACCACTACCCACCAAGGGGTCAACACCACATGTGGGAGAATGGGGTTCGAATCCCGGTCTGGGTGACTATGCTGTGCTACACCAATAAGAGTCCTTGGGCAAGACTCCTAACACTACATCAGCCTACCTGTAATGTGATTAACATTGTAAGGCGCTCTGGATAAGCGCGTCAGCTAAATGTCGTAAATGTAACAACAGAGCATTTAGCTTCCAAGCGCAACGTCCCCGCATCTTATTGTATATTGTCGCTATCCAAAGAAAAACATGTATCTCCATTTTTGTTGATTTTTACTTTTATGCCTCATTGGTTCACATGAGCTGCTGTTTACACTGGCTGTGAATTTCATAAAGAATGGACTGACAGAAACGGCCCAGAACTGCTTGGAAAGACGTCTGGTTCCATTGACTTCCATTCAAATGAAATGAGGTTTTTGGCCTCTCCTGTAAAGTTGCCATGTTGGAGATACCTGTTTTTCTTTGGACAGCGACGATATACACGATGGCAACTTTACAGGTGCACCCTTTTTATTGGTCAATCGCTCATCCCTTACTGATTTTAAAAAGATATGAGGGATATGAGGCTTCATTCCGACAGCTAGAAGATAGATAGATATTTAAGAAATTAGCATTCAGTTAGCATAATGTGCTAATGAGCGGGTTCTACCTATAATTTACAGTCCCCTTTAATTACAACGTACTTCTGTGTGACTTTATGAACCATAAAGGCCCTTTTTTTCTCTCTTTTGGCCCCTCTGGGTGAATCGCTGAAGCCGTATGCTCGGTAATCCTGAGAAGAAAGGGGGAAGAAAGCGAGGGATGGGCTGTGGCGGTGCATGAAAAGAAAACACGAACGTTTTCTTTTCCTTTCCATAGGCAGTCGGGAGGTTTTGTTAGTTTCTTGTAGCACTGATTGATAGCATCTTCTTTTTTTTCTTTCATCGTAGGCTCTCTCTCTCTCTCTCTCTCTCTCTCTCTCTCTCTCACTCTCTCTCTCTTTCTCTCTCTCTCTTGTGCTCGCACTCTCTGTTTGAACTTGTCCTGATGCCCAAATGACAAAGAAAGATATTCGTCCTCCCGAGCCATGTGTGTGGTTATGGGGGACCTGTTTTACTCCTGTTTATCAGTTTAATAGACTGATAAACAGAAGACTCTTTGAAGCTCTTTAAAAGACACCTGTGAAAATTCGTAAACAAATAACACGTGGGTTCATCCTTTATATGATTTGTTTGGCTCTTTCATTTTATAGGTGCTGAATTTGTGCAGTTTGTATATCTCCACTGTCCAAAGAAAAACAAGTATCTCCGAAATGGCAGCTTTACAGGAGAGGACAGAAACCTAGTTTGACTTTAATGTAAGTCAATGGAACCAGACTTCTTCCAAGCTCGTTTGGGGCATGTTGGTTCATTCCTGATGAAATTTCAAGTGATGCTTACAAGTAAAAATCTGAAAAATTGGAGATACATGTTTTTCATTGGACAGCAATGATGTGATGCACTACTGCCATCATTGGCCGTCTAAGTTAAGGGGGCCGAGTAGGGGAAGTGGCCCTCCTGTGGTGATGGAGAACTCTAGTGTGGCTGTCTATATAGAGCAAAACAGTAGAGAAAGTTGGTGGATAGACACTATCAGAGCTTCTAAGTGCACATTTAATAACATTATAAAAGACTGTCGCTAAAATAAATGATGAATTATTTCATCATTTTATTGCAATATCAAGTCAGGGACAACTACGTCAAACACACGGTGCTACAACTATTTTTGCTGCTTAATACCAAAGGAATGTCTGTCTTATGTGACTTAATTTATTCCAATATATTTACCTCAAGATTTAGGCAATCTTAAATTACTCAGAAGTTGATAATCGATTGTCTCGATTAAAGACAAAATCAAATTAATGTTAAAGATTTAAGTCAGTTATCCAAACAGCTCCGGTTACCAATATAAAAAGGTCAAAAGTTAATCTAAGTGTGAAAAACTGGAAGTTCTGAATATTGTAGGAGCTCCCCCTGCTGTTAATAAGAGCATCACCACTCTCCAGTTTCAGTTTCTGTTTCCCAAACCCTTTAGCCGAGCATGCTAAAGTTACTCCTCGTAATAAACAGCTCCACGTTCATCTCCTCTTTATTCACCACCATCACTGTAATATAGTATCTGATCGGTTTTCATCAACGTTATCATGGAAAGATAATAAGGGGACGGTGGAGGTTGTGTATCTGCATTGTAGGGGTTTTTTAAAATGCTGCTAGAATGAAAACCTCACAAGTGAAAAAGCTCCATTTTACAACTGAGAGATAAATGGGAGGTCATTATGCTGGTTATAGTGAACCATAGTCATGGAGAATCGCCTCTCACAGTCCTCTCACAGTTGCCTTAAAAACATTTTAGAAATCATTCGATCATTCTAGAATATCAGATTACAATCGCAAAATGAAAATATTGCAATATCAGTTTATGGGTTTTTCGAGCAGCCCTAATGCAGAGTCTAAATATATGCTTGTTCTGACATTGTGTGAAGGGGTGGGCCACACTTTAGGCAGCTTTAGCGAGACCACACATGTTTGACATTTTAAGCCTCTTTACTCTAAAAGACCCAATGCAATTAAAATGTAGGATATAAGCTCTTTATACTCGGAGCTTGTCTCTGGACTTTACTGGAGCCTGTTAGCTTAGCCATGTGCCCAACTTACTCTAGTGAGGATCAGAAACTGGTCCAGTTTGCCCACAGGCAGCCTGTTAGCATCAACAAGAAGGACCCTGCTGAATCAGTGTGCAGTGGTTTTAAAACAACCATCTTACAGCATCTTACACACATGGTAGAGCTGTTTCCTTTCAGTCTGTTGTTGTACAAGCAGCTGTTCTTTCCATAGCCAACAGGCTAACAGGCTCTTTTAATAATACCTAGCTTAGCTTTCCACTGAAGTGTTTACTAAAGGCTATATTGAACACTTACTATTTCCGAGACACAGCCAGGATATCTGCCATGTGTACAGGCCCTAAAAGTCAATGTTTAAGCTCACTGTGAAATCGCTGTGGTCAAGTGGATGAGAAGTTGCACAAGCGTTAGCTTGGCGCTAACATCCCAGAGAGACTTAATCTAGGGTGGCTACTAGAGTGCCACTAGAGTGACCATACATCCAGTTTTGGGCTGGACAGTTGGGTTTTTCAACTCCCAGGCGTCTGTCCAGGTATTGCGCTGTCCACCCTAGTAGCCACCCTAGATGCAGTCTCTCTGGGATGTTAGCACCAAGCTAACGCTTGTGCAACTTCTCATCCACTTGACCACAGCGATTTCACAGTGAGCTTAAACATTGACTTTTAGGGCCGTATCCTAAACAAATCGTTGACCACCCCAAAAAGGTAGCCAGGTAAGGGTCCGCCATATCTGACGTATACCTACCTATGTACTTGTTGGCTGATGACGTGAACGTGCCTGGCTTTAACACAGTGTTTAACCACAGGACCTCTGGCAGACCTGTTTACTATGTCTGCTTTAAATGAAAGAAGTGGGGGATGCCAATCTATGTGTTTCTCTCTCAGGTGGGCCACACACACGACAAGGCAAGCCATGGCAGGCTCTGTGTGTGTTTGTGTGTATGTGTGTGTGTGTGTGTGTGAGAGAGAGAGAGAGAGAGAGAGAGAGAGAGAGAGAGAGAGAGAGAGAGAGAGAGAGAGAGAGAGAGAGAGAGAGAGAGAGAGAACAATCAGTCTGTGTCTAGTTCTGAATGAAGGAGTTATAAATAAAGTTATAAATAAAGTTGTTCAGGAAGAACACACCCCGCTGCTTTGTCCTTCACAGTTTCCTGTTGTAGTGAAGGGGACTTGACCATTAGTGACCACACCACAGCTCTGTACATGCTCAACACAGCAGAACCCAACACAGGACAAACACAGCTTAACTCATCAGAGCAGTCGGAAGTGTTACTAGGCATGCTTTAACCCTTTCATGTCCATAAACTGAACTGTAATGCGGCTGAACTTCCATCATCTCATTATCCTCTGGTAAAGCACTTCCAGTCACTACTGGACCTTCAGAATTCCTGAACAGGACCAAATCAGTGTAATCAAACCCAATGGAACATGTGAGGTTTCCTGTTAAAGAGCTTATAGGCCTATCAAAATCAAACTAAAATTGTGATGTCATGGTGCATTGAACCACCAAATCATAACTAACCTGAATCATGTGTACATTTCTCGTGATGCACTGAAACATTTTCTAGAGGATTCTGATACACTTACAGCATTTAGCTGACACTCTTATCCAGAGCGACTTACAAGGTTAATCATATTACAGGTAGGCCAATGTAGTGTTAGGAGTCTAGCCCAAGGACTCTTATTGGTGTAGCACAGCATAGTCACCCGGACCGGGATTCAAACCCCAGTCTTCCACATGGGGTGGTGGCTCTCTAGAGGCAAGGGTGTTATCCGCTGAGCTACACCAACCATCTGATAAGTTCTTTGGATTACTCATGAAAGTTCTCATGATGCATGTCTAAAGAATCATAACTGAATTTATTTATTCAATTGAAATTTCTTGTGATGGATTGAAACGTTTCATGAAGATTTATAACCCAATTGAATTATGACGAAATTTCTCATGAGTTATTTTCCAAAGAGTCATAGTTGAAACATGACACACATGACATTTCTGGGGATGCATTAAATCATTTATTAGAGAATTTTAATGAATTTATTGAATCATCGTGAAATTTATTATGTCAAATTTAAGTCATTTTCTGAAAAATCATATGGAAATTGATTCATAGTGAAATTTCTTGTGATAAACTGAAATGATTCCTGAAGAATTATGATTGCATTTAAATCATGGTGAGAGTTCTCATGAGCCATTTTCTAAAGAATCATAATTTTATTGAATTAATTGAATTATGGTTTTATTTTATCATTTATAATTGTATTGAATTTTATTGTATTATGTTTTTATATTATAATTTATAATTTTATTGAATTTATTGAATTATGGTTTTAGTTTATAGTTTATAATTTTATTGAATTTTATTGAATTATGGTTTTATTTTATAATTTATCATTTTATTGAATTTATTGAATTATGATTTTATTTTATAATTTATAATTTTATTGAATTTATTGAATTATGTTTTTATTTTATAATTTATAATTTTATTGAATTTTATTGAATTAAATCGTGGTGAAATTTCATTTGCTGCATTAACAAATGCATTTGAAAAATCATAGTTGAATTGAATAATTTGCTGTGAAAAATCCTAAAGAATCTTTTTTAAATGAATCATGAATCAACTGAATCATGGTGAAGTATATTATGACTCCCTGAATCTTTTTCTCATTAAGCGTTAAGAAATGAATCATGGTGAGGTCAGAAATTCATACCACTGCTCTTCCTGTTTCCTAGGTTACCTGTCACGTGTGTTGAGGAATTACACGGAAGAGGCGTGTGACGGAGACGTCCTCACTGTAAGGTGTCCACCAAGGACCACCATCACTGTCCAATCAGCTTTCTATGGCAGAAGAACCTTAGCCCACTCTCTGCAGTGTCCTCTTCCTTACAGTATTGATGGGCCACGCCCACTGAGTGATGACACTTCTTGTCATGTGTCAACAGCACTGCAGGTAACACACATAAGCATACATGTATACACACACACAGGTATACAATGTATACACATACAAAAATGCATCACATTCATATGCACACACACACACAACTCGTTTATACACACACACTGGTCTTACTATATTTGTGAGGACATTCCTAGGTTCCTATTGATTAATATATTAAGGTAGCTAAACCATACTACACCTAACCCTAGCCTTAACCTCGGGGTCCAGAACAATAGGTTCTAATAGATTTCTTGTTCATACAGCACTATAAGAACACACGTACAGACATGTATACACCCACGCATACGTATACATACGCACAAAAATGATGTTGCATGCAACACACAATATGCACCTAGCTGCATGACACTTTGTAAAGTCAGTCACTGTGTAAAGCTAGATGTAGGTATGACTCTGGGTATGTGTGTGTGTGTGTGTGTGTGAGTGTGTGTGTGTGTGCGTATGTGTAGGTGTGTATCCGTATGTGTATGCGTATGCGTATGTGTGTATGTGTGTATGTGTATCTGTATGTGTGTCTGTGTGCGTGTGTGTGCGCGTGTGTGTGCGCGTGTGTGTGTGTATGTGTATGTGTATCTGTATGTGTGTGTGTGCGTGTGCGTGTGTGTGTGTGTGCGTGTGTGTGTGTGCGTGTGTGTGTGCGCGTGTGTGTTCCAAACATAAAGTCTTTTGAGTTTAAATGGCTTGTGGAATGTTGCGTATCTGATATTGAATGCTTTTTTTATGCAACAGTTTTTGTTTTTTTATGAAGTGCATGTGTGTGCATGTGTGTGCCTGTGTGTGTGCACCTGGGATTCAGTTTCAGTAGTGATGTGTGATGTTTAAAAGTGTTGTCTAGCTGCATGACACTTTCACTGTGTTAATCCAGATGTAAGTTTAACTGGGTTCAACACGTGTGCACATGTGTGTGTGTGTATGTATGTGTGTGGGTGCGTGTGCATGTGTATGTGCATGTGCATGTGCATGTGTATGTGCATGTGCATGTGTATGTGTATGTGTATGTGTATGTGTATGTGTATGTGTATGTGCATGTGCATGTGTATGTGTGCATGTGTATTTGTGTGTGCACACGTGTGTGTGCATGTGCATGTATGTGTGTGTGTGTGTGTGTGTGTGTGTGTGTGCATGTGTGTGCGTGTGTGGGCACGTGTGTATGTGTGTGTGTGTGTGTGCATGCCTGGGATTCAGTTTCAGTTGTGGCGTGTGACGTGGCAGTGTCGTGTTTAAACGTTGCTGTCTCTGACATGTGATTACATGTGATTAATGATCATACACGTGCTGTACACACACACACACAGACGCACACACACACACAGACGCACACACACACAAAGACGCGCACACACACACCCGCCATTAATGAGCATCCGTATCCTAACCGCACCTTTTCCACTTCTGTCTAACACATTCACACAGATGCCTGCAGGCAAGGATTCTGTAGTGTGAGTGTGTGTGAATAGGTGTGTGTGTGTGTCTGTGTGTGAATAGGTGTGTGTTTGTGTGTCTGTGTGTGAATAGGTGTGTGTGTGTGTGTATAGGTGTGTGTGTGTGTGTGTGTGTGTGTGTGTGAGTGCTCGCATGCCTGGAGGGATAGGAATTTAGAGTTGGAGAAATGAACACTCTGGAATGTGCTCACCTGGATCAAAACAAATCCTCAGTGGAACCAGAGAACTAAGACACACACACACACACACACACACACTTACAAACACACACACACACACACTTACAAACACACACACACACACACACACACATATGGGTTTATTACTGTACTGTCAGGACATGGGGTCATACATAAGTAGTGTTCTTGTATACACTGTCTGAGCAACTGAAGCCCCCCAGATCATAACACCCCCCAGAGGCTTGTACAGTGGGCCCTATGCATGATGGGTACATCACTTCACGCACTTTCCTTCACACCCTGACAATCCCATCAGTCTGGAATAGGGTCAGTCTGGACTCATCGGACCACATGACCTTTTCTATCACCCCAGAGTCCAGTCTTTACGCTCCGTAAGAAACTGAAGCTGATTAGCATAATTAACTAGAAGGTTTTCTTATGCCCACATGCTGTTTAGTGCCAATCCTGTGAGCTCAGGATACAGGTTTTTGACATATCAGCAGTGTTACGTAAGTCTCTGTCTCTGTTTCTCTCTCTCTGTAGAAGATGTCAGATGAATGTCAGGACAGGAGAAGTTGTGAGCTCTTGGTTAACAGTCGGTTGTTTGGAACAGATCCGTGTCCATCTATCAGCAAATCGCTCACTCTACAGTACAAATGCAGACCAAGTGAGTGTTTCATTATAGCGACTGAATAATTATGATTTATAATTACTGTAGTTACTATGTGTATTATAGTAGATACTAAATAATTCATAGTAGTACTGAAACATTTACAGTAGGTACTGAATCATTTATAGTAGATACTGAATCATTTATTGTAGATACTGAATCATTCTTGGTAGATACTGAATCATTCATAGTAATACTGAATAATTTATAGTAATACTGGATAGTTTATAGTAGTAGTGAATCATTTATAGTAGTACTGAATTGTTATTGTAGATACTGAATCATTTATAGTAGATACTGAATCATTCATAGTAATGCTATATAATTTATAGTAATACTGGATAGTTTATAGTAGTAGTGAATCATTTGTAGTAGATACTAAAACATTCATACTAGTACTGAATCATTTACAGTAGGTACTGAATCATTAATTGTAGGTGCTGGATAATTTATAGTAGATACTGAATCATTTATTGTAGATGCTGAACCATTTATAGTAGTACTGAACCATTTATAGTATATACGGAATCATTTATTGTAGATACTGATCCATTTATAGTAGTACTGAATTATTTATAGTAGTACTGAAGCGTATATAGTAGATACTGAATAATTTATAGTAGATACTGAATCATATATAGTAGATACTGAATCATTTGTTGTAGATACTGAATCATTCTTGGTAGATACTGAATTGTTATTGTAGATACTGAATCATTTATAGTAGATACTGAATCACTCATAGTAATACTGAATAATTTATAGTAATACTGGATAGTTTATAGTAGTAGTAAAGCATTTGTAGTAGATACTGAAACATGCATACTAGTACTGAATCATTTACAGTAGGTACTGAATCATTAATTGTAGATGCTGGATAATTTATAGAAGTACTGAATCATTTATAGTATTTACTGAATCATTTATAGTAGATACTGAATCATTTATAGTAGATACTGAATCATTTATTGGATAGTGAAACATTGTTATGAAAACGTTCCGGATGTTTCCCTTTCGCTGAGGTGTACTGTTCTCTGTCCTCCCTGTAGACGAGTATAAAAGTAAGGTGGTCTGTGAAGGGGAGCGGTTGAGGCTGAGCTGTAAGAATGGGATGCAGATAGCTGTGTATTCGGCCATGTTCGGACGCACGCAGCAGGGAACTCTGGAGTGCCCTCCACACCACCGGAGGGCGCTGTCTGTGGGTAAGCTCACCTAGACATAACTCTTCTCCAGTTTCACATTCATTCACTTTCCACTTGTGAATGTGTGTACCATATACCCTTATACACCAAACACTACGGGTGTATCTGATCGTGTCAGTTGTGGAACCCTTGGCCAATTACAGCTAGGCATATGGGCTTATCCTGTATACACACCTACACTCACATGTCTCTCAAATGACTGGGCTGTATATGGAGAGCTCATAAACCGTATTTTACCATCCTGTCCTGAACCCACTGATAAAGGACTAGAGGACCAACACTGTACTGTGCAGCAGCAGATGAGCTATCGTCTCTGACTGTCCATCCACAAGGTGGACCAGCAAGGTAGGAGTGTCTAATAGAGTGGACAGTGAGTGGACACAGTGTCTAAACACTCCAGCAGCACTGCTGTGTCTGATCCACTCACACCAGCACCACCCACACTAACACACCACCAGTGTCACTCCAGTGCTGAGAATGATCCACCACCCACATCATACCTGCTCTGTGGTGGTCCTGTGGGGGTCCTGACCATTGAAGAACAGGGTAATACCGTATACAGAGAAACAGATGGACTACAGTCTGGAACTGTAGAACTACACAGTGACCTATGTGGTCAGTGGAGCTGATAAGATGGACAATGACTGTAATAAATAAATATATATATACATATATTCATTCTCTGAAAAAGAAAAACAAAGAAGCCTTCTTCATTTTTAGAAAATAAACAAGCGAATGTAAACAGATTTCCTTCTGCAACGTTTTTAATCATACATCACACATGACATTTGATCTTTTCTCCATGAAATGTTCAGGCAGTACACAGGAAAGGTGGAATTTTCCAAATGATCCTTAAAGTCTGTAATAGGAGATGAGATCAGCTGGCATGAAAACACACCTACGCAAAACAGTGTAACTCCTTGACAAACACACACACACACATCCTGGAGTTTAACTGGAAATCCTTATCTTACACACACACACACACATACACACACACACACACACCACACACACACACACACACACACACACACACACACACACACATACACACACACACACACACACACACACCACACACGCACACACACACGCACAGACACACACACAGACACACACACACACACACACACACACACATACACACACACACACACACACACACACATACACAGATACACACACACACACACACACACTCTCTCTCACACACACACACAGACACACATACACACACACACGAACACAAAGACATTAATGAAAAGGGTGTGTGTCTGTGTGTGTTTGTGTGTGTGTGTGTCTGTGTGTGTGTGTGTGTGTGTGTGTGTGTGTGGTGTGTATCACATCTACTGTTTTGGAGACACTATACACATCTACCCAGAGCTACGCACTCCTGAAAGGGTGGTCTGTATGTTGTGGTATGAATCATAAGGAAGGAATGTAGCTGCACTCTAGTGACTGTGTGTGCTGTTTATATGTTTTATTTAAAGCTGGAACTAATGTTCAAAAGTTTAGTGTTTAAAAATTTGAATCAATATTTAAAAGTTTAGAATCGATGTTTAAAAAAAATTTAAATCAATGTTTAAAAGTTTTGAATCTGTGTTTAAAAATTTGGAATTAGTGTTTAAAGGTTTGAAATCAATGTGTAAAAGTTTGCAATCAGTGTTTAAAAATGTGGAATCAATGTTTAAAAGTTTTGAATCAGTGTTTAAAAATTCGTTATCAATGTTTAATGAATCTAATTAATGAATT
>JAMWET010000289.1:25000-27500 GCA_024036415.1 Prochilodus magdalenae
CACAGTGTATGTTGAGGGATAATGAACAATGCTACATTGAGCCAGCCTGCTGAGCTGGTTTGCTTTGTGTTCCTTGATGGGAATCTTGCATGCTTGAGATGTTGTCTTTAATTTCCAGGAGTAACTCCCCTGTTCATTCTCCTGTTTCCAACTGAATGAGAGTAAACACTGAAGTTGCTGACAGAGCACAGTGTCTATGCGTTTGGACTAGGCTTGTGATTTGGTATGGAATGCGCCATTGTCCGATTGCACCCCCTAGCCTTCAGTGAATGTCACTGCACGGTGTCAGAGCATGTTCTCAGTGCCCACAGAAAAAGGAGACTGGAATATGGGTTGCAGGTCATGCCAGGTGCAACACTTCAAAGACTTGAAACTCAACTCAGACTCACACTTCAAAGACTTGAAACTCAACTCAGACTCACACTTCAAAGACTTGAGACTCAATTCAGACTTACACTTCAAAGGCTTAAGACTCAACTCAGACTCACACTTCAAAGACTTGAAACTCAACTCAGACTCACACTTCAAAGACTTGAGACTCAATTCAGACTCACACTTCAAAGACTTAAGACTCAACTCAGACTCACACTTCAAAGACTTGAAACTCAACTCAGACTCACACTTCAAAGACTTGAAACTCAACTCAGACTCACACTTCAAAGACTTGAAACTCAACTCAGACTCACACTTCAAAGACTTGAAACTTAACTCAGACTCACACTTCAAAGACTTGAAACTTAACTCAGACTCACACTTCAAAGACTTGAAACTTAACTCAGACTCACACTTCAAAGACTTGAGACTCAATTCAGACTTACACTTCAAAGGCTTAAGATTTAACTCAGACTCACACTTCAAAGACTTGAGACTCAACTCAGACTCACACTTCAAAGACTTGAGACTCAACTCAGACCCACATTTCAAAGACTTGAGACTCAACTCAGACTCACACTTCAAAGACTTGAGACTCAACTCAGACTCACACTTCAAAGACTTGAGACTCAACTCAGACTCACACTTCAAAGACTTGAAACTCAACTCAGACTCACACTTCAAAGGCTTAAGACTTAACTCAGACTCACACTTCAAAAACTTAAAACTCAACTCAGACTCACACTTCAAAGACTTGAGACTCAAATCAGACTCATACTTAAAAGCCTTGAAACTCAACTCAGACTTACACTTCAAAGGCTTAAGATTTAACTCAGACTCACACTTCAAAGACTTGAAACTCAACTCAGACTCACACTTCAAAGACTTTAGACTCAATTCAGACTCACACTTCAAAGACTTGAAACTCAACTCATACTCACACTTCAAAGACTTGAAACTCAACTCAGACTCACACTTCAAAGACTTGAGACTCAACTCAGACTCACACTTCAAAGACTTGAGACTCAACTCACACTCACACTTTAAAGGCTTAAGATTTAACTCAGACTCACACTTCAAAGACTTGAGACTTAACTCAGACTCACACTTCAAAGACTTGAGACTCAACTCAGACTCACACTTCAAAGACTTAAGATTTAACTCAGACTCACACTTCAAAGACTTGAGACTCAACTCAGACTCACACTTCAAAGACTTGAGACTTAACTCAGACTCACACTTCAAAGACTTGAGACTCAACTCAGACTCACACTTCAAAGACCTGAGACTCAGACTCACACTTCAAAGACTTGATACTCAACTCAGATTTAGACTTCAAAGACTTGAGACTCAACTCAGACTCACACTTCAAAGGCTTAAGACTCAACTTAGACTCACACTTCAAAAACTTGAGACTCAACTTGAACTTGAGCTCCAAGATTGAGACTCTCACCCAAATGATCTCAGAGACTTGCATGTGCATTTCAAGGCTCAACTTAAACTTGTATTCCAAAGACTCAAGACTCCACCTAGACTTGCATTCCAGACACCTGACTCGGACTCACACTCCAGAGACCTGGGACTCAAACCTTACCTCAGTGACCCTAGACTTAAGTTCAACTCACACCTCAGAGACCTGGACTTCCACTCCAGACATTCTAGACTCAACTTAGCCTTGCTCCCCAGATGCTCGAGACTCAACTCGAACTCCAAGACTTCAGAGACACAAGGCTAGACTAAGACTCTAGACTCCAGAGACTTTGGACTCAACTCAGACTCACAATCCACAGTCTTAAAAACTCAAATTGGACTCGACTTGAAACTCAACTTGGACTCGAAATTCAACTCACATTCCAAAGACATGAGACATGACTGTAACTTCAGAGACTCCAGGCTCAACTAAGACTCTTCAGTGTCTTCAGTGACTCCAGACTCAAGTTCCACTCACACGTTAGAGACTTGGACTCCCACTCCAGACATTCAGGACTTATGAACTTGGCCTTGCCCCTAGAAACTCGAGACTCAACTTGTACTAGCACTCCAGAGACTGGAGACTCAGCTCAGAACCACGGACCAAAGACACAAGACTCGACGTGGACTCACACTCCAGAATCTCAAGCCTCTTAAA
>JAMWET010000289.1:32500-35000 GCA_024036415.1 Prochilodus magdalenae
AATAGTAGAGCAGTAAACAATAATAAACCAGCAGTAATGAAGCAGGTAAACATTATAACTCCTGTATAACCCGTGAGAGGTTCTGAGGGATGATTGGGGATATATATTTTTATTGGTGTCTGTTTAAATGATTACAGCAGTAGCACAGTAATAAATCAGTAATATCACAGTAATAGACGGTAATAAAATAGTAACAAAGCTGTAATAAAGCAGGAATTTACCAGCAACAATAAAAAAACCAAAGACGCAGAAAAAAATGAGTAAACATCCAGACATTCCTCGCTCTGCGATTGTATAATTCTAAACCTCAGGCTCGTCCAACCACAGCCCCCTCCCTCTCCACTCTGGGTCAGGCAGAAACATGCCTTCAGCATTTTACATTTCCATTTGCATGCTCTAGGATGAATTTTAATGAGTTTTCCGAAGGTTTTAATGTGTCCCCTCCGGCTCCCTGTAGCACAGTGTCTGGTGCGCTTGTACGGACACAGACTGGAATATGCGGTTCATGTAATGCTTCTGAGTCTGCATAAGTTGGAAGTGCTGAGGTGTTGCATGGAACACTGCAGCTACCAAACCGGAATAACGGGCATGCAACATAATGTACATGATCGGAAGTACAGAGTGTCGCAATGTAATTTTGTATGACCATGACAAGATCAAATCACATTATTATGACCACCAGCTAATATCCAGAGTAGCTCTGTGTGCAGTACAGACAGCAGCTAGACGGGCTGGGAGTGACTCAATGAGGTCCTGGTGGGGGAGAATCCATAGAGCAAACACAAGGATAGAGGCTGTCCCACAGATGCTCAGTTTGGGTTCAAGTCTGGGCAATTAGGGGGCCAGGGTAGTACTTGGAAGTCTTGGTCATGCTCTTCCAACCAGGCATCGCCCGAAATGAATTTGGCCGAAGCTGAAACCAAATAAAATGAAACACTTGACCGAAGAATGGGTTTGCGTTTCTTTACAGAGGATGTGGGAGCGTGCACACACGTGTGCTAGAATGTGTAGTTTGGGAATGTGCAGTTTGAGAATGTGTAGTTTGGGAATGTGTAGTTTGGGAATGTGCAGTTTGGGAATGTGCAGTTTGGGAATGTGCAGTTTGGGAATGTGCAGTTTGGGAATGTGTAGTTTGGAAATGTGCAGTTTGGGAATGTGCAGTTTGGGAATGTGCAGTTTGGGAATGTGCAGTTTGGGAATGTGTAGTTTGGGAATGTGCAGTTTGGGAATGTGCAGTTTGGGAATGTGTAGTTTGGGAATGTGTAGTTTGGGAATGTGCAGTTTGGGAATGTGCAGTTTGGGAATGTGTAGTTTGGGAATGTGTAGTTTGGAAATGTGTAGTTTGGGAATGTGCAGTTCGGGAATGTGCAGTTTGGGACTGTGTAGTTTGGGAATGTGTAGTTTGGGAATGTGCAGTTTGGGAATGTGCAGTTTGGGAATGTGTAGTTTGGGAATGTGCAGTTCGGGAATGTGCAGTTTGGGAATGTGTAGTTTGGGAATGTGCAGTTCGGGAATGTGTAGTTTGGGAATTTGCAGTTTGGGACTGTGTAGTTTGGGAATGTGTAGTTTGGGAATGTGTAGTTTGGGAATGTGCAGTTTGGGACTGTGTAGTTTGGGAATGTGCAGTTTGGGAATGTGCAGTTTGGGAATGTGTAGTTTGGGAATGTGCAGTTCGGGAATGTGCAGTTTGGGAATGTGTAGTTTGGGAATGTGCAGTTTGGGAATGTGCAGTTTGGGAATGTGTAGTTTGGCTATAAAGAGAATATTCCTCGTAGTTCCGTGTGTTCTTGCAGTTCGTGTGTGTCCTTGGTTGTGAGTTCTGGAAGTGGGAGGACGCGTTTTAAAGGCTTTCTGTCGTTCCAGGATGGTGGTTAAATGCCTCTCAGGATTAGTGTGAAATCCTCTGGTATCAGTGCAGCACTACCTGCATCACACCTGCATCATACCTGTGTCACACCTGCGTCATCACGTGAGGTATTTGCTGCTGTAGCGTAAAGCTGGTAACTCCACCAACCTCCTACACTGTTAAACAGACTCATATACAGTACTGGATCTACCCTGGTCACACCAGCTTCTCTCCCTCTCTCTCCCTCTCTCTCCCTTTCTCTCCCTCTCTCTCTCTCTTCCCACTCTCTCTCTCTCTTTCTCCCCCTCTCTCCCCCATCTCTCTCCCCATCTCCCTCTCTCTCTCTCTCTCTCTCTCTCTCTCTCTCTCTCTGATCAGGTGTCTTCTGTCATTTTCCTGTTGATAATGTCAGTGAAGGTCAGAGGTCATGTCTGTGGTTGCTATGGGGACCATGGAGGGGCCTCCTAATGTGGCACAGTGATGAATGAAAAGCCTCTTTCTCTCCCTCTTTTTCCAACTCTCTCTCTCTCTCTCTGAGAACAGTGAGCACATGAGGAGAAAGAAGGAGAGAGAGAAAAGACTAAGAAAACCAGGAGAGAGAGGGATTGAGATAGAAGGCCAGCAAAAAAAAAAGTGAAGATGAGGAACAAGATA
>JAMWET010000289.1:42500-47500 GCA_024036415.1 Prochilodus magdalenae
GAGGACACCACTGCTCGCTGAATCTGTTGGGTCAGTCTGGTACAGCAGTAAGGTGCGTCCTTGTTAACGTCTTGACATTTATGACATTTAAAATGACTAAAAATGTCTATATGGGTTACATAATCCTAAAATAACATCCCATAATGCTGTGTATTAGCTACACTGGCCAGATTAGGGATCATTTTTGTGGCGTGCTGCAGTGAGCGAGCTCTGTGACTGGCAGAAGGTGCTCTTGGTTTGTACCATACGGAGCTTTTTACTGCCTCGGCTCTCTCCTGTTAAAACTAATTTGTCAGAATAGAAAGAGGTTTCCCTTTAGGCAACACACACACACACACAGACACAGACACAGACACAGACACACACACACACACACACACAGACACACACACACAGACACACACACACACACACAGACACACACACACACACACACACACACACACACACACACACACACACACACACACACACACACACACACACAGACACACACACACACACACACACACACAGACACACACACACACACACACACACACACACACACACACACACACACACACACACACACACACAAATGTTCTGCATTTACTGCATGACTCAACATCACACACATACATGCCATTAGTGTTCCTTTAAAGAATATTAAACCACAGAGAGCAGTTACACTGAACCCTTATTAAAGCACTGAACCCAGCAGGAGAGAGAGGGAGAACAAAGAAAGAGAGAGAGAGAAATAGAAAGGGAGAGAGAGATAAGAGAGAAAGAAAATATAGAGAATCTGAGAAAAATACAGAGAGAAAAACCGAAAGAGCAAAGAAAGTAGGCAGGAAAAAGAGAAAGAAGGATAGAAACGAGAGAACGAGCATTAGAAAGAGGCTCACAGAAAAGAAAAAGACATGGAGGAGAAAAAGAGATGGAGAATGTAAAATGGAGAGAGAGTGAGAACAAAGAAAGAAAGGGAGGGAGAGAGAGATAGAAATTGGGGAAAGATAAAGAAAGAAAAAGACAAAAGACTAAGAGGTGTAAAGAAGAGAGAGCAAGGGAATAAGAGAGAGAAATGGAAACAGAGAGAGAAAAAGAAAATCAAATGGAGAGACAGAAAGGAGAGGAAGAGAGAAAGTGAGAGAAAGCAAGGGGGAGGGACGCAGGTTATTTAGGGTTTACTGTAGAACATGTGTTTTGAGTTTGGGCTCTTCGCTCGTTTAGCGTTCTCACGTTGTGTCTTTTTTTCCCTCCCTTCAGTCGCAGAAATTAGCCGTCGCCTCCTGATGACACGTGTGCGCGTGTGTTTACAGCTTCTATTTAGCTCTCAATAAGCCGTTTAATGGCCCGGAGGCTTCCGCTGCAGGCCGTATTCCCAAATCAAGAAACATTCAGGCTAAATGCGCTTCAGTGTGGTTCGATCCCAGCAGCGTCACATGTCGCCCCGCGGCCTGAGAGACTTATAAGGGATGGAGAATGGAAATGACTAAATAGGGTGAAAAGCGAAAAGTGAAAAAAGTAAACAGTTAATAAAATTCGGTCCTGGAGTGGATCTTTGTTTGGTAGCGCTCTTAAGTCTGTGTCACATTACATGCCGACGGAGAGGGCCAGATGGCACAAAACCAGCCTGTGAGCCTCAGATAAACGAGCTCCTGAGGTGGAATTGGTGGATCTTTACTAACATTGCTAACAAGCATGTAAGCTATGCTAACAGTCGTCATCAGGAAGACCACATGCCTAAATCATCACACACTTACATCATCCTACATGGAAAGGCATTCTGGCCTAAAACTAGCCTTCATTGTGCTATTGGGCATGTCATTTAACCACAGTACCCAGCATGCATTCCACAAATACAATATGCAACCACTGGGAATCAACCAGTCCTAATGGCTAGCCCAGTCCTAATGGCTAGCCCAGCCCTAATGGCTAGCCCAGCCCTAATGGCTAGCCCAGTCCTAATGGCTAGCCCAGTCCTAATGGCTAGCCAACTCACCTACAGACTTAAAAGCCTACCAAGCTAGCGTTAATGTAACATTTACCTTAGCTGACAATTAAAATTTTGAAGAAAACAATGATTCTCTGTTGATTCGGCGCATACGTTTGTAGTATGTTGTAGTAAAGTCTTTAACTAGCCTAGTTGACTCGCTAGCTTTAGCTTTAAGCTCGTTGTCGTCTTAAACAGGCTTCTCATTTCTGTCATTCGAGTGACATGGTGATGATGATACAAAGAAGATAGTTAACACTAGGGTTGCCACCGGTCCCGTAAAATACCGAATCGTCCTTTATTTGGCAATTAATTGTTAGTTATTATTAGTTTAATACGGGACACGATTTGTTCCGTATTTCCGTAAATGTCCGATATACACATCTGTCACACACACATGAAAGATCACAATCTCCCTCTCCACCTCAATCCCTCCCCCACCCCCCACCGACTCAGCTCAAATACGAGCTTAGCTCAAATTTCCGTATATTGCTAAATGTCCAATACAAACGTGTGTCACTACTAACACATAAACGCTTGGTTTTCCTATCACTCCATGATGGAGTGTGTAGTGAATAGTATATTAAGGCAGAAGTATGCAAGCATTTTTGCTCTTGGGGTCCCCCTGCAGTTTCAACTTAACAACTGGAGCTTAGAGGGCCCTCATGGACAGCTGCACAGACTACACTTGTAATTTCAGTTGTGTTGCTAAGTGACCTGGGGAAAATATCTAATTGCACAATTTAATGACTAATACTGCGACTGCAACTTTAGTTATGAATTCTCTATAAATTGAGGTTCAGGTGTTTTTCAGGGCGGGCTTGGGGTGGGGGCCAGGTGGATGGGTTTTCCCAGATGACCAGAATAACAACTGTGGTTGTGATGTCATAACACTTAGTGGTTCAGTTGGCCTAGCAAACCGCCGGTAATTCACAATCGGTAATCTAGGTAGTTGCAGCTTTTGTGATTTAGAAAACTGCCTTCCGTTAAAAAACTATTCATCTTTACACACTAAAAACAACAATAAAATTTAACACCAGTTGTGAGTGTAATCCGTAGCGTCCATATGCCTGCCAGATGTGCATGCTAGAGAGTCGGAATTTATCAGTTCTCGAATCGTCACATATACTGTTGTCCAGTCTCTTGTTTGGTCACCATTATTTTTGTTGCTTCCTCCAACAATGTTGTTTCCTGCCTCTACCCAACCTTTCCCCTGATGTCCATGCTGGGAATACTGAGCTAGCATCTTTTTGCAGCTAGCTAAAGACCCATAGTTGGTTTGAGATGTGATCCCTTAAAGCATGTTCTCATACACGTTACATAGTGCTGTATCAGGTATTCCGGAGAAGGCGTTTTCATTTTCCCTATTATAATGTACGATCTATCTAACTAATTTACATATTACACAGGTTTCCGTTTTCCATGATACAGGCCCTTTAATATATCACTCAGTGGTGATGAAATTTGTTGGCCCCTGTTGTAGCGCTACAGATAGGCGGTGACTCCTGCTCGCCCGCCGCGCAGCGCTCCACCACAAACAGCCGATTTCCTGCCGAAACCGGGCCCGTCCGGGTCAGACCGCTCACTAAAGGGTGGGAGGAGGGAGCAGTGGGCCCGGCGGTTTCCCAAAAATCGCTCTCAGGCCACCTCTGGTTTGGTGTGTCACACGTCATCAGTCAGCATGGCGAAACAGGCCTTTCCTTTAAATGTCATCAGGGCTCTATTTAGCGAGCTAACAAAGCAGGCGCGCGGCGCAGCTGCTCCTCTAAAATAACCGGCGAGAGGGCGGCCCGCTTTAGTTTGTTTTATTTAAAGTTTTCAGAGGCCTCGTATCGATTTGCTGCCAGATCCCACCGAGGGATTAAAATAAGGGAGAGAGGAGGACCTCTCTCTCTCTCTCTCTCTCTCTCTCTCTCTCTCTCTCTCGCTCCTTCTTTGGTATGCTTCCAGTCATCATTCCTTTCCCATTACTGCGAGGCTGTGTGCGCGCCCTTGATTGGGAGATAAATCACAGATTTATGAGGATTTTTCATGAATGACTGAGTGCTGAAACGTCTTCTGATCTTTTCCTCAGCTCTGTAGAATATGAAATAGAGAAATCACAGGGTTCTGTATTAATGATTGCCTGAGGCCAGTAAACGGCTAATTCGGGATGACTGCTCTGGGAAAACAGCTGCCCCACTCGGGTACACTGACATTGTGTGAACTGATTCGGTGAAGCAGGGTCAATGGAGACACATGATTGGTTCACCTTAATTCTACTTATTCGGTGCTATCTGTTTCGAGGGCTGAGTGTTCTTCTGTTTATTTGTTAGCTAGGCAGCTAGCGCTAATGTTGTTAGCATGTTAGCATGTTGCAGAGGAAGTGTTTTTTCCCTCATGTTTTGACACTTGTCCTGATACTGGGTGTGTTTAATTATACACAGTCAAATGTGCCTTGGTCCTAAAGAACAAACAGCTCAAGCTGGCAGTAAATGAACGTCTGAAGTGAAGTGCTGTCAAGCTCGGACCCCAAGGTGTTGTTTACTTCATTCCGCCTTTGGATACACACAAATACAATCGCAACTAGGTTTGCCACCCGTCCCGTAAAATATGGAATCGTCCTTTAGTTGGCAATTAATTGTCGCGTCCCATATTAAACCAATACATTTACGGCATTTAGCTGACACTCTTATCCAAAGCGACTTACAAGGTTAATGATTACATGTAGGCCAACGTAGTGTTAGGAGTCTTGCCCAAGGACTCTTATTAGTGTAGCTCAGCATAGTCACCCAGACAGGGATTCGAACCCCAATCTCCCACACGTAGAGGTGGCACCCTGAGTAGTGGTGTTACCCACTGAGCTACACCAACCAATACAGGATGGGATTTGTTCTGTAGTTCAGTAAATGTCTGTAAATTTGTTTCGCCTTTCCGTAAATATACACGTCTGTCACACACACGAATGATCAGAAACTCTCTCAAACCCACCCCCCGCATTTTGTTCCGTATTACCGTAAATGTCCGATAAACACGTGTCACGCAT
>JAMWET010000289.1:52500-55000 GCA_024036415.1 Prochilodus magdalenae
CTATGATATCCTAGGTGGTTGATAGGGTGTTGCACGGTGGTTACTAGAATATTGCTATTGTATCCTAGGTTGTTGCTAGGCAGGTGCTGTGGAATACTAGGTGGTTGGTAGGGTGTTGCTAGAGTGTTGCTAGGCAGTTGCTATGATCCTAGATGGTTGATAAGGTGTTGCATGGTGATTGCTAGGATGTTGCTGGGTATGTGCTGTGGAATCCTTGGTGATTGCTAGGATGTTGCTCAGTAATTGCTGTGGTATCTTATGTGGTTGATAGGGTATTTCATGTTGGTTGCCAGGGCATTGCTAGGCAGTTGCTATGTGGTATCCCAGGTGTTTGTTTGGTGGTTTCTGGTGGTTGCTGATGGCTGGGATGATGTATATGGTTATTAGGGTGTTTGTAATAGGTTTAAATTATTGGGAGAGAAGTTGGTACACAAACGTTTACAGATTTGTAAAAGCTGTATAGAGCACCTCATTCCCAGCCACACCATTCCAGATAATCTGCCGTGTTGGAGATTTCCGAACAGCTCGGCTACATGTTAAGAGGAAAACTCCGTAGTTCAGTTTGCTCACTGCACCCATCTCAGACAGCATGGTACGGGGGGTTAAGCTCCTGTGTCTGTGAGATGGAGCTGGCGGAGGGCGCGCTCTGCTCGCTCAGCCGTGAGTTCACTGAGCCGACAGGCTTTCGGATTCGCTGGAAGCTTGCGTGAGAGGACCACGGTGCATGTATGTGTATGTGTGTGCGGTTATCTGTCTCTTCGTGTTCGTCATGCCTGTGCTGGCTGGCATACTGTTGAATGGCTCCCTGTAGGTTTGTAGCCCAACCAGAGCTGTTTATTTACTTAACAGATTCTTATTAGCAGAGACTAACACATTACACTTACTGAGTTACTGTACACCAACACACCACTTACAGCACACTAACGCATTACACTTACTGAGTTACTGTACACCAACACACCACTTACAGCACACTAACGCATTACACTTACTGAGTTACTGTACACCAACACACCACTTACAGCACACTAACACATTACACTTACTGAGTTACTGCACACCAACACACTACTTACAGCACACTAACACATTACACTTACTGAGTTACTGCACACCGACACACTACTTACAGTACACTAACACATTACACTTACTGAGTTACTGTACACCGACACACTACTTGCAGCACACTAACACATTACACTTACTGAGTTACTGTACACCAACACACTACTTACAGCACACTAACACATTACTCTTACTGAGTTACTGCACACCAACACACTACTTACAGCACACTAACACATTACACTTACTGAGTTACTGTACACCGACACACTACTTACAGTACACTAACACATTGCACTTACCGAGTTACTGTACACCAACACACTACTTACAGCACACTAACACATTACACTTACCGAGTTACTGTAAACCAACACACTACTTACAGCACACTAACACATTACACTTACCGAGTTACTGTACACCGACACGCTACTTACAGTACACTAACACATTACACTTACCGAGTTACTGTACACCGACACGCTACTTACAGCACACTAACACATTACACTTACTGAGTTACTGTACACCAACACACCACTTACAGCACACTAACACATTACACTTACTGAGTTACTGTACACCAACACACTATTTACTGCACACTAACACATTACACTTACTGAGTTACTGTACACCAACACACTACTTACAGCACACTAACACATCACACTTACTGAGTTACCGTACACCAACACACTACTTACAGCACACTAACACACTACACTTACTGAGTTACTGTACACCAACACACTACTTACAGTACACTAACACATTACACTTACTGAGATACCGTACACCAACACACTACTTACAGCACACTAACACACTACACTTACTGAGTTACTGTACACCAACACACTACTTACAGTACACTAACACATTACACTTACTGAGTTACCGTACACCGAAACTTTATTTACAGTACACTAACACATCACACTTACTGAGTTACCGTACACCAACACGCTACTTACAGCACACTAACACATTACACTTACTGAGTTACTGTACACCAACACACTACTTACAGCACACTAACACATTACACTTACTGAGTTACTGTACACCAACACTCTACTTACAGCACACTAACACATTACACTTACTGAGTTACTGTACACCAACACACTACTTACAGTACACTAACACATTACACTTACTGAGTTACTGTACACCAACACACTACTTACAGCACACTAACACATTACACTTACTGAGTTACTGTACACGACACACTACTTACAGCACACTAACGCATTACTTACTGAGTTACTGTACACCAACACGCTACTTACAGCACACTAACACATTACACTTACTGAGTTACTGTACACCAACACGCTACTTACAGCACACTAACACATTACACTTACTGAGTTACTGTAAACATTAGCTGTAAGGAGTTCTGGCATAAACTTGCCGCCAA